>JARHVA010005233.1:175000-362500 GCA_037957365.1 Torreya grandis | reverse complement strand
ATCCTTATATAAGAATTCTTCATCATCTTATGTCAAATATTCACTAGATAGATTTATCCACTTGATTAGATATGTTATAATCACCCTCATTATGAGGGAAGATAATGAGGAAACATCTGTTACTATTTTAGATATGAATTTTATTCTCCAAGGGAATTATATTACTAAATTATAAAGGGAGGATGAGTTAATTTGGAGTGTTTATTCTTATGGTATCTATCAAGTGAAATATAGATACTTGAAGCTTTTAAATCTAGAAAATATATGGAAACCATTAGGGAAAATTTAGAAAAAAAAATTGATTCCAAAAATCAATATTTTCAGTTGGTTGAGTCTTCGGAATAAAGTTATTACTTTGGATAATAAATCCAAATGAGGTTTGTATGTGGTTAATATATCTATGATATGTGAAAATTCTTCGGAATATGTGAAGCACATATTCATAGAATGTACTTTTATTTTCCAAATTTTGAGCTTCTTGCTTCAAAATTTCAAATTTGATTGGGTTTTACATCCAAAAATTATGGAGGCTTGGCTAGCCTGGTCTTGCCCATATTATAATAAAGATATCATGGAGCTTTTTAATATGTCTTTTTGGCATGTGTTATGGGGGATTTGGAAAGAAAGTAACAATAGGATTTTTAGGAATATTTAACATTCTTTCTATAGAGTCTCTAATCACATTTTTTTAATGATACATGAAAACTTGAAGAGTATTACTTGAAATAAAAGGGATCCTTTTCTATCCTTTGAAAAAAAATTACTAAATAATAGAAAATTGATATTGAAAAAGTCCTATAATTGACCCCAAAATAACTTTGAGAAAGGCTATAAAATGGATGGCCCCCCAAATAGGATGGTTAATACTTAATTTTGATGGTTCATCAAAATAAATCCACGACTTTTAGGAGGAGGGGGTGTAATTAGAGATCATTGTGGACATTTCATTTCATCTTGTGAAGGTAGTATGGGTTTTTAGACCAATCACTTCTGTAAGGATCTTGAAGTTTTATGGGGTATGCAAGTTGTTATTAAGTTGAGATACAAGTGCTTATGTGTTGAGGGAGATTACCTCAATATTATTAATTTCCTTAAAAATAAATCAATGGTGGCATGGTCTATTGATCATATTATTAGTGAAATTTTACATATTAGCAAAAGTTTTGAAAAAAATATTTTTTAACATACCTATAGGGAGGGAAATATGTTGGTTGGTCTTTTTACCAATAGATGGGTAGATTATAAATATTTCAAGATTTGGGGATTATTGGATATTATGCATAATAATGTTAATTAAATTATTTCAAATGAAAAATATGACACTTTTAAGATATAACCAAGGTTATTAAAAGGGATTATTTTTCCCTAGTAAAACTTCATATTTATGCTTTTGTTCTTTTAATATGATTATGGATTTTGTGTGGGATAATCATTATACCTGATGGAGTGATCATTACTATTTCACTAAGAAGTATGTAGAAGGTGTGATCATGAATGAGAGTTGGGGGTTTTGGCTTAATTAAATTTTACTAATTAGTAAAGAACAACATACAGAGAAGAACAAAGGGATTGGCAAGCATGGGAAAGGCACAACAAATATGGGAGGAGACCTAAATAGGATTGAACCTATGAATGTTGATACAATGAGGAAAAGGGTTGAGGTATGGAGTATTTTTCAAACTAGGGGTCTGGCTTATTTTATGGATATGACCTACATCTTTCCACTCAATTCATCAAGAATTGGAAGAACAAGGTTGTCAAGAAAGATCAAGAATATTTTAGTGGAGATAACAGAGGAGATTATTTATATAGTGATGGGTCTTCACATTAAGGAATATAAATATATTAAATTGACTACTGGGCAAGATAAATACAAATTAAAATTCTTGGTGGGTAATGCAACCATGACTGATTTTCATGAAGATTTCAAGTGGGGGGATTTCTTAGTTTTTTTTTATGAAGTTGATAAACATATTATAAGGTACATCACACTTGATGGTAGAAATAAGGTTGTACACTATTATCACCTACCATTTATAAAATATATGAGGCATCATATACTAATAGGTATTCCATTTTATATTTTTTATTCTCTTGAGAATTCTATGAAGGAGGTTTAGTTAGGTAAGAAAATGGAACCATTGCATCATGGTGTGATTTTCTTGATTTATAAATTTTGTAATGCTCAATATCCTTCCCCTCAATTTAATATTGGAATAAATAAAAAATTAATACCTAAGGGTTTTGTGTAGGTAAAGGGTAATAAAGATGTTGTTCATAAATATGAGTAGTCTATCCCCAATATGAATTTAAGAAGTAGGAAAAAACCTTATCCTCATAAGGATTTAGGATTGATGGTGATTCTAATCTTGATAATGTGTATGATGGTGATAATATAATTTATCTTGATGTTGAAATTTATGAGCTGGTTAATATGGTAGGGAATAATGTGGATGTTAAATTTGAACAAAATCTTAAGGTGGAAGGTGAGAATAGGGTTGATATGGCTCAAGCAGTTAATCAAGTTTCTAGTAATAACATTCTCAATACTTTTGAGAGGGGAAAGCAGATTCATGAGAATACAAAGGCAACTCTTCATATTACTTAGAGTAATAAATATTATATGTTTTATATGGTGAATCAAGATCTAGGAATACATAAGTGTGAAAGGATTGTTGAGAAGAAAAAGAATATTTAGGAGATTACTGAAGATATGCTTCATAGAGCTCAGGGAAGGAAGGATTTTGATTTCTTTAAAGATATTATGAATCATCAAGAAATATTTTAAATTTTATAGGATGAGGTCAACCTACATCAGTATTTATTTAAATGGTTTGTGAAAGATCATTATAGGCTTAAACAAGAGGTGACCAATCTCCAAAGATAGGAAGTTTTATATTGTACCAAGGAACAAGAGATTGAGATGTCTTATAACATTGATACTATAAGGGAAAGAATTATTAGGATAGAAAATGATAATAGATATCTCAAGAAAAATATAAATTTGTTAGTGAGTTTTAGAAAAGTAATTATTGATAATATAATGTGAAGTATACAGGGTTTGGTAAGATTGTTAAACAATGATAGTACTCAAGGTAATGATAATTTCCCCAAGAAGAAGATTAAGGGTGAAGCTTATAATTTTGATAAAGAAAAAATGGAAAATGGATTGGATATAAAATTTTAAAGTATGATAAATGAATTGATAAATTCATATGATGACTATAAAAATAATCATTGATGGTGATCTAATGTTGTGAAACTATTGTGTATGTGTTGTTTTTTACTATTTCTAGTTTTTTAACTCTTTTTTCTTTTAATGTGGCTTTTTGGTTGGTTTTGGTCACTAAGGTGACTATTTTTAATGGTTTTAGTCCCTTTAAAAACTTAATTTTACCTTTAATAGAACCTCCTAGTGTGTGTCTAAAATATTCTTTCATGTTACTAAATGATTATTCATGTTGTCAATATTCTCTATTAGCTAAGGAATTAATTATATAAAGAACTACGTTGCAATTCACACATAGTTGATTCCATTACCAAATAATCATAACACTCATATAAGATAATATAATAAAGTATTATACCAACTAGAGTTATGGTAAGAAATAATTACTTGCAGAGATAAAGGATGACCTGCTTAAATAAAATACATGTCTCACATAGGCATGAATATTGAGTTGTGCTATTATGGATTATAATTCATAGTATAACATATTGTAATATATATATGTAGATAATAATATATAAAAATAAATAAATAAATGTGTGTGTGTGTGTGTGTGTGTGTGTGTGTAGGCTATAAAGAATAATAAATTATTTATTTTTGGTATAGAATAAAGAACATATAAAACACATGTGTTTGGTGGTTATAACATTAGATGTAAAAGATAAGAGTTAGAGTAGGAAATAGTGTGTTATGTGTACTATGTATGAATTAATATAAACATAGGAACTACTTTTTTTATGAGGATAATAAAAAATCTAACTAATACTAACCCTTGATATATATATCAGTTTCACTATAGTTATCCTACTCTAACATAAAACCATATGTAGCCATCTACTTCATATTTTATGTCAACATTTGGTGGCATCAATCATACATTAGTAAAATAATGTCCAAGGGGAAGTATCCTTTAGATTTTTTTAAGCATTTTTAAAAATAAATATAAGAGTGGTGGGAATAAATGCTAAAAAAACTAGATAGAAGTTAAAATAATAGGGGAATACTTATCGTAAGTTAAGGCAACATTCTTTCAACTACATCAAGAAGAATTATGGGTTACTCTATACAATTATTATGGCCTTAGATACTAACACAAGATAACTATATGAAAGGGTACCACATTTGTAATAAAATACCCATTTGGTGGATTGTACAAAATATTTATTCACCCCAAAACCATGATCAATCTTTAACTTAGGCTATTGACTAGTAGTTTAAGAGAACTCTCAATTCATTCATCATATTTTTGGCTATACAGGGTTGGACAAGTTTTTATGCTAATAAATATGAGTTTTTTGAAGGATAATTGTAACATTTTTAAAATAAAGTGACACTCCTCATCCATAATCTATTTGTGGATCAATTCCTAGTAAGAGAAGGCAAATAGTTCTCTTAGGGGAAAGCACCTAAGGGATGGTATGTGGAAAGAAAGGGGATCCTCAAAATATCTAGTCTAAATGGTTGGGAGGGGTTAAATAATGGGATAAGGAAGTAAGTATCAAGTAACAATAGATTAATTAAGAATATAAGAGATAGGAGTAGGAAAATACGTTAAAGGTAGTTAAGAAAAATGGTGAATGAGGAAATGAAGAATCAAATGGATTATGAGAGACTTCAATCAAAAAATAAAAAATAAAAAAATAAAAAATAAAGAGAGGAAATAATTATGAGAAGAAATAAAATAATAGATAAACATGATCTATCTTAGACTAGCAGAAGTCCAAATATTGAAAACCTTGATATTATCCCTCTACTAGAAATGGATGAATTAGTATTCACATTGCAAGGAAGCATAATTGAGACAAGTGAAAGATATAATATAATAAATTTTATATCGTACACTGATTAAGGTGATGAATGATATTAGACAAGGATTAATAGAAGTATTTTTACTATTTGTAACACCCAAACTATTTTAAACAATGAGTATGAAAGACCAACAAGTTATAAGTATTTTGGCCCATAGTAGATGAGGCCTACAAGGTAGTAGAAGTAGTTATTAAATTAGGATTAAGATAGGATATGTTAATTACATAGTTGAACTAAGGGAAAAAATATCCATAAAACGTATCCCAATAGTAAGTAATAAGCATGGATATTTTATAGATAATGAAGAAGAACAAATAGAATAAAACAAATATGATCACCCACAAGACAAAGGTGATTCAAAGATAGGTATTTGTATTCATAATAAATAAATGGTGTAAAAATATAAGGAATAAGATAACTACATAATAAGAGGATTAGTTAGTGAAAATATGGGATAATAAAATTAATTATAAATAGAGTATGAGGAAAAAGAGATGTGAAGTGATATTAATCCCCTAAACCCCAAACATAAGAGACATAATAATAAATTAGCCCTTTTTTCTAATTGTCATCCCCCATGATACTTCACAATCAACATGTACATACATATTTTTGAAGAGATATATTTATTGGAGATGAGGTATAAACTAAATATAAGAATCACAAGAAAGAGAATGATAACATGAGATAAATCATAAGGAATCAGGCATAAGTATTACGAAGAAGGTACTTTTAGGAATAATTAAAAATGGATAAAGTCTGTAACTATAAGTTGGTTAGAAAATAGAATTACAATAATAAGTATCACTACTATAGTAATAAAAGAACAAGTAACTTAGGGGATCAAATCAATATCAACAATAATCCTAGAAGTGGTATTCCTAAACTATTTAATAAAACTAATATAAAACAGAATGGGATGAAGTTACCATTGTTTCGTAGAGACATAAAATACGTGAAAGAACATTTATTTTATTAGATTCATATTGGAGTGACAACATTACAGCTGAAAAGGTAATGTTATTTTATTTTTTTGGAACATTAAGAGATGATGCAATAAATTGGTACATGAAGACTCACTCAAGCCATGCCAAGGCATGCGTTGATGTCCAAAAAGAATTTAAGGTTGATTTTCACTACCTTACATACTAATATATAGAATTAGTAAAATGAGGGAACTAATTCAGAAAGAGAAGGAATCTATGAGAGATTAGGATCAACAAATCAAATCCACAATGCAAAAATTAGAGGAGCCTCTCAATAAAAAATAAAGGATAGAGTGGTTCATATCTATCTTAATTCATTGTTTATGTAAAAAAATGGATAGAAAAAATTAAAATAGATTGATAGAGACATTGTAAATGACATCAGTAGTAGAATCATAACCTTGGAGAAGAGATACAAATAATTCATTAAAATACAATGTGGAAATATTGAAAAGAAAACTAGAAAAACTAAGACTAAAATAGGAGATACAAATGAAAGGGGATGATTTTAATGTATTATAAAATAAACATACACTATTGTCACCAATAATTTGGTGTACCAATTTCTATATAAATGGCCATTCTAGGAATGAATGTCCCCATAGTTCTATGTAAAAAATAGTAGAGAGAATAAGGTTAGAGAAAAAATAGATAGGAATGACACCACAAATTTGTCAAGTTGTATATGGTGAAAAACATTACTGCATGATATGTAGATTCAATATCAACATCCACAACACTTATGCCTAATGATGGAAATTACACTCCCTACAAATTGGATGATGCACTACACTAATTATGGGTTATTTAGCCACTATAATAATAGATTTCTTGTTTTAGATGAACTCATAGATGTACAAGACACTATCCATATAAGAGAATCAATAGTACAACAAATGCCATCACTAAATATACCCATAACCAAAACTAACATGTCAAACCTTAGCTTAGCACACCAAAATCTGCCATAAATTTAGAATATCCAACATCATTATTATAATAAAAACCAAGGATGATATAGAGGAGGTGGTTAGGGTAGTTATAGATGAGGATACCATGAAATGGGAAATTACCAAGGTGATATAGGATATAACCAAAATTAGAATTATGGGTGTAATCAAGAAATACCCCCTTCAACATGGTATAAGTGTCAAAATATTGGGAATATTTATAGGAACTATGATATGGATCAATATATATAGTGTGTATTTTTCCATGAAAAAGTAACCCAAGATTCATTTTTTTCCAAAAGTATCCCAATTTTATAAAAATGGTGACACAAAAAATAGAGGAATTGTCATAATCTTTACCTAGCAAAGGGGATAAAAACTTATGAAAAATTAAAAAAGAGCCAGCATGTGAAAGGATGGTGTAATAAAATTAACCACAAAAAGGAAAAATAGAAAATAATAGACAAAGATGGAAGTTTACCTCAGAAGGTAACCATGACTAAATAGTTTAGACAATTTAAAGAAACTATAAATGATAAAAATGAGTGACCACAAAAGAAGATTCTCAAAATCATGAATTATTACTTAAAACCATGATTATCAATAAACAATATAAGTTTAATTAAGATTTCTAAATTAAATTATGTGGTCATTGATTCTATATATACTTTGACTCAGATGTGGAAGGGTATAAACCTAATATCAATGAGCATGACAAAATAGTTGACAAAGTAGAAAAGTAATAACTTAAAATCAAGATAAGGATCAACCTAAAATAAATTTATTTAATGGATATTAGATTATATATTTAAAAATAATAATACAACTGGTTGAAAATCAAAACTTAATAACCAAACTTACTTGATTTTGTATGAATTAGAACAAAAAGCAAAGAGAACATCACATAAAGTGAGTGGAGAAAAATAAAAAGAGTAATCAAAATAAAAATATTTTTAAAATAAATAGAAAGTGGAAAAATACTTTCATTCTTTTAAACATCAAAATAAATATCCAAGAAATCAATAAAACACTATCATACCTTGGAACAGATACAAATGTATTACTAGGGAGAACATGGGAACTATTAGGGAAATCACAATTACATACAAAAACATATTATATTTCCATGGATGATTGTACCCTACAGTCACCCATTGTCACCCTAAAATATATTTAATTTGATTTTATAAAAATAATTAAGAGGGTATACTTTGAGGTAATGAATATTTATGATACAATCTATCCAATTTTACTAAATATAGAATGGTTTGTGGATTGTAATGGCTTATTAGAATTAGAAGAATAAGAAATTACATTTGATAAAAAAGGTTTAGTAGTCCATTTTTCATTATAGGTGCGAATGTAAACATCATGGTCAGAGAACTATGGTAGAAAAAGGAGGATAATTAATTTGATAACCTTAATGGCATATATACCCTGAAAAAGATTATAAAAATAGAAGATGATCAAAAACCTAATGAGGATGAAGATTCAATAATATAAGAAGAAGAAGAAGAAGAAGAAAAACTATTAGGAGTTATAATGAAGGCTTTCATATATGGTGAGACATAAACCATAGTGTGGAAATTATGTTGCTTAATAAAAACACCTCTTAAAGGAAAAATTACCACAATGATATAAAATCCTTTACCACATTAAAAGATAATTCATCACATAGAATATTATTTGCATAATAAACTAACTAAGTTTATTATCATAGTATTGTTCTATGAATAATTATAATATATGATGATATTCTTTCCATAATAATAAATAAGGATGAAATAAATTAATGATACACTCACCATTACTATCACAAGATGGTGGTAAACCCACATAACAACCATCCATACTTGGAAAAAATTGTGGACTACTTATAACATGGTTTGTAGAGTCAAAAAGTTAATTTTTAGAAATAAGGCATCGCATAGGGGACACTAACCCAATGACATATTGAAACATGCAAAAATGTATGGAAGGTAAGAGGGTAAACTGATAAATGCCTATGGGCATAGTTATTATTTTTGACAATAGAAGAAATTTCCAAGACATGGAAATTACATCAAGAAATACAAAATTTAACCAACAAATGGGAAAATTTTAAAATAGATTTATTTATAACTTTCAACTTATGGGACCCAGACAAAAAAATCTATAGAGCATTATATAATATGAAAACCTTTTTTTATGGAATACTCAGAGGGTAAACAATAATTATCAAAAATAAATATAAAGGAAACACTTTTAGGACACAAATATGACTGGGATAAAATTGGAAAAATTGTGGAAGAATCACCAAAAAATGTAGGAAAAACTCTGTGTAAAAGAACTCAAATAGAGGGTGTATTGATAAAAAATATATATATATAAGAATAAAATGAGGGAAAAAAATTAAAAACTTGAAAATTGATGTTGTATAAGGAGAAGGACAATGCATTAACACCATGGAAGATAAAAAAACAATATATTTACTTATCGCTTAAGATTATGGAAAAAAATATGGTCGTGAAATGAATTATAAAAATAAAAAAAGTGGGAAAGTATTGGAGGAAGAGGAAGTAGAGAATATTTTAGAACTATTGAGGGAATTTGAAGACTTATTCCCAAGTATATTCAATAAACTCAAAGGATTTAAGTAATATGTGGGTAACATGAATATTTATTTAAAGGAAGACATAAAAATAATATGAAAATGACCATACCAACTAAATCCTAATGTAAAATAAAATGTTAAGGTTGAGTTGGATAAAATGTTAGTTGTAAATATTATAATGCATATAGAGGATATTAAATGGATAATTCCAATGGTAATATAAAATAATAATACTAGATAAATATTCTTCTACATTGATTATAGGTAAACAAATAAGGATTGCCTACATGACCCATTTCCAACACCATTTATTTAATAGATATTAGAAAGTGTTATGGGTAGAGATTTTTTTTCCTTTACATATGGATTCTTAGGATACCATTAGATCATGATAGTGCCAGAAGATACACCAAAAATTATATTTTACACATAATGGGGATCCTTAATATACATAATGATGCCATTTTAACTGAATAATGCATTAGTTGTATTTAGCTACATAATGGTAAATGCATTCTAAGATTTCATACATGAGTTTTTGAGGTATATTTTGATGAATTATGCACAAGTGTATTTAGTTGCATAATGGTAAATGTGTACTAAGATTTCATACATGATTTTTAAGAGGTATATTTGGATGATTAAATAGTTTACATGTTGATCAAGGACCATGTACAAGCACTACGTATGATTTTCCAAAGATATAAATAGTTGAACATTAATCTAAACCTTAATAAATACATCTATTCTACTCTTTCTAGAATGTTATTAGGCTATATAATATGTAAAAAGGGATTGATAGTAGATCCACCTAAACATACCATGATCATCAATCTACCACCACCCAAAACACAAAAGGAGGTTAGAAAAATATTGGGGTATACTATATATCAATGTAGGTTCATAGTAAACTGTGTAACTATAAGTTCACCGTAGAAGAATTTTTGAAAAAATGGTATAATCAACTATTAGATTAGTCTATACAATTCCATGAGTCATTCGATACACTAAATAATAATATTGTAGACACACCCATTTTAGTGTTCCCATATTTGAAGATTCATTTCCATGTGCATATGGATGCCTTAGGAAACACAATAAGATCTATATTATCATTACCATGGAGAAATATAAACCACCCAATCTCATGCGCTAGTAGGAAATTAGAAAGGGAAGAAAAATAATTCTACCAAAAATAGGGAAGAACTAGTGATGGTCTACATGGTAGATAAATGTAGACATTTTTTATTGGTGAATTCATTCACATTACTTATATACCATTAGCCACTCAAATATTTGATAAATAGGCCCGTAATACAAGGAATAAATTGTCACTAGCTCATGTTGATCCAAAAGTCTTATTTTAAAAATATAGTGAAACTAAGGAAATATATTAATGTACCTAAATATCTAACAATAATAACCATATGGGATGATTTACAACCAATTGGGGATGATTTTCCTATATCTCACCTCTTCCACATAGAAGTAGTACCCAAAGACATAGAAGGTATTATAAAAAATTTATCGAGTAAAAGTTTAGAGTTTAGTTTATATATAGGGGAGAAGGCCACCCACAACTATCTATTATTTATTTGTCAAATCCAACCATATAAAGTAAAATTAATTTGAGTTTAATGAAAATATAGTACATTGCAGAAGAAAATATTGAAGACTAGGCATTTCCCTTCACACTAATCAATGGATCACCATATAGAAATGAGAGAGATGAGGTGTTTAATAAGTTAGCATTACCACATGAGTGGTATAATATCATAAAATAAGTGCATTATGGGGTTTTATGAGGAAAACACTATGGAGAAGCGACAAGGAATAAAATATTTTAGCAAGTGTATGGTGGCCATCACTAGTCAAAGATGCACATAGATACACAATACTTTATGAGATTTGTCAAAGAGTGGGTAATCCAAGCACTAGATATGAGATGCCTCTCCACACAAGTATAGTGGTATACCTATTTAAGAAATGGGAAATTGAATTTATAGGCCTAATTAGACTTGTGACAAGGAAAATCAATGTTAAGCTCATTATCACTAGAAAATAATATCTTACAAGATGGATGGAGGATATCCAAAAAAAATATTGTACTAAAATTGCTGCTATAAAATTTTTGTATGAAAACATAATCAAAAGGTTTTGATTCCATTTGAGTATAAAAAGTGATTAAGGAAATCACTTTACAAATATCACAATTAAAGAATTATTGAAACATTTCCTAATCTAGAATCACACATGTACTCCCTATCATTTGTAAGTAAATGGCACCATTGAGGCATTCAATGAAGTATAAGATAAATTACTCACAAAATTATGTAACACATAGATATGGGATTGGGATATAAAGGTACCAGTAGTTGTAGGGGCATACTACACTACCTACAAATGATTGACTAAATACTACCCATTTTAATTAATCTATAAACTAGAATTAGTTTTGAAAATCGAGTGCATACTACCAAGTTTGATACTTTCAATAACATTCTTGATGAATGAGAAAGTTTTTATTCAAAATAGGTTATTATAATTATAAAAATTAGATTAAAAAAGGTTTCTAGTAGTGTATAACCAAATGCAAGAAAAGAGGAACCAAAAATCATGGCATGATAGACATATAAAGTCAAAAAAAAATTAGATTGGAGATAAAATTTTGATGATAATACATTTAAAAACTAGGGCAAGCTGAAAATAATATGACTTGGTCCCTACATAGTTGAAAATATATTGAGTTCAGACAAAATAGAGCTAAAAATTCTAGTAGGTAATCTTAGGCAAGGTTTTATAAATGGACACCAATTTAAGCCCTGCACTATAGGAAACTATAGTGTAGGGAGATAAAATTCATGAGGTGACATTATCCTTCCAACTGGGTGAATTTTTGGTAGATGGAATCGTAGTAGCCTATACCATATGTTTATGTTTTTTCTTGTAGTTTATATCACCTCCCAACTAAGTTGGTACTATCCTCCCAAATGAGGAAATGGAATAAATTTACCAAGTTACCCAAAAAATAGTATCTCAAAAACTAGTTTTTTGATGCTTCTAAAAAATCTTAGTGGGACATTTAGATCAATTAGAACATAGGAATATAGGGGGAAAACATAAATATAGGTTCCTGAAGAGATAGATAAATGAGAGGTAGAAATTGATAGATAGGATACTTAATATATAAAAAATAAAATATGCAACCAAGATAATAAGTTTCAAATAATGGTAAGATCCTAAATTAAAATATGAAGGAAAGTAGTCATATTTTATTCTCAAAAGTGATGAAATAAGAATAGAAAAAATATGATTATGCAATTGATATTAGTATATATTGGTAAGATAAAATAGGATTGGAAAATCAAAACTATTAATAAAATTCACCACAAAACCATACTATAAACCAAAACAAAATATATATTAGTAACACAAAGAAACAAAGATATGAAAAGATAAGAAAAGGAAAACTTTAACCAATGGTAGTAAATATGCCATGATAGTAAGAGAAAATCATCATACATTATCAAAATAGTTACAATTTATCTCCATAGATATAGAGTATGAACACAAGAGAAACGTGTAATAAGACAAGAAAATATATGAAGGTAAAATAGGAAAAATCAAAATTCTAATCCATAGTACAAAACAAGATATTGTCGTAAGATAGAAGGATATTACAGAAACAAAAAAAATTGATTTAGTCTTTACAAATAATTTAAAAAACATGAAAATATGCATCCATTGAAGAAATAGAAACCAAATGGTAATATAATAGGGTATACAGAAGCTAATATATTTGAAATTGTCCTCCATAGAATAAAAACTTCAGTGGGTTTGTCCATTATAAACTAAAAATATTTAAATCAATAAATTCCAAGAACTATGAAATGGGAGACAACTATCAAAATCAAAATAAAGAGACAAGAAAAAAATAAATGCATGATAAGACATGTTATTACCTAGAAAAGTAAGTGAAATCAAGGTAGGGATATTGATAATAAATATGATTTAATGACTCAAAATAGATTGGCATGAATAACAGATGGATCAAAGAAGCTATAATCAAGGGTTTGTTTAAACAAATAAATTACCAAATAATTTGAGTACGAACACTATAAGAATTTTAATGTTGAAGTTGTTAAGTGTGGAGCCTGATTATCTTCTAGGATTAGAGGTTAAAATTTTGATGTTATTTTAGTTAGGTTTTGGATCCCATTCTTTGTATCCCTAATTGTGTGAGGGGTTGTAAGCGGGGGGGGGGGGGGGTAATTTTAATTTCATAAATAATTTATGCCATTGATTAAAGGTTTCTAGATCTGATGGTAGATGTTATTTTAGGTGGTTTTTTCCCTAAAATGTATTGATACATGGCTGAGATTGAAAAGAAGATAAGATTATACACATAGACGAGGCAAAGAAGGTAGAGAGGTGTAATAGGTTTTGTTTCAAGAAATTTTTCTCCCTTGTATTTCTAGAAATAATATACTGGACAAGTTTGGTGAATGTAACCCATCTTTCTTAAACCACATTAAATCTAGCGTCTCATATTTTTTTGCATGTTTATGATTATTTTTTGAGTGTGTTTGAATAATTAATTTCATAGTTTATCTTATATACAATTTAGGGATAAATATATTATTTATTTTATCCTACCAAGTGGTATCATAACAAAGGTTTTATTTTCATAATTTTAAGTTGTAAGAAGAAAAGGGTCTAACCTCGAGTGGGAGCTATGGTAGATGAAAATAAATCTAAGGTGGAGAAGTTCAAAGGATATAAATTTTGATTTTAGAAGATGTAGATGGAGGATTACCTTTATATAAGGACCTATATTTTCCATTAGGATGGCAAGCTAAGAAGCCATCGACAATGTCAAATGATGTTTAGGAACTATTAGATTAGAAAGCCCTTGAAACCATATGGTTATGCATTGCATCTTCTATTACATTCAATATATCACAAGAAAAGACAACAGAAGGTCTTATGAGTGCATTAGCCAAGTTATATGAAAAATTCTCTACCTCAAATAAAATATTTTTGATGAAAAATGATTTAATATGAAAATATCTAAAAATAGTTTAGTACTAGATCATTTAAATTAGTTTAACATGATTACTAGTCAGTTAAATTCCATAAATATTGATTTTGATGATGAAGTTAGGGCTCTTCTCTTTTTTTTTTCCTTGCCTAAAAGTTGGAATAACTTAGTAATGGTAGTAATAAAATCTATTTCTAGTAATACTAAACTAAAGTTTGAAGATGTGGTGGGTGTTATCCTAAGTGAGGGAATACAAAGGAAAAGCACAAGTGAAACATCCATATCTAGAAATGCATTAATAGTGGAGAATAGAGGAACGCAGAAGAATAGAGGAAGAGGAAACCATGGAAACTAAAAAGGGGGTGCAAGATCTAAATCAAGAGGCAAGATGATATGTTGGATCTATGGCAAACTAGGACACACAAAGAAAGAGTATTGGTTTCAAAAGGATAAATTAGGTAAGGACCACTAGGAAGGAAATAGAGAAGAAATATATCATGTGATGTACTACAAGATTATTTTTTACTTTATTTGGATAATATTACTAAATCTAGAGTTTTAGATTCAGGTGCTTCTTTTCATGCTACCCCTCATAAACATTATTTTATAGATTATGTTCAAGGTAATTATGGGAATATTTACCTTGGTGATGATGAACCCTTTAGTATTATTGGAAAAGGAAGTTTTCAAGTTAACTTATAAAATTAAAACACTTGGGTGGTGAAGGATGTCAGACATGTTCCAATCTTGAGGAAAAATATGATCTCTATAGGGTAGCTAGGTAGTGAGAGTTGTATGGTCACATTTATAGCCAAATCATGGAAGGTTACAAAGGGTTCTATGGTTGTTTCAAAAGATAAGAAAGTAGGAGCTTTATATTTTTCTATAGATAATGTTAATTCATCTTGTGTTATAGCTGCTATAGGTAGAGATACAATTTTTTCGCATTATAGACTTGGCCAGATGACTGAAAAGGTAATGAAGACCCTACATGCAAAAGATAAACTAATAGGTTTGAAATAACTAGATATGGATTTCTATGAGCACTGTGTATATGGGAAAAAAATGTGTGAGGTTTCTTAGGGTTGGACTAGCCAGGAAAGAGAAAAAGTTAGAGCTTGTGCAAACAGATGTATGGAGACTAGCTCAGGTATCTTCACTTAGTGATTCAAATTATTAGGTTACATTTATTGATGATTAAACTAGGAAGGTTTGGGTATAATATATAAACATGAAGTCTAATGTTTTTGATACGTTCAAGAAATGGAAAGCCTTAGTTGAAAATGAAATAGTAAAACTAAAATGTCTTAGATCAGATAATGGAGGTGAGTATTGTAATAACACTTTCAATAATTACTATTCAGAAAGTAGAATTTGTAGATAGAAAATAGTTATAAGAACACCACAATAAAATGATGTGTAAGCAAGAATGAACAAGACTATTATGGTGTGTGATATATACATGAGATTGCATGTAGGTTTTCCTTTATAGTTTTGGGCAGACATTGTAACTATAATAGTTTATCTAATAAATAAAGGACCTTTGAGTGCTCCAGGTGGTGAAATACTAGAGGAGGCATAGACTAGAAAGAAGGTAGATTATTCTTTTCTAAGATATTTTCATTGTGAGGAATTTTTTTATATTGACAAAGGTCATAGGAATAAGTTAGAAATTAAGTATCAAAAATTCACAATTATTGCTTATAGAACTGATGACTATGGATTCCAATTATGGAATCTAGAAGATAAGAAAATAATTTGGAGTAGAGATGTGTTCCATGAAAAATTCATGTACATGGACCAGTTGTAGGAAAATAATGAAGAATAATCCAAAAGGGAATATACAATATTAGAAGACATTACAAAAAAACATGTCCCAGAGGTTCCTGGTCAAAATGTCCAATAGGAATAGGTACCTCAAACCCATATTATAAAATTTGCAAGAGTAAGTAGACCACCTGATCATTTTTCTCCTTCTTTATATTATTTATTACTTAGTGATGGTGGTGAGCAAGAAATATATGAAGCAATGTAGATTGATGCAAAGGATAAGTGGGAGCAAGCTCTAGATGAGGAGAATGATGATATAATTGAAAAATAGACATGGGATTTGGTGAATATTCCCAAAGGAAATAAGGAATTAAATAATAAGTTAGTATATAGTATAATGGAGGAGAATGAAGGTAAAAATAAATTCAAGACTAGAATGGTGGTTAAAGGTTTTGCATAAAATAAAGGTATAGACTTTGACAAAATATTTTATCTAGTAGTTAAAATGACTTATATAAGAGTTATTTTAAGTTTGGTAACAATAGATATTTTCACCTTGAATAATTAGATGTGAAGATTGAATTCATTCATGGTGACTTAGAGGAGGAAATATATATGGAGCAGTCACAAGGATACGAATTCAAAGCTAAGGAGAAAATAGTGTGCAAGTTGAAGAAGAGTTTGTATGGCCTAAAACCAGCTCCAAGATTGTGGTATTTAAAATTTGATAGTTTTATGATACAACAAGGTTATTGTAGATGTCATTCAGACCATTGTGTATGTTTTAAATTTTTTTGAAAATGGCAGCTACATTATTTTAATTTTATATGTAGATGATATTCTTGTATCTAGTTCCAACGTGTGCAATATTAATGTACTCAAGAAATAGTTAAGTGATATCTTTTAAATGAAGTATGTAGGTACAACTAAACACATTCTTGGTATGAGGATAACTAGAGATAGAAAAAATAATAAGCTAGAATTATCAAAGGGAGAGTACATCTGAAAAGGATTGGAAAGATTTAATATGTAGGATGCAAAATTAGTTGGGACACTTTTGGCTGTACACTTTAAATTATCAAAGGAACAATGTCCTAAAACACAAGAATAAAATAACCTAATGTCTAAAACTACATACTCATTAGTAGTTGGTAGTTTAATGTATGCCATGGTGTGTATGAGGATGGACATTTCACATGTAGTTGGAGTGGTGAGTAGGGTCATGAGTGATCTAAGAAAGGAACATTAAAGGAAGTAAAATGGATCCTTTCATTACTTAAAAGGGACCATAGATATAATGTTATGCTATGGTAGATGAGATGTGACATTATAGGGATACATTGACTTAGATATGGTAGGTGAATTTGATGGTAGGATAAACATTATAGGGTATGTGTTTACAGTAGGTGGTATAGCAATTAGTTGGCTATCATGATTACAAAAGGTTGTAGCACTTTCAACCACAAAGCCTAAGTATGTTTTTGCTATAGAAGCAAGCAAGGAAATAATTTGGTTACAGAGGTTGATGGAAGAATTGAGGCATAGTCAAGAAATAGGTACTCTATTTAGTGATAGTTAAGTGCAATATCTAGACAAAAACTTAGCTTTTCACTCTATAACAAAACATATTCAATTACAATATCATTTCATTTATTTAGTGATAGAGGAAGAGAAACTAAAATTAGATAAGATACATACCAGTACAAATCCTATGGATATAATGATTAATGTAGTTACAAGAGAGAAGTTGAAGATTTATTCAGCTTCAATTGGTCTTTATGGATGATAATTAAACTAATGAACATGTCTAGGTCTAGATAGTATAGTGGATGTAGTAGTGGTGGAGTTTTTGCAATCAGTCTCCAAGTGGGAGATTTTTAGGTGTGGAGCCTGATTGTCTTCCAAGATTAAAGGTTAAAATTCTAATGTAATTTTAGCCAAGTTTTAGATCCCATTATTTGTATCCTTGATGGCTTGTGGGGCTACAAGAGGGGGGAAATTGTAATTTCATAATCAATCTAAGCCACTCATTAAAGGATTATAGATTTGATGGTAGAGGTTATTTTTAGGTGTTTTTAATTGATACATGGATGAGATGGAGAAAAAGATAAGATTATACACAGAGAAGAGGTAGAAAAGGTAGAGAGGTGTAACTTATTTTGTTACAATATTTATTTATCTGTTGTATTAATGGAAATAATATACTAGACAAGTTTGGTGGATGTATCCCATCTTCAGAGAACCACGTTAAATCTAGTCTCATATTTTATTCATATTTACGATTATTTTTTTATTATGTTTAATTGATTTGTTTCATAGTTTATCTTTTATGTGATTTAGGGATAAATCTATGTTTTATTTTATCTTAATATAAGATTCATACCCTCTTATAAATTACTATTCTTAGTATAATGATGGATATTCCTTTGTTGGTAGTGGCTAAACAAATTAAGCAACCCAAGTATAAGAAGCATTTAATTAAGTCTATGAAACTAGATTTGTTGGACACCTTTTCAAAGGTTCCTACCCTTGTCACACATGTAGATGATACTATAGATATTTTTTTTTAAATTTGTCCTATCAAGGCTAAATTCCACCCCTGTAACTTAAAACTTTTTATGGTACTATTTTAAGCCTCTTTCATGATAAAATTCCTTCTAAAAACTATGTATTTTGCCTAAAATAGAGATTTTTGGCCTTTAAATGTTAAATATATATGTTAAAATGTCAAAAAATAATTCATAATACCTTTTAACCCATTCATATTCATGTAAATGCCTTATTCATAAAGTGGCATACTTTGAAAAAAGCTTTTCATGCAATTAAAAGGCATATTTTGGCCTCAAAAGACTCCAACATGGAAAATTTAGCTCCATAAAGCTGTCAAAAATACTATTTATTATTATAATATCCTTAATTAATATTTTTCATCCTCCTCATGCCCTAAATTGGCTCTTTAAGGCTCTAAATTTGGAAAATATGCAAAGAAAAAATATTTCTATATATTTTCATGTAGAAAGTATGGAATTGTACAACCTTTCCATACAGATGAGGCTAAGAATTTGAATAATATATAATTATAGGTCTTAAAAAATATATTTAAAGTAAAATTATTCAAAACAGTCCTAAAATCGGTTCACATACTTCATATAACTTCTTTGCACATAGTGAGAGCCCTTCAGGTTTGCAAGTGGTATGACCATGAGAGAGAAAACTAAGGTCTGAGATTTTAGTCAAAGAAATTAGTATTAGAGGTATTCCATCTATGGAAATTGGTTCTCAATTTTTTACTCTTTCCTTCATGAACCATCCCTTTGAAATAAAGGCACTAACTATCTCTTTGTCATCCAAGTATGTAGTCAATTTTCCATGTTTTCTCTTCATCAAGGCATCATGATAGAAAATTTCAAGATTTCAAAGATTTTTGTGAACATAATTCAAATTTATATGTTATTCATTAGTTTTTTTACACATTTTTTAGAGTAAAATACAGATCATGAAGGCATAATAGTTCAAATATGTAGCTTGTAGGTAGTAAAGGACATTGTGCAGTTCAAGAGAGAAAGAATTTCAAGAATTGATGGAATATTTTTTGAAGAAGTTTCATTCTTATTCATATATCCTCTATTCAATTTTTTCAAAGTTTCATGAATATTCATATCCTATAAGATAATCAATCATCCTAAAACACCTTCATATTTCTATTTGAGCAAAGATTAAGGAAAACTAGCATATTTTAAGATATTTTACAAACTCTTAGGTTTCCATTTACAACAATATATGCTTGTCAATGACCTCCAAGGTGGTTTAACTTTTTTTTTTATGTACATATGCTTCCTCCATTGTCTTCAAGACTACCTAGTGATGGGTTTCAACCTTATTTTCATATCCTTTGTGTTGCATTCCATTTCATTATCTTCTCATTGTCTTTGCACTATTATAAGGATCCATTTTAAATTCCATTCAATGTTTCCATCTTACTATTGACCATTTTGACCAAAATTCAAAATGGGTCAACCTCATATAGCCAAAAGCTTTATATATGGGTATATTATAATGCCATAGGGTGTTTCATTATCTATTTGATGTCATTTTGTATGTTTTTATGCTTGGTCATTGTCTAATTAAGTATTTATGTCATTTTGAGTCTAGGGGTCATTTTAGAGTCATATATGAAAGTGGAATGGTTTCTAAGGTGTACAAGTGTTATATTTCTTCTACCAACATCCAATATGTCATATTGCCTATTAATAATGTTAGTCCTATCTGAAAATTAGAGGTTTCCTAATTGAAAATCAAGAAAACAACTGAAAAGGAGTTTTGGCACTTGTATGGCCTATAGGGGAATGTGACATTTGTGGAAACGTTATTTTATAACTTTGAAACATTCCTAGACTCATCTCAACATTTTATTATATTTTGAATTTGAAAAAATGGTCCAAATCATTCTTCTCCTTCATCACCCTTCTAGACATGCAAAACCAATCAATATGTTTTAGGTTGGTACAACTAGTAGGAAGACTTCTAGGTCAAATTCCTTTATGCGGTGATAGTAAAATTATTTATATTAAATTTAATTCTTGGAGTGAATGGTTTTTTCATTTTTATTTATTAATCATCCTTTATAAATTGAATATGTTTTTCTTCTTGTTAAACCCCATACTATACAAGTTTCATTCTTGTATGGGCAAGTCAATACAATATAAATGATGGAATAAACTCTATAGGACATGGATATCCTCCCCACATTGTTTCAATCTTTGGTTTTAGGATTATAGTTTATTTTAGGAGTATAACATCTCAAGTTTCTAGGTTGGTCTCATTTGGGATGATAGGCAGGTTTCCACTATCTCCAAAATATTCATGTCTTGGTAGTGGTTTTAAAGGATGGTGATAGTTTGGTTTTCATGTCTCTAATATCTTCCTAATCTCTTATAACTTAAAAAATCACTCTAAAAAGTAATCATACATGGAGTTGTATCCATAAGTGACACCTAGTCAAGTTTCCTATAGGTGTTCATTGACAGTCATGTTAAGTCACATGTATGAAGCTTGTATAACACATTCATGTAGGTATAATGAATTTATTCAAGTGATTAAAATTATATTTTACTAAATAAATCAATAAAAACCACTCCATAGTCTACTTTTTCTTGTCTTGGATTACTTTCAACCACATTTAGGTCTACAATGTGAATGTACACCTACAAGTGCCATACAAGATATATTCACATTAGAAAGAAGAATTTTATACTTTTTTGAAGTTTTAATAAGTATTAAGGATCCATATGAGACCTTTTAAAATTATAATATTGGTGGTAAGGTCATATTACATGCTCATAATCCATAATTCCTTCCCAATGCTCTTGTTTTCTACTACATTCACCTTTAGGTACCCTATAAGAAGATGACCATATTGGAAAAGACATATTTGAGTGGTCTATATATCCTTAACGTTGAAAAATATATTTTAATATGTTATAAGGGACTATAATTTATAAAATATCTATACACCATACATTATTTTAAATATACCTTCACTGCCTATTTC
This sequence comes from Torreya grandis, assembly GCA_037957365.1. NCBI lineage: Eukaryota > Viridiplantae > Streptophyta > Pinopsida > Cupressales > Taxaceae > Torreya > Torreya grandis. The sequence goes on along the minus strand of JARHVA010005233.1, from coordinate 340,571 downwards.
ACACTTGTAAGTGTAACCTATAGGCTTCCATAAAGACAAAGCAAGGTCAGCATATCAATTTGGATTTTTATTAGACATTTATTAAGGTTAATATGGGTTGAATAATGTTCTAATTTTCTATGGGAAATATTTTGAGTTGTATAAAGACTTGGTGATTCATGTTCACACATAAAGGAAAGTTTAGAGACACAACCTTAATCTCTTCAAACAGGGACCCTATAATACTTTTGGCATTTCCTTAATGGATTATATTGAGGTTTTAGCTAGTCCAAACATTTCCATGATGGAAAATAAACATATGGTAAATTATTTGAATGAATGGTTTGATGATTTTATCATACGAAAAGGTGTTATTAAGTATCTATATTGAGTGTTATTTCCACTATAAAATGCCATTATTATCTATAATGATTGAACTCAAATAGCCTTTTAATATTAGGAGACCTAATGAAGGTAAAAATTTCCATAAAAATGAATATTTTGAATAAAAATGGAACTATGATCCTCAAAAGGAAACAAAATGGGGTTCACATTCAATATTAGGTGTAGACCATCATGTATAGGTTCCATTTGGTCACAAAATAGTCATCTATATTTTGATTGTAGTGTGATAGTAGGTGAAAAAAAGTGAGTCAAACATTGGTAGGTATATAATTAAATTGATTTGAGTTAAAAAAAATATTAAACGTGATAAAATATTTTTAGGATATAGTAGAGCATAGATATAATTCTAAACACAAAGTTTCATCTATAGGTGGGTCCCTATTCTGAGAAAAAACATAGTCAGGTCTGAGTTGAGTAGGGTATGCATTGAAAAAGTCAATATAGATGGTGGAGAGTTTGTAAATGTTATGAATACATTAAATATTATAATTTTATCTTAATTATATTTTAAATATAAGCCACATATAGTAAAGTGAGTTTAAAGCACACTACAGTCCACATTTACAACCCTGCATAAGCAACATTTATACCTAGTCAAGTACAAGGTATGCTATAGAGATATTGAAAATGGTTAAGATGTTAAATGCATTCGAATGGAATCCATAAGGGTTGGTATACACATAAATATACTCTTTTATAATTTAAATAGATCATAATATACATTTTCAAAGGCAACCTATAGTCCATGAGTAAACCTTAGACATAGTGAACTCATCTAAGGGTCTATCTTGGGTTCTAAGGCATTTGGTGGCTTTAGGAACATCAAATAAACATGAAAAATTATTAAAAAAACATATTAATGACTATATTAAGCCTCCCATACCATAAATTATTATACGTACATAAGGGACATACTCTCTATTCTATCTTAGATAGAGGGTACTCCAAGAGAACATGAAGTCTACAGAAAGGGATAAAGTGGTATAAAAGATAGTAAAAGTGTTAACACATTTGAAAGAAGGTTTATAAGGTTTATGAAATCATATAAAAGTGTATCCTAGTCATTTTAACCATTATTAAATACATGATATATGTATAAGCATATAAAATATAGTAAGACCTTTTAGGCTTTAACTAGGCCTAGGACCCTAAAGAGGTGTAGTCAGCATTACTAACCCCAAGTGAACACTCTATGGAATTGAAACACATTTAGAGGGAGATATTAAGTGGAAAAAAATTTGGTATGTAGATAAACCTCATATAATGGTTAACAGTGGCCCAAAAAAGGTCAAACTTGTGCAAAAATGGAGAATAAGAGCTCGAGAGGCCCATTTAGGAGCTCATATTTACTTGAAGAATGTACATGGGAATATAATGAGTTTTGGGAGGTTTAACAAGGTATTTAACATTTTTTTATGGATTTTTTTTGAAAACCCAATGTTAGACTTTAATGAACAATCATTTAAGGTCAAAACATCTCCAAACCCTCCAAAACCCTAGTTCTAGACCTGATGATGAAAATCAAGCAAGAATGTTATCCAAATGGCACAAAATGGTTTTTAAAATTATTTTAAGTTTTATAATATTATCCAAGGCTCCTCCCCATCAACTTGAGGTGTTCCCTACTTATACGGATAGGGGGAATGATATTTTATTGAATGCTTTTGGTTTTTTTCAAGTTCTAGGAAGAGTCAAAAGATGCAAACCTTTTTGGGAGAGATATTATGAATTAAAATAACTCAAAATAATCATTTAATGCTTTATAAAAAATCCTAAGTTCTTTTGGAAGTGCCTTCATTCTAGCTAGTCCAAGATGGCACAGTAAACAAGCTAGTGAGGGAGTGAAATCTTTTAGTGGAAGTGATTTTAAGGTATATCTAAGGAATATAAGGTTATGAGGGGTATTTAAAAGTTTCTTCACTCTATTATGGATCATATTGGAAAACTAAAGGCAAATTTTGTGTCAAGTGTAAGGGGTGAGTAAAATAGGAGTCATTTGGACTATACGTAATGATGACTCATATGCAGAAGAATCTTGATGATTAGAGATGAAAAAAATGCATTGTAGATAATGTTTACAACATCTCCCCATAAATTAAATCATCACTTCTATCCTTAGTTTTTGGACGTTTTAAACGGGTCAAATGATGAAGGAAGTTTTATTATGTAGAATGAGGAATCTTATGCCACATTTCATGAGTTTCATGATTTGGAAGGATATTTGGCCTATGAGACCTTGAATGGTTTATATTATACTTCATTATCCTAGATTTTTAACTCTTCCTCTCAACATTATAAATATCCTAGTGACTCTTATACTTCATTCTCTTCTTTTCTTTCTCGAATTCTATAAGTAGTGGCCATTTTTGGCTCTTGAAAAATAATACCATACTAGGTATGGTGAATCCTTAGGGGAATGAAATTGTATTTTTCCTTTGAACATTAATTAAAATATTTTTTTGAGTTCATAAACATTTTTATAAGTGTGAAAAGTGATGTATGGTGTAGTTCGTGATAATATTATATCCTTGCTTGCCTTGTCCTTTCATGTTTATTCAAGAGTTCCTATTATAATAGGTCATATAAAGTGTATTCAACTATGTTAGTTTCCCTTAAAGTGTAATATTATAATTAAAGTGTTCATTATACCCTCTAGTTTATTTACCTTGTGTTAATTTCATACACATCACCTCTATATTGAAACACTCATGTTAGAATCCTCTAAGACGTTGAAGCTAGTTTGTATGCCTTATTTCATTATTATAGGAGTATGATGGTCTTGTGGAAATCATATTTGTGTATCACCACATTATAGTAGGTTAATTTCATGTATATTTTAACTCATTTCCCCACAAGCAAACATTATTTAGGTGATAATCATTTCAAGATACATTCATGGAGCTATCCCTTAAATCTAGAGGTCTATTTTCATTATAGTACAACCACATACCTAAAAGTATTACCATGTTGCAAAAATCTAAAAAAGGATTGAAGAACCTATTATAGGGTACAAGATTTGGTGAAAATATTTATAGCATACCTAGTGGGACCAAGTTCTAAGAGAGTGGAAAGATTGTTGGTGTGTCTTTCCTCTAATAAACATTTAAAATCAAGCAAGATAGCACTAATGGTGATTCCAAATGAATACTTATAGTTATAAAAAACCCAAGTATATCTCATTGAATATTTTTATTAGTTTTTTCATCTCATTTGACATATGATGTTGATATGAATAGATATGGTGAATACCCCTATTATGAACCTCCCTATCAGCCTTGTTATGAACCACATTATATTCCTCAATAGTCCTTTCATAATGGTTACTAATCCTATGATCCATGGTATCCCTATGGATCCCTATGAGTTTATAAAATAATACCTCATTATCATCACCATGTTTTTAGACATCCCTAGGAGGAAATATATTAAAGAGTTTATAAAATAATACCTCATTATCATCACTAATATGAGTCCTACCAATCATACCATGATGTTTATCAACATCAAGGGGATCCTTATCAGGATTATAATGAAGAATCAGATGATCCTCTTGATTGTCCATAAAATTAATAGAAAAAAAACTATGAATTATTATAACTTTAAATTCAACAACCTAGATATATCCTTAATCCTCATCATTACCCTCCTCATCATCTATGAGCCTCATATCATGTAAAAAAATTCTTGAAACTACTACCATAGCTATTAGTTAATGAAGATAACTTGGGGATGTAGGTTAATGAATTTTATGTGATTCCTATTCATCACAGGGAAAGGTTAAGAGGCATTGCCCAAAGTTGTATGTGTGTGCTAGAGGTAGTTGAAGGAAAATAAGGAAATCAATGAGGTCTCAAAGGATAGATAGACTTGTTAAATAAGTATCTTAAATTCTCAATAAATAGGCTAAGTGTGTGGGAAGATATGGAGCTGAAGAATGTTCATGTTGCTATTGAAGAGCCTCAAGGAGGCTATTGGCAAGGTATGACTTCTGCTAGTGTAAGTGGTTTTCATTATAACTAGACCAAAACATCTCTTCCCCATGAGCTTATTAGTGAATTCATATTTCTTATGTCCATTTATAAGTCCTTTCCTTCACCTCACACTCCATCTCTAACTCATCATGCATCCATCACACATCGTTCTTCACCTCAATGTCATGAGCATATCCATCAACCTTCTAGCTCACCCCCTCTTGATATGGAGCCCATTTTAAGGGAAGAAAATTAAGATGAAAGATCCTAAGTCATAGTTGATCAAGAAGATGTCATGAGGGAATATGAGGAATAAATCACCATAGGGACTCCCCTTGGTGAACAAAAGAATAATTCTACCTTCTTAAATGAAGAGAAACATAGTGAAGATTTTTTTGTAAGTATCCATGAGGAATGTGGCCAATACTTGAAGAGAGAGGTTTTTGAAGAAAATTCCCTATCTGATCATGAGGTTGTTTATGATCATTCCAATCATGGAGTTGAAGGTTAAGTCACTCCTAAATAAGTTACAATCCTAGAATAATTTATTGAGACCAAGGTAGATGTTTTTATTCTTGAATATGACTCAATACCTTAGCCTGATTTTGAACTACCCTTAGATGCATTGGAGAATGAAGAACATCAACTTGATGACCTCATACATTAAGAATATAAATTTGAAGAAGTGGTGGCTCTAGATAATAAAGAGAGTAAGGATGACTGGTAGCAATTTAAAGAGCTTAAATATCTTTTCCAATTTGAGGGTTAAGTACTTGAGAAGTTGGAGAAATATTTTCCCATGGATGATAATGACCAAGATTGGGTAGACTATGTAGAGCTCTTTGATGATCTTGATGAACTTAAAACTAAAAATAAACCCAACATTATTAAGAATGCCATGGAAATAAAGAAGGTATGTATTGTTGAACCAAAATTGGATGTTATAGTTGAGGAGTATTATGAGAAGGTTAAGGTTGTTTGGATGAAAAAATATCTCATTTACATAGGTAAACTATTTGGATATACTTGGTTTTCATTAAACATCATGCCAATAAAGTTGGTAAACACCATGAAGAAGATGGAGACATCAATTCCAAGGATAAAAAGGATAAATACCTCATTCATTCCTTCATGTCATAAAATAAGAGAGTTTTCAAACTCCCCCTTTGACCTAGGAGGAGGTGTTCGTTCTAGTTTAGTTTTTGTTTGAATCAGTTAGTTTGGTTTTTGTGTGTGTTTAATAAGTGCTTATGAGCACACGTGTGTGTTTGCTTAGTTTATTGTCTTATGTTGTATCTTGTTGGTTTTATTGTGTTTTCATGTGTTAGAGGAAAATTATGTGTCAAATTTGTGTAGAGGTGACTCCATATCCCAATGGATAGGATTTGGCAACTAGTCATGGCATAACAAGCATACCACCTTTGGGAATCACTAAATAATATTGACCGTTTTGACCAAAAGTCAAAATGGGTCAACCCCCTATAGAAAAAAACATTATATAGGGGTATATTATAATGTCATAGGCTGATTAATAGTATATTTTATGCCATTTCATACTTTTTTAGCCTTGGTCATGGTCTAATTAAATCTTTATGTCATTTTGAGTCATTTAGGGGTTATTTTAGAGTCATATATGAAAGTGGCATGGTTTTAAAGGTGAATAAGTGTTATAATTTTCATTAAAACATCCAATATGTCAAATTACATGTTATTAATGTTAATCCTATCTGAAACTTGCAAGTTTCCTGACTAAAAATCTAGAAAATAATTGATAAGGAATTCTGGCACTTTTATGGCCTATAGCGGGTGTGACATATTTTGAGACATTTTGGGATGAATATTAAACTTAAATATACTCATATTAATGTTTATAAACTTTTAAGTGCTAAAAATGGTACAAAACCATTTTACTCTTTAATCACCCTTCTAGACATGTAGAACCAGTCAACATGTTTTTTTCTTGGTATGACCAGTACAAAGCATTCCAAGTCAAATTCATTTGGAAGATTATATTAATCTTGTTAATATTTAATTTAATTATTATATTGTATGCATTTGTCATTTTTTAATTTATGAATCATCCCTTACAAGTTTACTATGTTTTTCTGCTTATTAAACCCTATACCCTACATGTTTCCTTTTTCAATGGAAAAGTCCAAACAATAAAAATAATGTAATTTACTAAATAGGTCATGTAAATCCTCCCCACATGGTTTAAATCTTTGGTTTCATGATTTGAGTTGAGTTTAGGAGAGGAACATCTCAAGTTTGTAGGTTGGCCTCATTTGGGATGATAGGAAAGTTTCCACTATCTACAGAATCTTCATGTCTTGGTAGTGGTTTTATAGTATGGTGATAGGTTAATTTTAGTTTATAAAATTTATTATTCATCCCATATCCTTTAAAAATTCACTCTCCAAATAAATCATACATGGAGTTGTAACCATACGTGAAACCTAGTCAAGTTCTCTACAAGTGTTCATTAACAGTCATGTTAGCTCACACATATGAATCTTGTATAACATGTTCATGGAGGTCTAGTGAATTTATTTAGCTGATGAAAATTATCATACACTAAATAAATCAATACAATCTACTCCATAATTTTCATCACCTACAAGCTTTCATAGAGACTGAGCAAGGTCAGAATATCATTTTATAGTTTGATTGAACCTTACTCAAGGTTTTTAGGGGTTGAATAATGTTCTAGTTTTACATGGGTAATATTTTGATTTTTATAGGGAATTGGTGACTCGTTTTCACACATGAAGGAAAGTTCAGAGATAACCAACATTAATCTATTTGAATATAGACTCTACAATACTTTTGACATTTCCTTGATGGATTATCTTGAGGTCTTAGCTATTCTAAACATTTCTATGATGGAACCTCAACCTAGGGTAAATGGTTGGAATGAAATTTTGATGATTTGATCATGTGAAAAGATATTATTAGGTCTCTATATTGAGTGTTATTTACAATATAAAATTCCATTATTCTCTGTAGTGATTGAACTCAAATATTATTTTAATGCTAGGAGACCTAATGAAGGTAAAACTTTCCATATATGTGAATATTTATGAATAAAAATGGAACTATTATAATCAAAAGGAAAAAAAAGGTATTTAACATTCAATATTATGTGTAGACCATCACCTATATGCTCCATTTGGTCAAAAAATAGTCACTTACAATTTGACTATAATTTGATAGTAGGTGAAAATAAATGAGTCAAACATTGGCAGGTCTACAAGTACAGTGATTTGAATTCAAACCAATATTAAATTATCTCAAATATCTAAAGGAGGTATTATAGCATAGATACAATTCCAAAAAAAAAGTTTCATATATATATATATATATATATATGTGTGTGTGTGTGTGTGTGTGTGTGTGTGTGTGTGTGTGTGTGTGTGTGGGTCCCTATTCTAAGGTTAAACATAGTCATGTTTGAGTTGAGTAGGGTATACATTGAAGAAATTAGTATGGATGGTGGAAACTTTTTAAGTGTAATGAATAAATTAAATATGAGAATGGGATCATAATTAGATGTTCAAGATAGACCATAGATCATAAAGTGAGTTTCAATCACATTATAGTCCATGTTTCTAACCTTGCATAATTATCATTTGTACCCAGTTAAGCATAAGGTATGTAATAGAGAGATTGACAAGGGTTAAGATTATAAACGTGATTTAAAGTAGTCCATAGGGTTGGTAGACACCTAAAAATAATCTCAAAAAATGTAAATATAGCATAAGCTCCATTTTCAAAGGTAACCTATAGTCCATGAGTAAACCTTGCATATAATGAACTAATCTAAGGGTTTATTTTGGCTTCGAAGGCATTTTTCGGTGTTAGGAAAATCAACCAACCATTAAAATTTAAAAAAACCACCTTCATGACTAGAGTAAGCTTCCCAAAACTTCAATTTTCCTAAGAAGATAAGAGAGATACCCTTTTTTCTATCTCAAATAAAGGGTACTCCAAGAGAACATGAAGTTTACAGATAGGGATAAAAAGGTCTAAAAGATAGGTATAAGTGTCAATACATGTGGAGGAAGGTTTATAATGTTGATAAAATAATAAAAGATTGTATCTAATGCCTTGAAACCATTAAGAACTGCACAAGATAGTTCTCAACATCTAAAACACAATCAAGCATTTAGGCTTTGACTATGCCTAAGACTCTAAAAAGGTGTAGTCAACATTTATAACCCTAAGTGAACATTACATGGAATTTAAACACCTTTATAGGGAGATATGAAGTGGAAAACAAGTTTTGGTTTGTAGAGAAACCTCACAAAATGGTCAACATTGGCCAAAAATAGCTTAGAGTTGTGAAGAATGGAGAACAAGAGCTCAATAGGTCCATTTATGATGCTCATATATACTTTAAGGTTATGCATGGGAGTCTAGGGAATCTAGGGAGTTTGAGGAAGGTATTGAACATTATTTATTTTTATTTTTTTTCAAACCTAATATCAAACTTTTATGAACAATAATTTAAGGTCAAAACATCTCCAAACACTCCAAAACCCTAGTTCTAGACTTGATGAATAAAATGAATAAATAAATCTATAAAAATGGCACCAAATGCATTTTAAAATGATTTTAGGTTTCATAGGATTTTCTAGGGATCCTCCCTATGAAATTGAGGTATTCTCTACTTGTACGAACAAGGGGAAATGAACTTTTATAGACTATTTTTGGTGTTTTATAGATTGTAGGAAGAGTAAAAATATTAATTAAACTTTATTATAGATATGAAGACTTAAAATAACTCACCATTATCATTTAATGATTCATTAAATCTCTTATGTGCTTCTACATGTGCCTTCACTCCAGCCAATCTAGGACGACATAGTGAGAATGATAGTGAGAGAGTGAAAACTTCAAGTGGATGGAATTTTAAGGTATATATAGTTAATATAAGGATATGAGGTGTCTCAAAAAGTGTATTTCACTCCCTCTTATAGATTATATTAGAAAATTGAAGGCAACTTTGCTGCTAAGTGTGAGGGGTGAGTGAAAGAGGAGTCATTTGGAATGTATGTAGTGATGAATCATATGCAAAAGAATCTTGATGATTAGGGATGTAAATATTGAATGGTATATAATGTATATAACTTCTCTCCATTACTTAAACCATCACTTATATTCATATTTAGTTTTCAAACATTCCAAAAGGGCCAAATGATGAATGTAGTTTTATTATGAAGAATGAGGAATCATATGCCACATTTATTGAGTTTCATGACATGGAAGGATATTTAGCCTATGATAAATTTCATGTTATATATTATAATTTATTTTCCTACATGTGAAACTCCTCTTCTTATCATGACACATCTCCTAGTGACTTTTTGACTTCATTCTCTTATTCTCTCTCTAGTTATATAAGTAGCGGGAATTTTTGGCTCCTAAAAAATAATACCACATAAGGTATGGTGAAGACCTAAGGGAATGACAATATATTTTACCTTTGAAAATTAATTCAAGTCTATTTTGGAGTTCATTAAAATTTTTCTTAGTGTGAAAAATAGTTTATGGTGGAGTTAGTGATAATTCTCTATCCTTGCTTGCATTATCCTTTCATGTTGTGTAAGAGTTCATATTCTAATAGGTCATATAGAGTACATTCAAGTATGTTAGGATAATTTAGAGTTTAATTTTATTATTAGAGGGTGAATTATTCCCTCTATTTCATTTACCTTGTGTTTTTTTCATGTACATCACCTCTATATTGAAACATTCATGTAAGAATCCCTTAGGACTTTGAAGCTAGTTTGTATGCCTTGTTTCATTATGATAGGAGTATGATGGTCATGTGGATATCATATTGGTGTATCATAAACTTATAGTAAATTCATTTCATGAAACTTCTAACTCTTTTCTCCATAATTAAACATTAGTTAGGTGATAATCTTTTTAGGACACATTTAATGAGATAGCCCTTAAATCTAGAGGTCTAATTTCATTATAGGTAGACCCATATACATGGAAGTATTCCCATATTTCCAAAATATTTAAGATGATTGAACACCATCTTTTAGGGTGTAATATTTTACAACAACACTTACCACCTTACACTCATCCCAATCACATTAATTCATTACCAAGGAGAGTCAATAACAATAGAAGCATCAATTAGCATGCCAATATGGTCTATAGACCTTAAAATAATGCTAATGAGAGGAAAATTATCCACATAAATCCATGACAAATTCACTCAAGGATGTACTTCATTAAAGTACTATTTTGAAGGGCTATAGAGCATGGTTATCAAATAAATAATGTTTAATCATCTCATCAACTATTTGAGAAGGGAGGAAAAGATCATATTCATGTTTTTTGACCTCCTCAAGGTATAAATACATATATATTTGTAAAATCATACAATAAACCTCCATATATAACCATACTAAGGAAATTGAAATAAATTATGCAAGATTGGACAAAGGTCAAGACTGTTTGAAGAGAATGTGGAATTCAAGGAGGATTTCAAGGAAAAGTAGGAGTATTTGAGTAATAATGTAGATCTATTGATACCAAGTTCAAGATTAAGAAAATTTTACTTAGTCCATACAATATATAAATCTAAAGGATATAGTCAAGAGTATCATGAGGAAAATCCTATTTGTAAGAAAGTAGATAAATATGTATGGAGGTGATAGTGTAGTCAAGATTGCTGATGAGACTAGAACCAAATAAAGACCATGAATAGAGATAAAACTTATATCTGGTCATACTTCCATGTTAATATTAAACTATATAAGGTTTGAATAGTTATTAAAACATGTTAACCTCTAAATAAGACTAAGACTATAAGGAAAGATATTATTATGTCTTGAAGATCATTAGAGATAAGGCCACATGGAATGATGGTGGTTTTATCAAAACATGAGGTTAATTTTCAAAATATAGATAGTTATTCACCTCATATTTTCCACCTATAGCCAATAGAAAATTATAGTAAAGATGTGTTTCAAGAGAATGTTGTCTTGAGGATACTAAAAGGCATGGTTATCACATGAATAAGGTTGAACTCATCTTATCAAGATTCAATAATTGAATGAAAAGTTCACCAAGATTGTTTATTGACCTTCCCAAGGTCTAAAACCCTACTATAGTCCATACAATAGTTACCTATAGCCATGATAGTAAGAGGTGAGGTTGAAGATACAAGACAAGAGAAAGCTTGAATAGTAAGAGAAGAGAGTTGAAATTTGTAAATACTTTTAAGCAATAATGAGATCTTTAAAGTGGTCTTGGAGGTTTGTTAGTATCGAATCAAGCATTGAATCTATGCTTAGTCCATATAATGGCTAGATTTGGATCACAATCAAGTATTTAATGAGAGAAAAGTCTATTTTCAAAGATGGAGTATTAAATATGAAGGTATACAGTGTTCAAGGTGATGAATATAAAATAAATATCAAAGGTATATCATAAATGAATAGAAATCGTAGACATGTTGTCATAAAAAAACATCAACCTATAATAGGGATTTGAAGGAGTTTAAAGTATATCCAACCAAGACTGTCAAGAATGGTGTTATTATACCTTATACTAAGAAAAGGTTTCTAACTAGGTTTGAGAGTCATATTGAATAGTTTTAGTATTTTTTAAAACATATGAACTTAAAAATACATATTTAAAAATTAATTCACTTCTTTAAGCATCACCTACATCCTTTTTGACTTAGACATATTCCCAAGATAGTGCAAAGATGGATGAAGAATGGTCTATGATAGAATCATATAATCAAATAGAGGTTTCATGGGTCATTGAAGACGTAGAATGGATCAATAAAATTATGGGTGGATCTAAACATTTATCTATAGTAATTCACCTCTTATAGGCACCTACAACAATACTTGAGAACAATTCCATCTCATATAGTCACTTACTTTCTCAAGTTGCAACTCAAGAACATCCCATTCAAGGAGGAAAATTTTGAAGTTGTACCTACATTCCATTTGTGATTTTATATCCTCAAAACTATATAAATATCACCTAAAAATTACTATCAACTCATGAAATTACTATGTAGGTATGTTGTACAGAATTAGGACTGTGTGAGGCCTAAAAACATAGTTTGAAGAATGAATATGCTAGAAAGAGAATGAGTGTTCAAGTGAATTAAAGGTTTGAAAAGTTAAAATTCATTGTGTAATAGTCATAAAACACCTCCATTTCCATCAATATTCACCCATAGCATTATGATAGTCATTTCATAGTGGGGTTTCTTAAAGAGACATGTTGTGGTGATATGATGCATAGGTAAAAGGTGATAAGTGAAAGGTAAGGGAGATTGAAATAAGGATTTTATACAAACATAAAATACTTATCTATCATTATTAGGCCCAATAATATCAAACATAGTCCTTTTCACATCACACATAGTCAAGTACAAATATAACCAATGCGTAATAGACTACTTTTGACAGAATTTGAAGTTTTGAAGCCCCTATATGTGGAATCAAGACTTATTTTGGTAAAAATCCTCACTATATATATATATATATATATATATATATATATATATATATATATATATATATATATATATATATATATATATATATATATTATCAATCCATTTTAAAGGTCAAATTATTGGTGTAAATTCTCACTATTTGGACATAATCTGCTTCTTGTCTCATGACACTCACCATTGGAGCTAGGAGAGCTTCTTGAAGATCTATAGGTATAAAATGTGGTTTCAACCTTGTGTGGGATTTTGTCAAGTAGGGAATGTGATTTTAATATTTATAAATTTTGTGAGAGTGATACATTTTTAAATTTTTTTGCCAATCATGCCCTTGAGGGATAACATAATCAAGTATGCCTATATATTATACTAGTAATGGTGTCACTCAGGTGGATTGAGATTATTTCAAGGCATATAGATCTTGAAGAGACATTGATAGTTTTAAAAAAGAGTGTTATCAATATGAAAACATGTTTTATGGATTTATATCTCCATAAACTCTACTCATGAAGGATAAGAAGTTAGCATACCTCTATTGTTATCATACACATATAGGCAGTCTTAAGAGACCATGAAGAGGAAATTTTATGTTTGGTAATTTAAAGATGAAAATACAGGTTGAGAAGATGTAATAATGATTATTTAATTATTATTTTTTCATCCCCAAATAGACTATAGTCACCATTGGATCCTAAAACTTAGATTTGGCCAAGTAGGCTTAAAGCTAGCCTTAAGGCCTATAACACCAAAAATGCACTTGCAACTCCTATCAAGTAATGATGAATTCATGAATATTTTTAATGGTATATTATAGGTTCCATTTAGGTTTATTAAATAAATCAATTATAGGATGAAAGGTCAAATTGGTCCTTTAGACAAAATTTGAACTGTACGGTCAAAACACCCATTCGAACCACCTATTGAAGTGATCATATATTTCACCATAAGAGGAGTTTATAAAAATGATATTATAATTTTTTGAGGACCCATACGAAATAATAATTAATTATTTATTTATTTTGGTTGATGGGTTGAGGTTTATGAACCATCGCTAAGATTATAAGCATGTCAAGAATGCATGTAAAACCCTATAGGCAAACTTCATTATATACGTAACTTTGAACACTCTTTGTGTCAGAACCCAATAATTTTAGGAAATTTAAAGGGTTATATGTAATAAATAATCATGTAAAGAATTTTTTATTTGGAGGTGTGTACTTTATGAACCATCATTCAGAAGGTTCACCTCCAAAACCCTCCCAAACCATCTTATAGACCAGTTTTGAGAAAAGTAATGTTTATTGAAATAAAAACCATATGATCATCATGAAATATATTAAATTATTAATTAAACTTAGATAAGTTCCTGTACATGGTACTATGATTTACAAAATTGTACAAACATAGTATAAAACATGATTTTTTGAGGGAAAAAATGCATAAAAATGAGGTAAATGGTAGTTTAATGAATTCCAATCCATGGCGAGTGAAATTTAGTATATTTTATTCCTAATAATTAAATAATATTATAAAAAAAATATTATAAATTCCTCTATGAGCTCATTCAAAACAACCATATTTTATAAATTTAAGGCAATTTGACCTAACAAACTACTTTAACTAAGTTGCAGGTGTTTTTTCATAAAAAGGAAATATTTAATGAAATGAAGGGATTTTATAGGTATAATAATAACCATATTTTTATGTTTTAATATTTTAATTAAAGGTTTTATATTCATGAAATACAAGAAGTTAGGCTACTAGGCCTATTTGGCCTAGTAGGCCAATTTGATCAATTAAGTGAAGATGAAATTGGCGTTGAAGGGATATCAAATGAATTTATATGGAGTTATCATGCCACATATATATATTGTTAAAGTGTAAATTACATTCATATATAATATTCAAGTGATAATTCATGCAAAGGAGAGATAAATAAGGAGTTTATTGATATTAAGAGCCAAACCTAAGTTAACTAATCCTTGACTAGCAATCAATGGATAATCCATAGTCTTAATGAAAGGAAATTAAATTAACTTTACCTAATTTAAAGTGGATATATTTGAAAAAATATTTTTTTAACGTGATTACAAATGAGTTTCAAAAATTCTAAAAGGTCCCACCACCTTTTTTTTAATGCTAAGGAGCTCATGCAAGGCTCATGCAAGGCATCAAGCATAAAGAGATGTGATGAAGGACTATTGATAACTACTATAAATAAAATTATACTTGATTTTATGGTTATATGTATTCTTATTCTCTATTATACATCTATCTATTGGATATCTTTTCTCTTTTTATTATATATTTAGGTTTTTAGGCTTATTTTTAGGATCCTTCTCTTAGGCATGATAAAACTCTACCAAGATTGAGCTTTGTAAACCTTTTAAATCAATAAAATGGACTATTTTAGCATATCTATTATGGACATGTAGTGTGTATATTTTTGATCATATGTGTAAAATTGGATGAATCTTCCATTAACATGTCCTTCCAACACCTACTTGTTGATGAATTATCTTTTGTAGGCTCTATGTTGTGTCCAAGGTTGATGATCATATTTTCAATGTAACAAGGTTGAAAGTGTCTCAAATCAAACCTCTCTCATTCTACCTCCAAACTATTATCATCCATCAAGACCTCCATGTGAAGAACTATTGCATATAAGCATTAGAGTTAGTATTTTAATATATTTTAGATTCATTATTGTTGTAAGAGTTCAAATATAGTGGATGAACCAAAAATATAGGTGTATCACCATTAGTAGAATAAGATTTACCTTTTAGTTTCTTTCTAATCATTTTCAACCCAAAAGAGTAGTAGATTTTAGTAAGTTGAGTAATTTTGATATATTAAGATGAGTTAACCTCAAAATGTAGAGGTGTGGTCTAAGATACAAGTGTCCCATAGACTTATACCATTCTAGTGTTAGTACAAGTTTGAATAAAGTCTAAGAAATTTACCTTCAGTAGGGTGAAATTTGGGTTGCTAACAATTTTGGCATGCCTAACAAGCCATAGATCCATCCATTGGAATACACATTGATAACATTTTGGTCTTCAAAAGTAGTTTCAAGTGCTCATATGGTCCTCATATCTAAGGTAAAGGGTATCTCTTATTCATAAATCCAATTTTTAATGTGTCTTCTAGTAGGATATGAAAACCTATGGAGTAAAGTTTTATCATTCATATTCTTATCCACATGCATATCCACCATCATATTTCTAACATAATCCATACCCACCTCATCATCACCCCTATCATCCCTACCATAATCCATATCAGCATTATGGAAGCCCACACCAACCCTATAATTCCCCTCACAAACCTTTTTACCCCTAATGTGAGCCATATAAATTCTAATATCAACCACCCTTCCAAAACTCACTACATTTTCTTGATGAGATTAAGGAGATAAAGAGGGTGAATCAAATGGTTTTTGAATAAATATTAACCTTCAGACAAGAACAATCAAGTAAACAATCTCAAAAGACACTACCTTCAGCTACCGCATGTCACTATCCATGGATTAAAACTCCATATCAGCAAGAAGTTTTCCTAATCATGCCTCAAGATATAATATTATCAATACCAGAGTCTCTTAAACCCAATTTTACAATGTGGAAGCAATTGCAATAGTCAAGCATAAGCCCAAATGTTGAAATCAAGGACAAACCTAAAGTCATTGTCATTTAACCTCCACTTCTCCTAGTTTTTCCAAGGCCTTTCCTTCATGGAAGTCTTTTTAAGGACAAATATAATATAAATATGAGGTCATGGTGGTCAAATTTGAGAATCTTAATGAGTAAAATCAAGCATCTAGGTAACACCTTTAGACCTTTCTCATCTTCTTGACTATTTTTAAGGGTTTACCATGCCACTCTTTGAGAATGAGCCTCTCCTTTGTGAGTTAATTTAATAAAATTCATCTAAAGTGATGGAAAATGAGAGTTACTTGAGTGATAAGTAATAATAAATCATTATTGGGACACCATTTGGCAAGGATAAACATGATTCAATCTTCCAATGTGTAAAAGAATATAAGTTTTAAGAGATTTGACTTTTAAAAGAGGAAGATATTTCTCAATAATTTATATCACTTATCAAGGATGGGGTAGAAAAAAATTCCTCTCTAGAATGTATCCATGAAGACAACTCACATATATCTATTGTTGAGATTAAGAATATTCCTAAAGTTGATAACCATTGACATTAGTTGTAACATGAGTTCTTTAGTGAGATTGAAGATTTCAAGATGATAGATTTTGATAATAGAATAGGAAAGTAGATTATAATTTCATATGAGGATTCCATCAATGTTTTGGAGCTTTAATAAGGCAATGTTATTCTAAAGACACCAAGATAAGATGAGATGTAACTTGATTTAATAGTTGAGATGCCATTCTCTATTGAATATGAAGATGAAACAAGTGTAGCAGATCAAGAACCATCATATGACCCCATAGAAAGGTTAGAAATGTGTTATAAACATGATTCTCACAATAAAATGGTAATGATGTTAATATCCTCCATGTATTTTCAAGAGATCATGAGGAAATGGCCTTTAGGGATGACTTGAAAGGATTTTTTTCAAATATTGAGATTGATATTGTAAAGAACACTACTATATATATAATTATAAATAAGAGACTAATGACATTTTTTATCCATGATTTCAATAATTTGAAGACCTTGAAACACCACTAATCCAAATTGAGCATAATGAACACACTAATCCAAGCATATCAATTGAGTTACTCATACAACCATTACATGAGAATGTGATGAACCATCATTAACCCATGAATTAGGAATAATTAGCACTATTAATGTAATAAAGAATAATATGGGAGGAGTATGACTAGATCTTAGACTCACATGTAAAATTTATGCACCTGAGAAAAGAACTAGAAGGCCCAACTACTTCCCCAATAAGCTATGAATGTGCACATGATCCTATATATCAGAAGAAACTATCAAGAGGTATAAGTCATGATTCAAGATTTTATGGTGGAAAATATAGTTTTCCATTTGACCCTAGAGGAAATATTTTGTCTTTAGGTTAGTTATTTTATGTTGTTTGTCATGTTTCAATAAGTGAATAGCATAAGCATTAGTTTGTTACCTTCTTATTGGTGTGTTTTTCTTATTTTCCTATTTCCTTAAGGTAGTTGTGATTTATTATTAGTTTAGGTATATTATTGTGTTATTTCCTTTGTGTCTCATTTTTGAATTCAAAAAAATGTGTCACAAAGTTCAAAAGTCTATTTGGTAGTCAAGAAAGTCATCAAGCCACATTCTTAGATTTTAGATTATCATTGTCATGAAAAATTTAATGATTTATCTTGACTAGTAGGCTGGTAAACCACTATGAGTCACCAAAAATGTTTTAAATTTGTCCTATCAATGCCAAATTCCATACCCTATAAAACAAAACTTATTAGGGTACTATTTTAAGCCTCTTCAATAATAAATCTCCTTGTAAAAATTATGTATTTTACCTAAAAGAGAGATTTTTATCCTTTAAATTTTAAATATGGATGTAAAAAGGTAAAAAAATCATTCATAATACATCTTAACCCATTCATATTCATGTAATTATCTTACTCATAAAGTGTCATTCATATTCAATTAAAAGGCATATTTTGGCCTCAAAAGACTCTCGCATGCCAAATTTAGCACCATAAATATGTAAAAAATCTGATTTATTGTTATTATATCCTTAAAAACTCAATTTAATTCTCCTCATGCCCTAAATTGGTGCTTTAAGGCTCTAGGTTTGGAAAATATGTAAAGAAAAGGCTATTTCTATATGTTTTCATGGAGGGAGTATAAAATTGTATGGCTTATCTATACAACTAAGGCAAAGAATTTGAATAATAAGTCATGATAAGTCTTATAAAATATATTAAAGGTGAAATTATTCAAAATAGGCCCAAATCTAGTTCCTATACTTCATCTAGATTCTTTGAACATATTGAGAGCCCTTCAAGTTTGTTAGTGGTACGACCATGAAAGAGAAAACCAAGGTATAAAATTTTGGCTACATAAATTAGTCTAAAAAGTATTCTATCTATTTAAATTGGTTCTAAATTTTGTCCTCTCTCCTTTAGGAACCATCCTTTTGAAGTCAAGGCACCACCTAACTTTCCTTCATCCAAGCAAGCAGTCAACTTTTTGTGTTTTCTCTTCATCTAGGTACCATGATAGAAAATTTCAAGATTGTAGAGATTCTCAAGAAAATAATTCACCTTTTCATGGTATTCATTAGTTATTTTACACATTTTTAAGGGAAAAATAGAGATAAACAAGGCATAACAGTGTAAATCTGTAGCTTGCAGGGAATAAAGGAGATTGTATGGTTCAAGAGAGAAAAATTTTCAAAAATTGATGGAATATTATTTTCAAGGGTTTCATTATTTTTCATATGTCCTCTCCTCATATTTATCAAATTTTAATTAATATTCATATCCTATAATATCATAAATCATCCTCAAACACCTTTGTCTTCCCAATTTAGAAAATATTGAGGAAAATTAGCATATTTTAAGGTTTTTTACAAACTCCTAGGTTTCCATTTGAAGAAATATATGCCTATCAATGACCTCAAAATTAGTTTGAATTTTGTTATATGTCCATATTCTTCCTCCATGGTCTTCAATATTTCCTAGTGATGGGTTTAAATGTTCTTTTCACCTCCTTTGTGTTTCATTTCATTTTACTATCTTCTAATTTTCCTTATACTATTGTAAGGCTCCATTTTCACTTTCATTCAATGTTTCCATCTTCCATTTACATATTACCACCTTATACTCATCCCCATCTCAATAATTCATTGCCAAGAAGATTAAAGAATAATGGAATAATCAATCAACATGCTAATATGGTTTACATACCTTAAAATAGTGTTAATGAGAGGCAATGTATCCACCTACATCCATGAAAAATTCACTCAAGGATGTACTTCATGGAAGTATTTTTTTGAAGTATTATAGACCATGGTTATAAAAATAATAAGGTTAAATCATGTCATTAACTTGCTTATAGGGGATTAAAATATCATATTCATGTTTCATGACCTCCACAAGGTATAACTCCATTTCTATCCTTATAATAATATAGTCAACCTATATCTATAGCCATAGTAAGGAAATTTAGATCAAATATGCAAGATTGGATCAATATCAAGACTATTTTAAGATAAAGTGGAACTTATTGAGGATTTCAAGGGAAGGTAAGAGCATTTGATTAAGCATGTAGATATTTTGGTACCAAGTTCAATACCAAGAAACTTGTACTCAGTCCATACAAGAACAAAATCTCAAGGCTATAGTCAAGAGTATCATGAGGAAAAGCCTATTTTCAAGAAAATATAGAAATAAATATGGAGGTGATAGTGTAGTCAAGAGTGCTCATGAGACTAGAAATAAAGAGAGACCATGAATAGAGATTAAATTCATATTTGGTCATACTTCCATGCTAATATTCAACTATAGCAAATTTGAATATTTCTTGAAACATGCTAACCTCTCACTAAGACCAAGATTGTAAGGAAAAATATTGATGTGTCTTTAATATCATTGGAGATAAGGCCATGTTTGAGAGTCATATGGAATGATGGTGGTTTTATATAAAAATTATGTTAATTTTCAAAATATATATAGTAATTCACCTTATATTATCCACCTAAAACCAATAAAAAATTACAATCAAGATGTGTTTCAAGATAATTTTACCTTGAGGACATTAAAAGGCATGGTTATCACATGAATAAGGTTTAACTCATCTTATCGAGTTACATTCATTGAAGTACAATTTCACTAATATTTTTTATGACCTTCCCAAGGTCTAAAACCCTACTACAATCCACGTAATAGTCACTATAACCATGCTAGAAAGAGGTAAGGTTGAAGATACAAGACAAGAGGAAGCTTGAAAAGTGAGAGAGGAGAGTTTAACTTGATAAATACTTTCAAGCAAGAATGAGAGATTTAGAGTGACCTTGGAGGTTTTTTAGTATCAAATAAAGCACTAAATCTACACTCAGTCCATAAAATGGCCATATTTACATCATAGTCAAGTATATAGTGATATAAAATTCTATTTTCAAATATGGAGTATTTACTATGTAGGAATATAGTGTGTAAGGTGATGACTATCAAAGAAGGATCAAAGGGAGATAATGAATGAAGAACAAGCTCAAAGAAGTTTTCTTAAAAAATATTTAACTACAATAGGTTTTTTAATGAATTTAAATTTCATCCAATTAATACTATCAATAATGGTGTTTCAAACTACATAGTGACATAGTCCCTCACTTCTTTAAGCATCACCTATAACCTTTTCAACTTATACCTAATCCCAAGATAATGAAAAAATGGAAGAATAATGGTCTATGATAGATTCATATGATAAAATGGAGGTTTTATTTGTAAATTAATATTTGGAATGGATAAATAACATAAGGGGGATATAAACATTGATTTATAACCACTCACCTTATATAGACACCTATAGCCATACTTGAGAACAATTTCATCTCATATAGTCAATTACTTTCTCAAGGTGTAAATCAAAACCATCTCATTCAAGGAGTAAACTTTTAAATTTATCCCTAAATTACATAAATAAATTTATATATTTAAACCTTCATAAATATCACCTCAAAAAAACTATCGACTCATGAAAGTACTACATAGGTCTATTGTACAAAATTAAGAATGTGTAAGGCCTAAGAACATAGTTTGAGGAGTGAATATGATAGAAAGAGAATTTGAAGAAGGTTTAAATTTAATTAAATGTATAAAAATTTAAAATTAAAGGTTTAATATTCATAAAACACATCCATTTGCCTCAGTCTTCACCTATAGTAGTATGATAGTCATGTCATAATGGGGTTTCTTAAAGAGACATGTTGTAGTGATATGATGCATAAGTAAAAGGTGAAAATTCAAAGGTAATAAAAATTTCAAGAAGGATTTTATAGACCCATAAAATAATTATAATAAATTATTAAGCCCAAAAAATATCAAACACAATCATTTGCACAACACACATACTCAAGTACAAACACAATTAATGTCTAGTGGACTAATTTTAAGGGAATTTGAAGTTTTTAAATACCTGAAAGTGGAATCAAGACTTTAATTTTGGTAAAAATCATAATTATAACTATAAAAAACTTATTAATCAATTATAAATGTTAAATTATTTATGTAAATACCCATTATTTTGACACATTCCCCTTCTTATCTCATGATAGTCACCATTGGAACTAGGAGAACTTCCTAAAGATCTATAGGTATAGAAGGTGGTTTGAACCTCATGTGGTATTTTTTTAGGAATGGAAGGTGATTTTAAATATTTATAATTTTATTTAAATTTATCCATTTTCAAATATTCATGCCAATCATGCCCTTGAGGGATAACATAAGCAAGCAACCCTGTATATTGTACCAGTAATGGTGTCACTCAGGTGGGTTGAGAGTATTTCAAGGCATACAGAGCATGAAGAGACCTTGAGAATTTATAAAAAGATTTTTATAAATATAAAAACATGTTTAATAGGTTTATAACTCCATATAATCTATTCATAAAGGATAAGAAGTTAGCAGACCTTTGTTGTTATCATATACACACAAGCAATCTTAAGAGACCATGAAGAGCAAAGTTGAAGTTTGGTATTTTGAAGATGAAAATATAGGTTGATAAGATATATGAATGAGGCTTTCATGATTATTTTTTCATCCCTAAATCAACTATAGTCCCCATTGGACCTTGAGAATTAGATTTGGCCAAACAGGCCTAAAGCTAGCCTTAAGGCCTATAACACCAACAAGGCACTTACAACCCCTATCAAGAAATGATAAATTCATGAATATGTCTATGGGGATAGTAAATTTCCAATTAATTTTTATTAAATAAAATAATAATAAGAGGAAATTCTAAATTGGTTCCTTAGACAAAATTCAAATTCTATATCCAAGACACCCATTTGAACCACCTATTGAAGTGCTCATATTGTTAAGCACAAGGGGATTTTGGAAAAATGATATTAGAATTATTTTATGAAACCCAATAAATTATAATCCATGAAGGATTGAGGTTGGTTGAGGGGCTGAGGTTTATGAACCATTGCTAAGAGTATAAAATGTCTAGAATGTAAACAAAACCCTATAGGAAAAATTCATTATGTAAGTATCTCAACACACTCTTTGCATGGGAACCCAATATTCTAAATAAATTATAAGGGATATATTTAATAAATATTAATGTAAATGAGATTTGGTTTGAATGTGTGTAATTTATGAACCATTTTTAAGAAGGTTCACCTCCCAAACCCTCCTACATACTAGTTTTGAGAAAATTCAAATTTGTTACAATCAAAACCCCATGAATAATTAGAAAATATCTTTAAAAATAAAATACACTGATATAATGTCTTGTAAATGATACTATGATGTATAGAATTATATGAAAATGATAGAAAACATGGTTTTTGAGGAAAAGTGCATAAAATAGAGGTAAAATGTAGTTTAATCAATTCCAATCCATTGAGAGTTAAGTTTCACACTTTTTCTTCCTTATAAATCCACCAAATTCACTAAAATATTCTTATAAATTCCTTTCTAATCTCATTCAAAATAGCAGTTTGCAAAAATTTAAGGTAGTTTGACCCAGTCAACTACTTTGACTAAGTTACAAGTTTTTACTCATCAAAAGGGCCTATTTCATGATATGGAGGGTTGTTATAGATATAATAATAACCATATTTTAAGGTTTTCAAGGTTTCATGTAGGGTTTTATAGTCATCAAATACAATAAGTTAGGTGTAATATCCCCTTCTAATAGGGATATAAGAAAGACACAAACTCTGATACCAAAGACAAAAGCTCTGATACCACTGTAATATCCCTTTGAATATCAAAACAAAAGCTCCAAATTGCTTATCTGAATTTCTGCAAAATATCTTCAAATAGATGAATAAATCACAGTATAATTTCTTATTTATTTGCTCATAAGCTTACAATTAGAGATCCTCTGTCAGGTATACAAAGAATATCGAAAGTTTGGCCTTATAGCCTAAATATTCCATAAACTGGGCTGAATCTGGTATGTCTCAGCCTGCTGCATAAAAAACACAGTCGCTGACGTCGGTTATACTGCCGTCGTCGGTCGACCTGTAGTGATCCCCTTGCCGACGTCGGTGCTGAGTCGACTGATGTCGGTCTCTGTAGGTCTCTATTCGCCGATGTCGGTATCTAAACTTTCTGTAGATGCGTACGAATTTTCACAGATCTATACAGAAGTCGTATGGCCACTGATATTGCTCAACCTATATGCTTGATCCTGATCTGGAAATCTATTGTATCTAATACAGCAGATCTCTCTCTGTATAATTTACTGAAACAAAAACATGAACTAAATCAAGAAATACCTGGAAAGCTCTGTGATAAACTTCTATGTGAAGTTATCTCTCAAATACCTGTAATACTATGATAACTTCTGGGTGAAGTTATCTCTCAATTTGGCAATAGATCGGCTGATCTTTCACAACCTCTGAATCGCACACAATGAAGAGTTGA
Source organism: Torreya grandis (assembly GCA_037957365.1). Lineage (NCBI taxonomy): Eukaryota > Viridiplantae > Streptophyta > Pinopsida > Cupressales > Taxaceae > Torreya > Torreya grandis. Next base: position 316,134 of record JARHVA010005233.1, on the reverse strand, counting down.
CGTTCTCCACTGCAGATGGAATCCTGGAACCCTTGGTTCAGTCTTCACAGAAGAATTTCTTCAATATCAAAATCAATAATCAATTCATACTCTCAAACTCTCTCCCATGAGAAACTCTTATACCCTTCCAAAGGTGTGCTTGCTAAAATTAGATTTCCTCAAATTAGAACTTGGGGTTCTAAAATTAGAATTCCTCAAATTAGAACTTGGGCTTCTAAAATTAGAATTCCTCAAATTAGAACTTGGGTCTTAAAATTAGACCAATTAATTAATAATTAATAATTAATAATTAATTAATATCTAATTTAAAATTAGACCAAAAAATTAATTAATTAATATCTAATTTAAAATTAGACCAAAAAATTAATATTTGATTAAATCAATCAAATATTAATATCTCCCTCAATACATGTCGGATCCTCAAACCGTCTGAAGCTGGTGAACCAGGGAGTGATTCTGCACATGACCATATCAAAATAAGGGTGTTCCGTTGTATGTCAAATATCCCTAAATAATAGGAGCTCAGGCCCAATGTGTTTGAAATAACCTGAATGAGAGCCAACTATAGGAATTCTGTAAATCAAAGCCAAGCCAATCTCCATCATGACCCTCTATCCATCCAATCAGCCTACGAAGGTCGCATAATAGGCTAATCATCAAGCCTGTCAATGTCCATGAAAAAGGGGACATGACAATCCACCCCTCCAAAAATTGCTTGTCCCCAAGCAATCTCAGAACAATGAACCACTCGATCCACCTGGATCCCAAATGTAGTTATGTTCTGCACTGCTGTGAATCAATGGAAGTACCTGCAACATCAACAGAAGTAGAACAAAGAGGAACCCATAATCAAATTGGTGAATGTAACTCAACCAAACTCTAAGAGCACAACTGCCATAGTCAAAAACACATGAGAACCAAACTCTCGAAGCATCATAACCCAAGTAGAATGGACAACTCAAACTGCCAATTCCATCTGCAAGAGATGGTGCCAATCCGTCCCATAATGGATGGTAAGAAACTGGAGCCAATCTACACCTGTGTGAAATCAAATCTTCTCTCTCTGGATCAAATGAAGAATAATGAGCATACCCCACCTCAAAATCCTTGTGAGGTAGCATAGTAGATAGGATCCCTATAATCTCCCCACCCAATCTGCTAATAGCACCAGTACCTTGGATGAGAACACCTTTTGTCACCCTATGGGAATCCAGATGAACACTTGCACTATCCAGCAAATACTCCATGAATGACTCCGTGCAGTAAAAATTATATGTGGAAGCATCAACGTACTCCCCCACACACCACAACTGATCTCTCTGTAAAGGTGGCACAACCAACTGGACCACACTGTCATCTATGTGAGAAGAATCAATCTGAAGAGGTATCCCAAACTCATCAGAACTAGGTACTCCCAAATTCTGAACCGTTGTGTCAGCCTCAACAACATGTTCCTCAGCTACAACTATAGGAATGTACTCACCAACAACACTCAATGTACTAACCTCTGAGTCTGGGGCTGGTGAAGACCGTAAATGCTCTAACTCCATGGTCATCTCAGCCAAATGAAATTGTGACTCCTCATAAGCTAACTGCGTAGTCTCAAGAATCTCAGAAGTCACCTCTAGCTACTGAGTAAGCTCACTCACCTTATCTTTCTCGACCAACAATGCATCATATGCTGTGCTACCCCACTTCATAAGATAATCTCTGTCGGTGACCAACTGCATATAATCCTGTCTCAAAATCTGGATAGCCTCCCATAAAGAGTGGATCTCTCTCAAGGATAAATAACTGCCTCCCTGCTCAATGCTAGTAGGAGAACCCCATCCATAAACTGCTAACAACTAACGAGCATCATCGAAATGCTTGCAAGCAGTAGCAATGTCTCGCTCACTAACTCTCAGCTGACTAGACACATGGTGGCACTGGCTAGATTGTCTCCTACAATCCTCCTCTGATGCATGGTCCAAAAGAGTAGACTCAGAATCACTGATCTCTGGAGTACTACCATCCATACTCTGTGAATCAACTCCAAAGCTCATATCAACATATGGAGTATCAACAACTGTAGCATCACTGTCCAACTCTTCCATACTGAAAGAAACAACTGGTGTAACTAAGTCCTCAACCCCTGTAGAGACCTCTTGTTTCTCCTTCGTTCTATTTTGTGATGTGGACCTTTTACGAATGGATGCCATATACCGTAGTAATTTGTCTTCAAATGTAGGATCTGAAAGAGTTTCATTCATCCTCCTCTGGGTTTCAACCAACTGATTCAAACTTTGTTTCAGCTTTTTCATATCCTTGTCCCACTGTTTCTGAGTACTTGAAGTCATCATGATACTTTGCTGATTCAATCTACCCAAACTACCCAACAGGATGGCAAGACATTAGCTCTGATACCACTGTAATATCCCCTTCTAATAGGGATATATGAAAGACACAAACTCTGATACCAAAGACAAAAGCTATGATACCACTGTAATATCCCTTCGAATATCAAAACAAAAGCTCCAAATTGCTTATCTGAATTTCTGCAAAATATCTTCAAATAGATGAATAAATCATAGTATAATTTCTTATTTATTTGCTCATAAGCTTACAATTAGAGATCCTCTGTCAGGTATACAAAGAATATCGAATGTTTGGCCTTATAGCCTAAATATTCCACGAACTGGGCTGAATCTGGTACGTCTCAGCCTGCTGCATAAAAAACACAGTCGCCGACGTCGGTTATACTACCGTCGTCGGTCGACCTGTAGTGATCCCCTTGTCAACGTCGGTGCTGAGTCGACCGATGTCGGTCTCTGTAGGTCTCTGTTCGCCGATGTCGGTATCTAAACTTTTTGTAGATGCGTACGGATTTTCACAGATCTGTACGGAAGTCGTACGGCCACTGATATTGCTCAACCTATATGCTTGATCCTGATCTGGAAATCTATTGTATCTAATACAGCCGATCTATTGCCAAATTGAGAGATAACTTCACCCAGAAGTTATCATAGTATTACAGGTATTTGAGAGATAACTTCACACAGAAGTTTATCACAGAGCTTTCCAGGTATTTCTTGATTTAGTTCATGTTTTTGTTTCAATAAATTATACAGAGAGAGATCTGCTGTATTAGATACAATAGATTTCTAGATCAGGATCAAGCATATAGGTTGAGCAATATCAATGGCCTTACGACTTCCGTACAGATCTATGTAACTAAGTCCTCAACCCCTGTAGAGACCTCTTGTTTCTCCTTCATTCTGTTTTGTGATGTGGACCTTTTACGAATGGATGCCATATACCGTAGTAATTTGTCTTCAAATGTAGGATCTGAAAGAGTTTCATTCATCCTCCTCTGGGTTTCAACCAACTGATTCAAACTTTGTTTCAGCTTTTTCATATCCTTATCCCACTGTTTCTGAGTACTTGAAGTCATCATGATACTTTGCTGATTGAATCTACCCAAACTACCCAACAGGATGGCAAGACATTAGCTCTGATACCACTGTAATATCCCCTTCTAATAGGGATATATGAAAGACACAAACTCTGATACCAAAGACAAAAGCTCTGATACCACTGTAATATCCCTTCGAATATCAAAACAAAAGCTCCAAATTGCTTATCTGAATTTCTGCAAAATATCTTCAAATAGATGAATAAATCACAGTATAATTTCTTATTTATTTACTCATAAGCTTACAATTAGAGATCCTCTATCAGGTATACAAAGAATATCGAAAGTTTGGCCTTATACACTAAATATTCCACGAACTGGGCTGAATCTGGTACGTCTCAGCCTACTGCATAAAAAACACAGTCGCCGACGTCGGTTATACTGCCGTCGTCGGTCGACCTGTAGTGATCCCCTTGCCGACGTCGGTGCTGAGTCGACCGATGTCGGTCTTTGTAGGTCTCTGTTCGCCGATGTCGGTATCTAAACTTTCTGTAGATGCGTACGGATTTTCACAGATCTGTACGGAAGTCGTATGGCCACTGATATTGCTCAACCTATATGCTTGATCCTGATCTGGAAATCTATTGTATCTAATACAGCAGATCTCTCTCTGTATAATTTATTGAAACAAAAACATGAACTAAATCAAGAAATACCTGGAAAGCTCTGTGATAAACTTCTATGTGAAGTTATCTCTGAAATACCTGTAATACTATGATAACTTTTGGGTGAAGTTATCTCTCAATTTGGCAATAGATCGGCTGATCTTTCACAACCTCTGTATCGCACACAATGAAGAGTTGACGTTCTCCACTGCAGATGGAATCCTGGAACCCTTGGCTCAGTCTTCACAGAAGAATTTCTTCAATATCAAAATCAATAATCAATTCATACTCTCAAACTCTCTCCCATGAGAAACTCTTATACCCTTCCAAAGGTGTGCTTGCTAAAATTAGATTTCCTCAAATTAGAACTTGGGGTTCTAAAATTAGAATTCCTCAAATTAGAACTTGGGCTTCTAAAATTAGAATTCCTCAAATTAGAACTTGGGTCTTAAAATTAGACCAATTAATTAATAATTAATAATTAATAATTAATTAATATCTAATTTAAAATTAGACCAAAAAATTAATTAATTAATATCTAATTTAAAATTAGACCAAAAAATTAATATTTGATTAAATCAATCAAATATTAATATCTCCCTCAATACATGTCGGATCCTCAAACCATCTGAAGCTGGTGAACCAGGGAGTGATTCTGCACATGACCATATCAAAATAAGGGTGTTCTGTTGTATGTCAAATATCCCTAAATAATAGGAGCTTAGGCCCAATGTGTTTGAAATAACCTGAATGAGAGCCAACTATAGGAATTCTATAAATCAAAGCCAAGCCAATCTCCATCATGACCCTCTATCCATCCAATCAGCCTACGAAGGTCGCATAATAGGCTAATCATCAAGCCTGTCAATGTCCACGAAAAAGGGGACATGACATTAGGCTTCTAGTCCTATTTGGCCTATTAAGCCTATTTGATCAATCAAGTGAAGAAGTTAACAATGAAGGGATATCAAATGATTATATGTGGAGTTATAATGCCAAATATAGGGTATTAAATTTTAAATTACATTAATATATAGTCTTCAAGTGTTAATTCATTCAAAGGAGGGCTAAAGAAGGAGTTAACTAATCTTAAGTGCCAATCATAAGTTAACTAATCCTTGACTAGTAATCAATGAATAATATATAGTCTCCATGAAATAAGGACATTCACTTAACTGGACCTCATTTCAAGTGGATATATTTGACAAATATTGGTGTATAATTCTTCCAAAGGATTTTTAATAAGTTAAAAAGGGCCCATCACCTTGTTTTTAATGCCAAGGAGATCATGCAATGCTCATTCAAGGCATCAAGTATAAATAAATGTTATGAATGACTATTGATAACTATTATAACTGAAATTAGACTTGATTTTATGGTTATATGTCTTCTTTTTCTCTCTTCTATGCCAATCTCTTTGATATATCTTCTCTTTTTACAATATATTCAGGATTTTAGGCCTATTTTTAGGACCCTTCTCTTCGGCATGATAGAACTCTACCAAGATTGAGCTTTGTAAACCTTTTGAATCAATAAAATGGACTATTACAACATCTATATTATGGACCTATAGTGTGTATATATTTTTTATATGTGTAAAAGTGTATGAATCTTCCCTTAACATATCCTTGCAACACCTACCTATTGATGATTATTATTTTGTATGTTGTATGAAGTGTCCAACATTGATGATCAAAATTATAATGTAACAATGTTTAAAGTGTCTCAAGTCAGACATATCTCTACCTCTAAACTATTTTCATCCATCAAGACCTACATGTGAATAACTATTACATAATAAGTATTAGAGTTAATCTTTCTATCTATTTTAGATTCATTAGTGTTATAAGAGTTAGAATAGAGAGGATGAACTAGAAACATAAGTGTATCACCATTGGAAGAATAGGATTTACATTTTAGTTTCTTTCTAACCCTTTCAACCCAAAAGAGTATTATGTTTTATTAATTTGATAAAATTTGATATATTCAAAGGATCTAGCCTCATAATCTAGAGGTCTAATCTAAGATACATGTGTCTTAGAGCCTTAAACCATTCCAATGTTAGTCTAGTTTTGAAGTGGGTCTAAGTAATCTTCCTTTAGTAGGGTGAAACTTGGGTTATTAACATATATAAAAACACACTTGGTATAAATTAATCATATAATTATGTAAGTAAAAATAAATATCATGCTAAAATTAAACCCTCACACTCAATACTAGAATTTAAACTAAAATAGATAATCATTCCACATATAAAACTAGATGCATAGAGATAATTTACATACTTTGGGCTGATTTCAAGTATAATTAACATGGTACTAAGTAGGGTGCATAAATATATTCTCTACTTGGACCAAAAACATCACATTAGATGTGATAGAAATATTAACTAGACTCTTACATGAAGGACATTCCACTCACAAGTATGATGGAAATAAAATGTGTGAATTAGCTCCCTTGCCATGATGATGTTCATAAAATTTAATAACATGGATCTATTAATTTAGAGCATGAAATAATTTAGAATTATATTTACCATGAAATCCATAACCTAAAAAGTCTATTGCACAAACATATGTGACTATGTAATGGAAATGAATGTCTAGATTGCATATGACATGATTTCCATGATAATGTAGTATGATTTGGCCACCAAACTTTATGAAAAATGTTGTTATTGATTCCAATATCTAGTTAAAAAATACCCATGATATAAAGTATTACCAAATAGTAAAATGGGAATAATGATGAAATTTTTTCTTTGATTTTAGGACTGATTCGAGATCAGCCTATGGCATAGCTATGAGTATTTGAATTCAATATGGAGTCTACATTAAATAATCTCCAAGAGATGCACTACCTCCACATAAATCTCAATGAATAATTCTTAGATAAAGGTCTAGGTGTCTTAAGTTGTTATTTTTAATCATAAATTATGCTCCTATACTACTAAACATAAGGGGAAGGGTAGTTCAATCTTTAAAAAATAAATGCAAACAAAGAGGGGAAAGTAAGGTAAAAAAGAATGCATCTAGATTTAAAATGAAATAAATGTCTTTACCATTAAACTAAGTGCCATTGACATAGTTATACAAATATGTACAGAGTTTCACCAAAAGTTGTAACTTCAAGAATACCCAATGTGGAGAGTCTAAGGAAATAGGGAAGAATACCTCAACTATGAACCTTCACTAAATATCAACACTAGAATTTTATGATAGATCACACATAAACCTCCAAGATAAATTTTAGACTAGAACAAAAATTATCATTACTTTGAGGAAAGAAATGAAAGAGTTCACAAATGGATTATAATAGACAAGCACATTATAACTTTAGAAAATGTTTAATGTGAAGGTGTTAATGTGATTAATCTAACATTAAAAATCCATCAAAATGGAGATAAAATACAATTGGAAACATAGAAAAAAACACTTTATAGAAATATAAAGTTACATTCACTAAAGATAAGTGTTATTACAATAATATCAATTATGACCAACATTCACAGTCTGAAGGGGTGAAGAAGAAATTATATGTAATGTTTTATTAGATTGATAGCACTTTCGAGAAAAAGTTTTTTAACCCCTTATTTATAATATGGGTATGATTTTTATAGATAAGGATGCAATTCACCTCTAAATAACATTAGATTCCCATACTAGGCCATGATGGCTACTCTTAGAGGTTACAACTATATAATTAAAAAACATAAGACAAAATACCCCTAAGCCATTATAAAAATATTTTTAGGGGGCCACTCAACTAATATGTGGTAGTAGATGTGAGTAGCCATCTCTTAAATACTTTGACCTTACCTCCTTAGATTATAACACATCTATGATGAGGTTAAACTCTTGATCCAACTTGGCAAGGTTCATTGGGGGTTTTCTAGAGATTATATCATCCTAGACCACCAATATCTAGTACTCTTAGAAGGTATCCTCCCTTGACACCTAGACCTTAAACACGTAGTTAATACTCATTTTGGATTGTTTTGAGAGTTATAGAACTACTTGGGGCCCTTCCTTGTTTTCCTTAGTGATCTTTTTCCTTGTGACCTAGTCAAAGTGACCTAGGTGGACTCAAAAATCCCCCTTGTCTAGTAGGGTGTCATTTAGGTGGAATAAAAATGATATATTAACTTAATTAAAATATGACAATATATTTTTCTTCACTCTCTTCCAAGGGTCTTATCATGGTTTGAGTTATAGTCATCAACTCCTCCATAACAAGTTTCATGTTTCTAGCATACATTTGACATAATATAAATTCTAAGGTGGGAATAAATTTTAACTCTAGGGAACATGATTTTATTGACTATCACCAAGAGCTTATTGAATTTCACATCAATCTCTTTGATCCTCTCTAGATAATCTTGGGTTTATTAGATGAGCACTTTTGTCTCTACCATAGTTTCCACCACCTTCCCTAGAACTGAGAAGAATAGTAAGAGGGTATATTTCATTTGAAAAATTATCCTAGTGGGGAAGGAACTCTTTACCTTGGCCTCTAGGGTTTGGACATGATATTTAATATCATGAAGTAGCTTCTCTAACATGTCATGGGTTGGCTAAAGAATGGAAATGGAGTCTTCACCTACCTTTTCCTCCCTAGTGGGGGCCCTCACTTTGTTTATATAAAAAAAGACTTTATGGATCTACTAAACCATTGGGTCTCCCTCTTAGATTAATTTATACATTAAGGTCCTCTTCCTGCTCCTAGTCACATGATCAAAATTCTACTACACATCTAGGTTACCTTTGATTGTCATCTCTAGCAATTGAAATATTGGGACCATCCCTTAGGTTTTGAGAGGTGTTGGAGGAGTGGTAGAGATGGTGAATATAGGTAGAGGATGAGGTGGAGGAGAAATAGAGTAAGTAAAAGGTATGAATGATGAAAGTAGTAGAGGAGGAGGGTAAATGGGAGATAATGGAAGAAGGATCAATGGGGAGGTACATGAGAACATTTGTGCCTTAAACTAAACTTGAGTCATGCCCACCTAAGGGTAAATTAACCTCAAAGAGGGGTATTTATTAGAAGGGAAGAGATTGGCTAGTTAAAATCAAATCCTTAGGCACCTTAGGTGATGGAAAGATGGGGATAGGGAAAAATACATGGAGCTTTTATGGCTGGTGCTGGAGGAACCATGTAAGTTGATAGAGGAAGATGGGTTGAAGTAGAAGGTATATGGATTAAATATCAAGCATGAGTCACCTTCTACTTTTTCTTATTTCTTTTACCTAGTTTATCTTCAAAATCTATGTTAAAATTTAAAAAGTTAGTAGAAGATGTAGAAGATGACTATGAAGGTTATTAGATTGTGAAAAGAGATGTCAAGATGGTTCTACGTACTTGAGATGCAATCCTAGATATTTTAACATCACTTTTAGAAGGAGGTACACCTTTAGGTACCTAAACATGAGGCATACCCAATAAAAGTATTAGGGAGGTTTTGGGTTGGGGAGTGGATGGGTCAAAGGGAAATGATTAAGTATGAATACTTGTGGGAACCAAAGCTAGGGGAACCTATGTGAATAGTGGAGGGGGTACAATAGGGAAAATATTAGGAACCACTTGAATTCTTATGGAAAGGGTGGGAAATTGTGTGGCATCATGATAGGGAGTTGGAAAGTGGAGGGAGTGAGGGGAAAAACCTTCATTAATGTTTACTGAGAGCCTCACTCTTGACATACCTTTAGGTTATTTTTGATATCAAACCTTAAGTTCTATGTAACTTGGGGATGAGGTAATGGTTGTTGAGCCACCAATTTTTGGGCTACCTGATGTTAAGTTATGCTAATATAGCTTGGTTGGGGCTAAATTTCTTGATATTTTAGAGAAGGAGGTGGTAAAACTAGGGCATGAGGAGTAGGTTCTTGTTAAGGAAAAAGTGATGTAATACCTTGTAAAATATTTCTATAAATTATAGGGGGAGTCAAGGTGACATCTTCCATAAAATGAGTAGGTGCAGAAGGGGCTATAAATGACATAGACTAGACCTTATTTCCCTTATTATTTTTATTGATCATGATTTGGGTCAACACCTCTTGATAATTTATAGTTTTTAAATATAGATTATCATCATACTCTAACGGATGGCTATAATTGATGTTGATATTATCCAAATACCTTACCAAATGAGTCTTGATAATACCTTTTAAGTCCCAATGTTAGAGTTCAACTCTCCATAGAGCAAAGGAATCTTTCTTGATCACCATTTTTTTGAAAGGAGTGAAGGCCTTGTATACATGGTGCTAAATTTTAATTGGTAATATCATGCATGCCTTATACTGGTATCTAATATAAAAGCTAAAACACCCTCCATTAATTGGTACATGATCTCCTATTCTTCAAAGCAATCTAAGATGAATTATGGTAGGTGGAGGGGATGCTTGATAATTTATGTGACTTGAATAAAGATGTCCTCCTAGAAGGACTAGAAGTTTCTAATGGTAGTAAGAGAATATATTATTGCTTGCATTAAATATGGCATTGGGGCCTGACTGATCATATTATACACCTTCAAGTATAAGGATTCATAGATATCCCAAATATAGATCCTATACTGGTGTCCATATATCTTGTAAAAACTACATGGACCACTGAACCCCTTGGAATCTACATAAGAAAATTATATGGCTTAAAGGTGAGTATCTTATAGATTGCATCTATCCATGTAAAATACTATATGATGAGCTAGTGATGTATATATGCATTATATAAGACACTCACCTTCAATCCATCTAGAATTTTACACCTACTTGGAAATTTGTAATCGCATTGACCAAATTGAATTTAATTAACCCTCCCATGTATGGTACATTAGAGCTAGTGAGAATCATGTAGATCAAAGGTACACATAATTCATTTGCATTCGGGTAGTTTGAGGCCCCAAAAAATCAATATCATAAAACCATACCCACTCAAACATCCTCTGAGAAACTATAGAATGTATATGTGTTCTTTTATTTATTGCTCACCCAATTGGCTTCTGGATTCTCATCCCAATCCTTTAGGACCTCATAAAATTGAAAAGTGATAGTCCATGTCTATACCACCATTGCATCATATGAGAAGGTGAAATCTAGGAGAGTAATAAATTTTGTAGGTTGTCATAGAGATGTCAGCAATATGGTACCTAGAGTTGCCTGAGTAGACCCAATCATGGATGTCATCCTATACTCACCTAGAGGTAAGAAGTAGGTTTTTGAACAAGTCAATGTATGTTTAGGTTTGGTCACATCCCTATGAAGACCATAATTCTTATAATTCTATAGGGCATCTTTAAATTCAACTTGATCAACATTATTGGAGCCCAAGTCCCTGGGTACCTAGTTGATAGCTTTGATCACCTCAATGTAATGATTTAATTAAGTCAATCCTTATGGAAACATGTTATTTATATAATCAGTTTTGGCTTTGGTTTTTGAGGATATAATGATTGTAGTAATATGGGGTCCTATAAAAAAGTATTGAGCAAAGGAAAAAACATAGGGGTATGTAATTAGAATGGAAAATAAGGATTGATTTTCTTCTGAGGGTATAAAGTGATAATTTTTAGTGAGCCTTAGGATATTTATTAAATCATACATTAATTACATCTAATTAATGGTGTTTAATGGCTCACTTGACATGGATTCAAATTTTAGGTCAGTGGCTTAATCTCTTCTCTTTATTTCTCAAGCCAATTTTAAATTTGAATCTCATGATCTTGCACCACCAACCATATTTAGTGAGGGTGGTGTAATGTTTAAAAAAATTAAAATCAATCCCATATTCCTATTTTATTGATGTGAGAATCATGGTAGGCATGTGATTACATATTTTTAAGGCTTCCTGGGTAGCTCTTACCTTCTACCATGTGTCATTTGCCTATTAGTTCTCATGTCAATGGTCAATGCCTAAGCATATATTTATACTTAATTATCATATCTTTGGGAGGTGTGAGATTCCATTTATGGATACATGGCATCTCTAATTATTCCTTAGGCTTTACCTATACTTCATTCTAAAAATCTTAGGGACTTAGGGGGCACATTATTATTCACCTAGTTGTTTTAAATGGCATGCTCTAACTAGGTCAAGCTCCCCCATACTCTGACATCTCTAAAAATATTGAGATATTGGAAACTCTAACATTGGGATATATGCCATGCTCTAACTAGGTCAAGTTCTCCCAAGTTTTGACATGTCTATCAAGATCAATAGACTAGCCTCTCTAACATCAAGGTAAATGGTGAACTCTAATTGATTCAGTCTCCCTTGAGCTCTGAAATATCTAAAAATACTAAGAGACTAGCCTCTATAACATTGAGATACAAGACAAGTTTTGATTAGGATGAGCTCTCCCAAACTTTGACATCTCTGATAATATTGGGAGATTGGTCACTTTGACATCAAGCTATGTGAAACATTATGAGTAAGCCAAGCTCCCTCAGGATCTGACATCTTTAATAGGATGAAGAGACTAGTCACATTAACATTAGGCTACATGAAACATTATAAATAGGATAGGATACCTCAGGCTTTGATATTTTTGAAAGGATTAGGAGACTAACCACTTTGACATTAGGATATATGGCACATTCTGACTAGGCCAAACCCCCCCTGACATATTTGACAACATCCATGAAAATATTCTCTAGTTCCCCATTCATTATTTTGAGACTTTAAAAAAGGATTAAGTGAAAGTGACAACAAATGCAACTAGTTAAAACTTACCTGAGTACCAGTTAAGCTTCAAAGTGTTACTCAAGACATTGGGCCTATCACTCTAGGAAAGGACTAAGTCTTTGAGAACTTATTTTAGAATTTGACCTACAAGGTTAGCTATCTAAGTCATCAAACTAATAAATCCTATTTTAATCATAAAATAGATGATTTTTTTTGTTTTTCTCTGCACATATTTTTTGGGGTTCGTGTATTATCTGAGTTCATCATTATAAATACTGCATGCTTGGGAAAATTGGAGTGATACAAGATTTAGAGGATTTGGTTTAGGTGAAGCTAACCAAAATTAAAGAATGGATCTAAGAGATATAGTTTTGATGTTTTTAAGGAGGGGTCCACCATTTCAATGAAAAGGGGGTGTGTTGGACATAGCAGAGGCAAAATTTTCAAGGAAAGTAATGATAAGCACTTAGAACCTGGCTATTTAATTTTTTGCTCCTACATAAAACACAAATTATAAGAGAGACCTTCAGAAATAGTAGAAAATAAGGCACTAAGTTCATGTAATATCAAATGACATAATGATATTTTATCCTATATACAACCACTAGTGTGTGTGAGAAGTGATTCTCAAATTTCTTGTCTAATTTTGGGCTTAACTTGAGCAACAGAGGTTAGACCGAGCATTAGGGTCCTTTAAGGGTGCCAATGGTTTGATGGTTTATAGGGGGATGGCATGAGAAATTATATGATACTAAATAGGTGTTTATATCCTTGAAAAATTTACCTGTGGTCCCACTCAAGGCTTTGTTCCACTATCAACTAGGCTAAAAATCTTGTGATAGATGTTGCGTGAATGGCCCTTTTGAGGAAGACTCAAAATTTAGATTTTGGATTTTTTTCTTGTTAGAGCAACTAATGTCTAAGTGGTTATTATTAACCCTTGCTTTACAATGGTAATTAATTAAATAAATAATAATATATAATTTATTTACTAAAGGTGTAAACCTCATGAAAATAAATAATCTTATTATAGGTATTTAATATCTACCAAATGTTTATTAATTGGATTTATTGGGGTGGATGGAACAATTAAATTCACAATGGTCACATCCCATCATGAATCATTATGAATAGGGTTTTACCCTTATTGTAAATATATCAAACATAAAAAATCAAATATTTAAGTATTCCTATGTGTGGCAAATACTTGTCTAAGAAAAACTTTTGAAGAATTTATCTAAGGAGTGAGATGAAGAAGATTTGGTGTATTGGGGTTATTATTATTTCTTCATAGTGAATATCACTTTCCTATAGTTTTTAAATCTTTGATGTTTCTGAGGGTAAATGCATTTGTTGTGTTCATTGATCTACATATGCTTTACTAATTAAATTTACAACTAGATTTGTCTATGTTAAATATACATTGAAATATATTCAAATTCTCTCATGGCATCAGAGCACGGGATGTTTTATTTAGTTGGAAATCATATTTTTAATAAATTCAAATATCAATACTTAATATATTCAAGCCTAGGATGCCATCATTAGAGATTGAATAACCTGGTTGGTGTGTCTAAAAAATCAATGGAATGCTTTATTGAAGATTCAAAACATATTCATTGCTCCTAGGATCATAGATAAAGCAACCCAAAACATTTTTTTTTGAAGTTTCATATCAACTTGGGCACTTGGACACCATTGAATGGCGTAGGCACTTAATTTTGTTTGAAATTTAGTTTTATGTGCATCAAATTTCCTTATGAAATTTTTAATCACTTAGTTTTTTAAAATTAAGGACCCCTATAAAATTTTCAATTCATGAGAAGTTCTGGATCAGCATGTTCAAAATTCTCTCTCCTCTATTGGCATACCTGTATGACCTAGGAGGCTAGTAAAAATCAGTTTTGACACCATTTTTAAAAAATATTATTGGAATTATGGGAATATTTCAAGAGAATCTACAAATTTTGAATGCCTGATAAGGCATCTATCTTCCTCAAGCTCCTCCTCTACTCCCAGACCTATACCATTTCTACCTATAGGAGACATTAGAGGTAAGTATAAAGTTTTTTTAAATATTTAAAAAAAAATTATATTTTCAAATTTCATTTCCCTTTATTAAAATATTTTTGCAAAAAATAAAAAATAAGTAATTTATTTTTACTATTTGTTTACATGCACAATAAATAAATATTTATTTATTAAAAGTTAGATAAAAATAATTAAATATAACATTATGCATGTAAATGTTTGATTTTACTCATAGATGAGTTGAATTATAAATTTTGGTAAAAACTTGTAAAAGATAAGTCTAATGTTCACATATCACTAAATTTTTTATTTTCTTAATCTTATTACTGACTTCGGTCAAATTAATTGGAAATTAAATTAATTTGAATTTCATTTCTTAGATTGTGTGCCTTCCTTATCATGTGAAAACTCACTGATCTATCAAATAGTCCTACTTTCAACACTTGATCTAGTCTAAACCTAGGCAAGTATAGTCATCCAACTAGTCAATATTTAGGTTTTGGCATGTTTTAGATGCACTAGACTTGTGATTTTTTAAGCTTCCTATTATTGTTTTTTCAACTTTTGTAATAGTAGTGGCTTAATAATGTTATAAATGTGACTCTTTTAACACTTAAAATTATGCAAATTGTATTTAATTTATTGCATTATTTGGAATATAAATTATGTACTTAAATATAGTTGTATGTGTAATTCACTTTATTTTCAAGATAATTCAAAAATTCATTTAAAATAGTTTATTTTTAATGCATTTGTTTATAGTCTTGGTTAAAGGAAAGATATGGCTTCGCCCTAATTTTCCATAGATAAATATCAAATGCTTAATGTAAATAACTATAATATATGGAAAATTAATGTTAAATATAAATTTATGGCTCAAAAAAAAAGGAATATTATCATTAGAATTGAGAAAATCGCTTCTGGATGACATGTGACCCCTGAGTTTACCAATGCATTTTAAATGAAATCACATGAAGCTATGTCTATTGTATTATGGAGTGTTAAGGATGGATTACTTCACCACATTGGTAATTATGAGTCTCTTAGATATGCTTGGAAACTCCTTGAATCCATGCATGTAGACACTCACCTTTCAAATATCATTAAGCTAATCCTTGAATTGTTAACTATGCCCATGAAGGGTGATGAAAAAGTTGTTAATCTCCTTGATGTGATTAAAAACATTAAATATTAGATAGATGGATATAATTTTAATTTGATTCATGATCAATTTGTTTATTTTATCATTTAGTTAAATATTTATGAAATGTTTAGAAATTTTATTTCAATTTTGAATTCTAAGTATCAAACTGAGTAAGATATCCCTAATCTTACCACCTTATCTTCCCTTTTGATTTAAGAAGAGCAAGTGATGACTAATTTTTATTTCTAGGATAATGATACTCAAGTAATTCTCACCTTAAATAAAGTTTTTTATAACAATAAAAACCATAAATCTAACCCTAACTCTGGTAAAGGCAAAAATAGGAATAAGAAATTTGGTAATAAGAATCATAAACCTAAGTTTAATGGGAATTAAAATTTGTGTAGTAAATTTGGTCATTTAATGGAAACCTATTATAAAAAAAGGATAAAATTAACAACAAATCTTCTAAAAATAACAAAGGGAATAAATCTAATCAAAACAAGTAGAATAATAAAAACCCTAATCAAAATAATAATCATGATTAAAATGTTATTACTTTATATGTTATTTTATTTGCTTCAAATGAAAATAAATGGATCTTAGATAGCGGTGAATCAAAACATATGACATGATTATATAATATTTTCTATTATTCTAGAGATATCTTTAAAATAATTTACTTATGAGATAATTATTGGAAGCAACTAATCATGGAAAAGCAAAGTTTACAAATGTTGTTATTAATGATATTTTTCATGTACCTAATCTTAAAAAGAATTTATTATATTGTTCTCAACTTACAAATGATAATTTCATTGTATATTTTCTTAAATATATTAGGTCTATTAGAAATCAATCTAGATCATTGATTTTTGAAGATGTTCAAAAGAATAGTTTACATATTTTTTCTCCTTCTGCATGTTTACTTTCATCACATAATAATAATCAGTCTCAATTATAGCATGAAAGATTAAGACATGTTAATTTTATAATTTGAAATGATATGTCTATTAATAATCTTGTTTTTAGACTTATGTCTATTCCTTCTCATCGTGAAACTTGTGAGGATTTCTTACATGGTAAGCCTTTCACAAGGTTCATGATGTGAATACCTTGCATCCTTTAGAATTAATTCATAATGATGATTTAGGTCCTTTAGAATTTAATTATCTTAATAGTTAATTATATATTTTTACTTGTATTGATTATAATACTAGAATGATCTGGTTTTATTTCATTAAAAAAAATGTGATGCTTTTTCTATGTTTAAATAATTTAAATCTCATGTTCAAAATACGTCTAATTTTTCTATTAAGAGATTAAAAAATTATAATGGTGGTGAATAGGTTAGTAAAGAGGTTGATTATTTTTGTAGTAGTTGTGGTATTTAAAGGGAATTAATAATTCCCTATTCCCCTTAGTAAAATGGTATTGCTGAAAAGAAAAACTACACCATCATAGAATTGGCTACAACAATGTTACAATTTGTAAATGTTCCTTACTTATTATGGACCAAGGCCATGAATATTGTAGTGCCTATTCTTAATTGAGTCCATACCAAAGCCTTTTATTTGTCTACGCATTAAAAAATTTGGTCTAAAAATAAACCTCGTATGGCTCATCTTAGGATCTTTGGTAGTCATGCTTCTATCTTTGTTCCTAAAGTTAAAAGAAAGAAGCTCCATCCCACCTCCTATTCTTGAATTTTTGTACGTTATGGAAGTAATAATTTTTATTAAGGGTGTATGATCCCTCTAAAGATTAAATCATTGAGAATATAAATGTTCTTATTCTCAAAAAAAATCTTTTATGAGTCCTCTATAGATCCTCCTTAGTGATTTGTTATTAATGAAACTGACTCTCATGTTTCTCCTTATGATGAAATGAATGACCTTAAGGAATTTGATCCAGTTATGGATAACTTAGAGTTTGAGGAACCCCATAAATTTCAAATTCAAGATAAAAGACATAAATAGGTAGAATCCATAATTCAATCTTCTAATGTTGATAACCTTAATAAATTAACTAGAAGTCAACATTCTTATCATGCATTAATGACTATGTATGAGTGTGAACCTCAATATTTTGAGGAAACCACTCAAGATGATAGATGAAATATTGTTATGCAAGCTAAATAAAATTCCTTCATTAAAAATGTATCTTGGGATCTTGTACCTCCTTGACCTAAAAGGCATATTAGTAATTGTATGTGGATTTATAAGATCAAATATAATTTAATTGGTAAAAATGAAAAATTTAAAGATAGATTAGTTGCTCATGGGTTTAATCAAAAAATCAAGATTAACTATGTTTAAAATTTTTCTCCTATAGCAAAAATGAGTACTATTAGACTTCTTATTACCCTTGCATCCTAGAATGGTTGGGTTATCCACCAAATGGATGCCAAGAATGTATTTAGAAATGGTGATTTAGAAGAAGAAATCTAAATGAGTCAACCTAAAGGTTTAACTAACCCTAACAGAGAACATTATGTATATAAATTAAAGAAATCTTTGTATAGTCTAAAACAAGATCCTCGAGCTTTGTATTATAAGATTACTCCTTTTTTAAAGAAATATTTTTTTCTAATTTCTTTTTAGATAATTCTCTCTTTGTTAAAATTGAAAATGGTCTTTTGATTCTAATTGTATTATATGTTGATAATTTTTTGAAGACTAGTGATCTCACTAGTTTAATTAATAAATGTAATGATAAACTAAGTCAAATGTTTGAAATAACTAATTTAGACATTGTACATCATTTTTTAGGAATGGATATATTTGAGGATAAAAATTCTATTTTTGTATCACATTCTTAGTATGCTCATAATATTCTTGTTAAGTGTAACATGTTTGATTGTAAATCTACTTCTAATCCTATTGAAGTTTGTATTAAACTTGATCCTAAACCAACATGTGAAAAAGCTAACCCTACTTTGTATAGACAACTTACTAGAAGTTTGATTTATCTAACCATTACTAATCCAAAAATTTCATATGTTGTTAGTATTGCTTTCGTATTTATATAGGATCCTTATTTAGATCATTTAAAATTAGCTAAATGTATTCTTAATTATATCAAAGGAAAAATTAATTATGTTTTTTTATTCTTTCATTGACAATGCTAAATTATATGGTTATTATGATGCAAACCATGTTGGTGATACTTTAGATCACAAATTTAATTCAGATATGTGTTTATGTTTGGTGCAGGTGATATTAAGTGGAGTAGAAATAATCAACCTACTATCTCTCTTATACATAATTAGAGTACAAAAGTGTTATATAATTTGTTAAATAATCAATGTGGCTATGAAGGATATTAGGAAAACTTCATTTTGATGTTTATCATATTACCATACTTCATTGTGATAACCAAAGTTGTATAACTATATCATAAAATATAGTGTAGCACCAAAGAAGTAAACACATTGAAGTTTATGTGCATTTCATCCAAGAGAAAGTCCTCAATTGTGATATTAATCTTTAGTTCTATTCTACAAATGAATAAGTGGTATATATCTTCACAAAACCACTTGGTGCTACCAAGTTTTGTTTGTTTTGTGAAATACTAAGACTCTCAGAGTTGTCATTAAGGGGGAGTGTACATGATAATGCCACTTCTTAATGGCCATTTGTTTCTTCTTGTTCTCTACAGTTCTTCTCATTGTAGATAAATGTAAATAAATTCATGTGGAAGTTATGTGATTTAAGTAAACATTGTGTGGATTTTTTTTCTTTTGTTTCCTAATACATTAAAAATAATAATTTGTAATGAAGGTCATTATGTTATAAAAGGTTCTAAATATGCTCAGTGATTATTCATCATAAACAGTGAGATGTAATCTCACAATCATGCTAGCCTAAACTTACTTTCGAGTAGTTTATGGATTATAATTCTTTTTGTGTCAAAAGGTAATTTTTTGCATGATGAATGTTTTTAAATCCTTAAAATTTTGCACATAGGATAATTCCTTTATGTTGATTATGGCTTTTACCCCTACTTAGTTTTAAGGGGGAATGTTAGATTAGTTAATGTATAAATAGTTATTATTAACCCTTGGCTTACATGGGTAAGTAATTAAATAAATAATAATAATATATTATTTATTTACTCGAGGTGTACACCTTGTGAAAATAAATAATCTTATTATAGTTATTTATGATATGTTTATTAATTATATTTATCAAGATGGATGGATGCATTATTTTCACAATGGTCACATCCCCTCGTAAATAATTATAAATAGGTTTTTACCCCTTTTGTAAATATATCAACCATCAAAAAAATCATACATGTGGAAAATACTTGTCTGCTAAAAACATGTGAATAATTTATTTGAGGAGTGATATGAAGAAGATTTGGTGTATTGGAGTTATTATTGTTTCTCAATATTAAATATCAATTTGTTGGGTTTTTCTACCTATTTGAGTTTTTCCCAAGGTAAATACATCTGTTATGTTCATTGATATGTGTATGTTTTATTGATTAAATTTACATCTAGATCTATTTATGTTAAATTATACATAACAATATATTCAAATTCTCTCATTTCCTATCTTGTTCCAATATTCCTTGTGAAGATGTTTTTTATTTTTCTTTTTAGTATCATCCATTGAGTGTTTTAGACCAAGCCAAGGGTGAAAGGATAATGAAGAAGCTCTAAATACCTAGATGGTCCTTAAATATCTCAAATGGTCTTGTCTTTTTCTGAGGTGTTAGATTAAGTGTATCTTGGTGGCTTTATTCGAATGTGGCATATTCTAAAATCCACTTGTTTCTCCTAAAATCATTGGACTCCTAGATCTAAAATGTAAAAAAATTCACTTACCATCCCTAACTTGTTTGGATCAAAGATTCAACTTGGGTCCTTTATTTCTCAAAAATGCATCTCAAGATTCATCCATCACATGGAGTGACTAATAGTAGGGACAATTGCCAAAGTAACACCACACAAATAAGATGCAAACAAAAAGAAAGAAACACATAAAAAAATCAAACACATAAAAAAATCAAACTACTATAGTAAATAAATTACCAAACCTTGCCTAGATTATTCATAATTATGTTCAATGAGACATTTGAGAAATAGTGTTTCAAGAAATGTCCATTTATTGTAAGTGGTAGATTGTTTTCGTCAAGATATTTGAGGTAGAAGGAATTTTAACCTAGGATTTTAGTTATCTAATATGGGCCAATCTATAGGGGATGGATTTTTTAATGTAGGTCCTTATTTTTATGAGCCTTTTCCGACATTAGGACTACCTCAAAGATTTTAAAAGTCTTGATCTTAGCTCTTTCATCAAACCATTTTTTGACTATATCCTGATGTTTGCTAAATCTTAAAGAGCTTCATCCTAGGATTCCTATACCAAAATTATGTCTAAGAGTTTGGAATTTACCTTATCATATGGTTTCTTGAATTTTTTAATAAATTTATAAGTTTTTATCATGATCATATCTAATCCATAAACTTAAAGGGAAAGAGAGCTTTTGAGGGATTTTTTATACCTAGTGTGATTAGTGTAGAGAGCAAACTATAATAACTAATATTATTCTGAAGGATTTATCTACATAATTTATTAATGGAATCTATTAAATTCTTATTTTTGGAATATGCTAATCCATTCCCTTGTGGGTAGTGATTAGATGAGAATTTTATCATGATTCCATTACATAGGCCAATTCTATAAATTCTATGGATTAGTAGGTAGGGCCATTATCACACACCAAGGAGATGAGGACCCCAAAATTGGTGCTTATGGTATTTTAAAGGAACTTGATTACTTCCAAAATAGTGTTTCTTTTAGTTTTAACTACCCCGTACCACCTCATGCAATATTATGTGATCATGGGGTTAAAATTATGTTCAACTGATAAATTGGGGTTGATGACTTTGATGAAATCCAAGCTACATTGGGAAAGTGGTGTTGACTCCATGATGGGCTATAGTGGCATTGTCACATGTGTTTCAATTTTAGCAAAGTTTTATCACTGATGGAAAATGTGAACATGTGCATGAACATCTTTGAATAGTGTGGGCTAGTAATAGCCTACCCAAAGAATTTTGTGTACTATGGCATTTAATTCAAGATGAATAGCTCCCAATTTTTCATGGAAACTTCCCATTATTTCTTTGGCTTCCTCTCATGAAATACATCATAAATAGACTCATTTTTGGTTCCTTCTAAATATAAATCCTTTATTTAGAATACATTGTGAAACCTTTAATTGAATGGCCCTCTTCCATTTATAATTGAGTCCCAAAAGTGTTTTTTCATAGAGTAAGAAGTGCATAATCAGGTATACCATTATAATTGTAGAAATATCCTTTAGTATACTTGGTACATAGTTACACTTGGATCTATCTTAGTTATTATTTGGGTGAGACCCTATCCTCTAACTAATTTGGCATGTTTGATTTTGAAGTCATAATTTGGCAATTTTGTCACCCATCAATCTTTGCATTCACCCAACTCATTTTTACCTAACATCTATTTATTTATGGGTTTGGGATAATTATCCACACCTTATTCTTGAGGATGTAGTGTCTAAATTTATTCACAAACTTGACTAAAGTGTAGGCATATGTGTCTATGGTATAATATATTAGCTTAGCATCTTTGAGATTTGTGCTCATGAAAAAAATGGAGTGTTTTTCTCCTCCCTAATCTTTGGGTGAGGAAAGTGGTGGTGGTATATTTGGAAGAAAAGGGGTAGATATATAAATCTTGCATATAGTATAAGCTAATGAGAACTAGACCTTTCATAATGGAATTTTTGATATCCTAAAAATCTTTCTTTGATTTGACATGTCATTCTACTTTCACATCCTATTTCAACATAACATTTAATGGTTTTACAATTTCATCAAATACAAAAATGAACTTACAAACAAATTTAATTTTCCCAAAGTTAGTTTATAAATTGCATCTACCCTTTCAAGATCAATATAAATACCTTCTTATGAGATAATATGACTGAGAAGGCTACCTTTAGTGAAACTAAATATGCTATTCTTTTGGTTTGTGTAAATGTCATACCTTTTTAATATTTTGAATACTTTATCTAAGTGTTGTACATGATATGACCTATATTTTGAAAACATAGTTAGTCCATTGATATAAATTATTATGCATTTAAAAATTATTCCTTCAAAAGAAAATACCATCAATCTTTGGTAATTTATGCCAACCTTGATAACATTGAAGGGAATTAATTTATAAGAAAATGTGCCCCACTTAGTGGTGAAGGTGGTCTTGGACTTGTCTTCAGAAATAATTAAGACCTAGTTGTCTCTTGAAAAGACATCTAAAAAGGACATCATATTATATCCACTCACCATTTGAATTACTTCATCAAGGGAAGGTAATGGGTAATTATCTTTGTCTAAGGCCTAGTTTAAGTTTCATAAGTCTACACATAGCCATTTTTTTTCATTTTTATGTTATGTGGGAACTAGTTTGGCCACCTAGGTGGAGTGGAAAATGATGAAAATTATCCCTATAGACTTATGGACTTCCTTGTGTATTAAGGGCTCCATTTTTGGATTTACTAGTCTATGTATTTACTTAAATGGTTCTTGATTAGGTTTCATGGGAATAGTGTGAGTGATCACTCTTGGGTAAAATACTTTGAGGTCTCCATAAGAAGAGGTAATTACATTTTTATATCTTATTAGTAATATTTGTAACTGTTATAATTCATAGTCCATCCAGTTAGGACCTATATTAACCATCTAGGAATTTTCTACAGGGCCAAAGATGATGAGTCAACACTTTTAGTTCTCAAACTTGGGGTTTTTTGCCTAGTATGTGGGGTCTAAATTATGAAACACTCTTTTTAATGAAATCATTCCCTTTGGGTCTAATTCTCATGAATATTAAAGATCCCATATTTATCCATCTCATTCCCCAGGTTGTCCTTATCTTTCTCATCTATACCTTGGGTCTCAAATATTCCCTTATTACTATGAAATTAGATGATCTACTGGTCATCCTCAAAGACCTAAAAGTTTTTCACATTGTTAGGGATAGAAAGACATGGGATGAGTTCCATAGAGAACTCTTAAAACTCAATATCATCTAGGGGAGTTAAGTTTTCTATCATAGATGCTAGTGAGTCAAATACTTGGTTTTGATCCTAAGGGATAGGGATGATATTAAATGTTCTAAACATTTTGATTAAGTCCCAAAACCTATTCTTATACATCCTAAGGTATGATAACTTGCATTGAAATGTAGTATTGATATAGTTGACTACCATCTCAAATTCACTAAATATTCTTAGTTTGTTTACCTTATATTTTAATGCAAAATTAAATCATAGCATTAGTGATTCATAATCTACCATATTATTTGTGAGGTGAAAAATAACCTTTATGGTGATAAATTTTTCCCCCTTAGGGGGTATATAATAAAACACTAGCTCCACTACCTTGTTTAGAATGAGATACATATATATAGAGAGATCATAGGCTAGGTAGGTTTAGGCAATGGTTATTTGGATCATTGGGAGGTTTTGTGCTTAGTGTGTAGATTCTTAGATCTATGGATAATAGATTTAATTTCACATTAATGGAATTATACTTAGTTATCATATGTATCATGTGAGGTTCTTTGTCTACCAATATTTATTTTACCACTCCTCTACATGGTAACCACATATGGGAGAAATTTGTGGCCATATACCCATTTAGGTATATAGACCAATCTCTACCTAGGAGCATGCCATAGGATTTAGGAATTTATACCACTTAGATGTCTTTTAAGTTTTGAATATTAGGCTCAGAATCTAATTGTATGTAGACATTCAAAAGTTCCCCTATCACTTTCAATTTGAATTTATCAAGTTGAATCACTACCTTATCCAAATTGATAGGGAATAATCCCAAATTATAACATATGCCTAACAACATTATGTTGGATGAGGCTATTTAATATACTATAAAATTATTTAGGTTATTTTTAAATAGTAAAATGGTTAATCAAAGTGCGGACACCTCTATCTTATTATTATAAATGAGCAAATTAGTTGGGGTTTCCTTTGGTTTCATCTGCATTAGCTAGGTTGGCATAATTATAGGTAAGGAATTTTAGTAGGAGATCACATTACTTAGTGATCTAATCCAAATCATAAAGTTTTATGTAGGCTTTGATCTTATTCATGTCCTATACTAAACTATAAACCCATTTACTTTAGACTGGTGGGGTCTCTGTGGGAGTCTTAGGTTCTTGAGGTCTCAGAGGTGGCGGATCATTCTTATCATTTTCATTAAGTGGGGTTGCACCATTGTTTAAAGGAGTTGAGGTAGTGAGGGGATAATAGTTTCTTATTATTAAAGTTGTAGTTGTTCATCTAGATTTTATGAAATTATCCCACCTCACTAATATCCTCCTTTAATGTGTTTTCTTCTTGGCTATGAAAATCCATGGTCTCCAAAACTATAATATTACTAGGGGATTTAGCTTTAGTAGATGATTTGGGGTGATTAGGGACAACCTCATATTCCTCCATTTCATTTTGGAATAGCTCAAAAGCATAACCAAACTTTTTTAGTCTATTTCTCCATGGGATAAATTTTTATGCTCTCAACACTGATTAGGTAATTCTATCTTGAAGATATTAATTTTTGGGAAACTTATTGGGTGAGGGTTATAGTGCATTATAAGGGTAGTTTTATTTTTCTATAAGTCTTTTATATGTGAAGTTTTTGTTGGAAATATCTTCATTAGAGTTACTAACTTGCTTTTTTAAACCATGGAAATCATTGCTAAGCTTTTGTACCATTCATTGAATGTCATCCAACTCATTCTATGTGGAATCTTAGGTTATAGTTTGGGTATTTTTAGATACTACCAAAGTTACCTAGTGTGGTATCTAAGGAATATATTCATGGAACACTAGATTAGGAAAACCCAAGTGTTATTTTGAAATGGGATGACCTAACAGGAGTTGATGTGCTATAGGGAGTGGCTAAAACATTAGGACATTATAATTACCATTGGAAAAGAAGCTAAATGTGCTAATCTATGGTAACACATTAGAAATGGAAGACATCCTCTTGCCTTAGGGTTTATTTTCCCAAATTCTTTGATGGTACCTACATAATCCATGGGTAGGTCCATTATTTATAGGTTTCCTTTTAGAAACATGGCCATCCAAGTGTCCAAAGCATTATTATACATTTTTAGTGCTAGTTTTGGGTTAGGTTGATAAAACATGATGACCCAATTATATGTTTTTTGAAACCTAACATTGAAGTTCTTGATAGGCTTATTGGGCTCCTATTCAATACAAGAAAATTGTTGGTATAGGACATTGGGTCCTATCACTTGCCTTAATTTAGTGAGGAATTTAGTATTCAAATGGTCCCAATTGGGGATCAAATATTTATGGAGGTAAAGGAACCAATCATATGTTGAGTTCATCAACATAAATGGGAAAGACCTACATGCCACATCCTTGTGTTCTATATTTAATAGCTTTAGGTAAATTTTATAAGAATTTATGTGCTCTTTAGTAGTCTAGTCCACACTAAGAGTGACATGGGGAAGATATATCTCAAGGTTTCTATGAAAATCATGGACAAATCTTGGGATATTAATGGTAAAGCCAACCACCCAGGCCACCTGGGATATAAATTTATAATAGGTTATAAGGATAAGTTATTTGGAATCATGATAGGTCTAGTTTTTTTGATCCTAGGTTTTCAATGTAAAAGTAGAGGGAATCCAATAATTATCCATGGTAGTACCTATCCCTAGTGATAGGTGAGATAATCTCCAAGATGATTCACAATCAAGTAGTAGTTAGTACATTATTATCAACATGCATGATTTCAAATAATCTATCACTCAATACATAAAATCTTGTTGCCATATTTTTTATTCAAAAATTATTTTTTTAGGCATTGTAACAATTGTATTTATAATAAAAGGACCTCCTTATATCACCAACAATTGTTTAGTCTAAGATATAATTCTAAAATACACATGAGATTAGTTATTCCTAAAGAGGAAAATGGGAACACTGATGGAATTTTTTCCTCTATTTTAGGACTAATTTAGGATCATACTAGGGCACAACTATGGGTATTTAAATTCATTGAGTTTTTGTGAAATAATATTCAAGAGATGTAGTGCCACCACTAAAATATCAATATGGAATTCTTATATAAAGTTCTAGTTATCTTGAGTTATTATTGATGTTCATATGTTATGATCCTATGCTTTCTAAACTTAAGGGGAAGGGTAGTTAAATATTTAAAAAATAAATGCCAAAAGAGAGGGGAAATCAAGTTAGAAAAGAGTACCTCAAGATTCAAATTTAAATCAATATCTTGACCATTGAACCAAGTCCCCTTGACATAATTATACCAATGTGTACCGAGTTTAACCAAACATTATAATTAAAAGAATAACCAATGGGGAGAGTTTGAATAAATAGGGAAGAATGCCTAAACTATGAACCCTCACTAAATATTAGTACTAGAATTTTATGGATTATCACACATAAACCTCTAGGATATCTTGTAGACTAGAACACAAATTATCAGTACTGTGAGGAAAGAAATGAAAGAGTTCACAAATGGATTATAATAGACAATCACATTATTTTTGTAGAAACTTGAAATTACATTCATTAAGAGATAAGTGTTGTTACAATAATAATGATCATGGCCAACATTCAAAGTTTAAAGTGGTGCAAGTGAAATCAGGTGAAATCCCAACTTAAATCTAACAACACTTTCATGTAAATTGTTTTTTATCCCTTATTTACAATATAGATATGTTTTTTATAGATAAGTATGGGATTCACCTCCATATAGCATGAGATTCCCATCCTAGGCCATGATAGTCACTACTAGTGGTGATAACCATATAATTCAAAAACAAAAATCCCCCCAAGCCATCCAAAAAAACATCAATGGGGGACCACTCAACTAATAATGGTGGTGGCTATGAGAATCCAATTCCTAACTACTTTGACCTTGCCTCCTTGGCCTTTATCATGGATAATATGAGGTCAAACTCTTGATCTATCTTGGAAAGGTTCATTGGTGGTTCTATGAGGATTTTTTTGGCCTAGGCCACTAGTCTTTGATATACCTGGAAGGGAACCTCCATCGACACATAGACCTTAGACACTTAGTTAATACTTAATATTAATTGCATTGAGATATTGAGAACTATCCAAGCCCCTTATTTATTTTCCTTAGTGACTTGATTCCTTATGACATGGTCAAAGTGACCCAAGTGGACTCTAAACTATCCCTTGTTTAGTAGGGTGCCATCTAGGTGGAATAATAAAGAGATATTGACTTTTTTAATTATGTAAATGTCTTTTTATTGCCATCTTCCAAGGGTTATATCATGGTTCAAGATAAAGCTAGCCACTCCTCTCTAGAGGTTTTCATGTTCCCATAATACATTTGATATAACTCATTTGATGTGGACATCAATTTTATCTTTAGGAACATTCCTTTGTTGACTATTACTAAGAGCTTCTTATATTTACCATAAATCTCCATGATCCTCTCTAGATAAGCCCGGGTTTGTTATATGAACACTTTGGTCTCTACCATAGTTTCCACCACCTTCCCTAGAATTTAGAAGATTAGTAAGAGGGTTTCTTTAACCTACCTAATTTTCTTGGTGGAGAAGGAGATATTTACGTATGTGTCTAGGGTCTAGAAATGATCTTGCATATCCTTAAAGATATTCTCTAACATATCTTGAGTCACCCAAAGAATAGAGAGTGGGTCCTTAAATACCTTTTCCTCCCTAGTGGAGGTGATCACTTTGGTTAGGGATAAAATTCTTGTTATGTCTACCAAGATACTGGGTTTCCCTCTTAGACAAATTTTTATGTGAGGGTCCTCTTCATGCTCCCAATTATGTGATAAAAATTACATTACATGTTTAGGTTTCGTTGGACTATCATATCTAACACTTGTGATATTGGGACCATCCCATAGGTTTTGGTAGGTATTAGAGGAGTGATAGATATGGTAGATATGGGTGGATGAGAAGGTAGAGATGACATAGAGAAAATAGAAGGTGTGAATGATGAAATCAATGGAAGAAGAGGGGGAATGGGAGTGAAGGGATAAATGATTAATGGGGAGACCTATGGGAGCATTTGTGTTTACCACTAACCTTGGGTCATGCCAACCTAGGGGAAAATGACTCTTGAGAGTTGGGTAATTATCATAAGGGAAGAGATTGGCTAGTTAAATCAAAATAAATATGCACCTATGGTGATGAAAAGAGGGTGTCAGGGAGCAATGTGTAGAGCTACCATGGTTAGTGCTAGAGGAACCATGGAGGCTAGTGGAGGAGGATATACTAGGGTAGAAGGTATTTAGAAGTAAGCTTGAGGGCTGAGGGTGAGTTACCTTTTGCTTATTATTATATCTTTTACCTATGTTAACCTTAAGTGTTGTGGTAAAATGAATAGAGGTAGTAAAATCCATATATGATAACTATAGATGTCATTAGATTACCAAAGGAGGTGCTAGGATAGTTCTGACTACTTTAGATGCATTTTTAGAGATTGTCTATGTAGTAACTGAAAGAGGTATGCTTGTAGGTACCTAAACTAGAGGCATGCCCAATGGAGGTAATGAAGAGGTTTCATTTTGTGAATGGATGGGATAGAAAGAAAAGAAGAAGTGAGGATGCTTTTGAAAACTAAGGCTAGGGGTAACTAGGACAACAATAGAGGGGGTGAAATAGGGAAGTGATTAGTAACCACTTGAGTAGATTATGGAAAGGGTGAGGAACTAAGTGTCATCATGAGATGGATCTAGAAAGAGGTATGAGTGAGGAGAGTAATATACATTAGTACTTGTTGATAAGCTTGCTCTAGGATACTAATGACATCAAACCTCAAGGTCTATATAACCTAGTGTTGAGGTAATGGTTGTTGAATTTCTTATGTTTTGGTTGCCTAACATCTAGTTATGTGGGTCTAGCTTGGATGGTACTAAATTGCCTAATATTTTTGATGAGGAGGAGGTGAATCTATGAAATGAAGAGTAGGTACTCATAGAAGAGAAGGTAGTGGAATACCTTGTAAAATCCTTCTAAAATCATGGGGGAGTAAGGGTGACATCTTCTATAGAACAAGTAGGTGTAGAAAGGGCCATAAATGGCTGAGACTAGACCTTATTTCCCTTATTGTTTTTTTGATCCATGATTTAGGTCAACACCTCTTATTAATCTACAACATTTTAATACAACTCATCATCCTCATCTAAAATGTGTCCATAATTCATGTTGAGGAAAGTTGAATACCTCACCAAATGAGTCTTGATCATGCCTTTTGGGTTGATCATGCCTTTTGGGTCATAATGTTAGAGTTCAAATATCCCTAAATCTATGGAATCTCACCCAATTTCCATTTTTTTGGGGAAGAGGGAAGGCCTTGTATATATGGTGTTGAATGGTAACTAGGAGAAGCAATCATATCTTCTAGTAAAAGCTAATGAAAAATACAAAAACACCCTCCAACAATTAGTATGCAATCTCCTATTCTACCAGGTGATCCAAGATGAAGTATGGAAGCTAAAGGGGTTATTTTAGAATGGTTAAAACTTCAATCACTATGTCCTCATGTAAGTATTAGTATTCTCTAATTTTAGAAAGAGAGTCTCTATTTTTATATAGTAAACATGGCATTAGGGATTCATTTATCTTATTGTACACCATTAAGTACAAGTATTCAGAGATATCCTAAATACGGTTATTATATTATGGCCATATAGCATGTAAAAAACTACATGGACTATCAAGCCCTCTAGAACTTGCATAGGAAAATAAAATGACTTGAAGGTGAGTGTTTCATAGACTATGACTATGAGAAATCTCATCATATAGAATTTATCACCTACCCAGACATATGTAATGGCATTGACGAACTTGAATTTGATCATTCCTCCCATTTTGGGGGCCTTAGAGATAGTGAAAATCATGTATAGAAAGGGTACCCATAACTCATTGACATGTAGGTATTATGGGCCCCCAATGAATTACTTTAGTAAAATAATACCCACCAAAACCTCATTTTATAAAGTGTGGATTATATATGCATTGATGTATTCCTTGCTCACCCAGTTGGCATCTATATCTCAACCCAATCCTTCAAGACATCATAATTTTTAAAAGTTATAATCCATGTCTACATCAATGCTACATCATATAAAAATATGAAATCTAAGAGAGTGTAATACACTTTATAATTAGTCATAGAGATGTCAATAAATAGGTGCCAAGAGTTGGCCAAGGATACCCAATCATAGACATCATCCTATACTTGTCTTGTGTTAAGGAGTAGGTTATTGAACAAGTCATCACAAGGGAATATTTTAGGTTTGAACATGACCCTATGAATAATACACTTCTTAGAATCTCACATGGAATCTTAAAGCTTATCTTGATCATAATTATCACAGCCTAAGTCTTTGGGTACCTAGTTGATAGCTTTAAACACCTAATTTTAATGCTTAAATTGATTTAATTATTTTGAGAATATGGTATCTCTCTACTTGTCCTTAACTTTAGGGTTTGATGAAGATGTATCCATTTCATCAAGATAGAGGCAAGTAGTAAAGTATTGATCATAGGGGGAAACATAGGGGTACATGATTGAAATAGAAAATAAGTAGTTTATTTCCTTCTAAGGGTTTTAAGTGATAACCATTAGTAAGCCTTCCCTAGTATATTTATAAAATCATAAACTCATTCCCATGAATTAATGTAATTTGGTTTCTCACTTACTATAGATTTAAATTTTAGCTTGGTGGCATGATCTTCCCTCTTTATTTCCTATTATGGAGTTAAATTATGAGACCCTAACCCATTAAATAGAGGATTCATGCCAACACAACTTCCTCTTAGGTATGAGAGGATATTTTTTTTAGTGGTCAAACTTTGGGAATTTTGTATCTAGTTGGAGGTTACATTGTATACCTTGATCAACTAGGAGGTGGTTAACTATCTCCTAGGTTTTAAAGGCATATTCAAGGATTTAAAGAGATGTCATAGCTACAACATGAACTTCATAGAGTCATGGATCTAGTGGTTATGATGACCAAGTTTCAGCTCAACCCTTAGCATATAACTTCTACCTTGGTGAATATGCTCCTAAAGGATATTTAAGGAGCTTGAGCTAGAAGAGAAAAAATATGAAGAATTATAGTGGAGCTCTAGTAAAATGAATTATCTATAGACATTTCTTTGGTAGCCATTAAGGCTTAGGAATAGAATTTAAGCCATTAAGGTTCTTCTTGTAAGTTCTCAAGCTCATCTATGATATTTTGGGTCATTAAGTATAATGAAAATAAACTTTTTTATATACTCTGACTAATGGTAAAGACTGTTGCATTGAAATGTAATATGTCTAGTTTATATGTATTTTGATGTTGATAATGAAACATACATATGTCTAATGTCATAATTTCTATGGAATTATGTTAATTAAGGTTCATGAATGTTATTGGTTAGCATATTTAATAGGGTCCTTATAAAATTCCATGACATCACCATCATTTTCTATAGATATTGAGTATAGGTTTCATGCCAAGTATTCATATCCTTGTTAAGATTGTGTGTCTAGTATGAGTATTTTGAGTGAAAATAGCCTTTTCAACCTTCAAGTGCCTATATGACACTAGGATTAGTCTATAAAATGATTTCACTAATGGATCTACCTAAAGCTTTCATTGAACTAATTAAGTCCTATAATTAAATCATCATGCCATGGTACAAATAAGCTAATATGGGCCTCAAATCCTTCTTAGTTGAACTTTGAGTGAGAAACTATGGCCTATGCCTTATGTGGATTGATGCCAATATAGCTAAGTGTTCAAATTTTGAACATAAATGGAGTATCCCATACTTGTGCCTAGTCAAATTAAATCAAGAACTAACTAGACAACTCTTGTTTATAACGTTTTAGTTTTGTTACTAAGACTCATGTTGAATTTTATCATTGCAATGGTGTGAAAAAATGATGTACCAACATTTCCTCAAAAAAATCAAGTGCTAGTTACAATAGGTGGAAGATATTTTTTCACTATAGAATCTAACTTGTAAAGGATAAAAGCCAAGAAAATGGGTTTAGAATAATCTAAATGATGTTTTTTATGAGGTCTTTTTTTATGAGTTACCTGAGCATGTGTATTAATGAATGGATTAATATTCAATCCACATAAGAAGAAGCTATGGATGGTTCTAAAAGTGGACAAAGGAGCATGTAGAAAGGCTTGAGACCCTGTATGCTACTTGTATTAGAGTAGTAGATAGATGCTACCAAGGATCCCTAAATAGCTACATACTAGTGTTGACATTCTTAACATACTCATGCCCTAAGGAAGGGGATTACCAATTTTTACATGATCCTAGAGGCATGTTTATGAATCAATTTGGTGTAGAGATAAAAAACTAATGGTGGATTATGGTTTTGAAAATTTAGGTATGGAAGGATAAAGTTATTCCATGTATGAAAAACATAAAAGGGGGATAAGGGGATGTGTAAGTGAGGAATAATGGAAGGGGATGAGAAAATAAACACCTAAGATCTTAGAAGATAGACCTATAGTAAGAGACAACACTAACTGATGGAATATTTGGATCTTAGAAGTGATAAGATAACCCATAATGAGTGGGAATGGCATGGAGAAGGATCTCTTGAAATACAAAAACATGAGGATGAAAGATATAATGAAGTGATTAATCAAGCTCAACACTTAACAAGTATGGAATTAAATTTGTTTTAGATTAGAGGTTAAAGCAGGTTTTGAAGGGGCCCCGAAACCCTTTAACAAAGAACAAAAAAGAGCAAACTAAGCCCACAGGCATCGCCTTAAAACACTACATAGAAGTAGTTAAAAACAGCAAAAGAAAGGTCCTGAAACCATTGAGATACAGCCAAACAAGACCCAAAGAACAAAAGTCTGAAAGAACAACTAACTGAAAACTAGCAAAATAAAACCAGAGATCAGTACCAGTTTCTTAACCGAAAAAAGGCTAGATTATTCATCCAGTTCAAGGATCAACTTCATGGCTTCTTTTTCTTTCAAAGCAATTTCTCAGGTGGCAGTCTCCAGCAAGTCTCCTTTGTGTGTGTCTTTCTTTCTGGAACTTTGCCTTGTCCTCTTGCATGGGCCCTCTATTAATTTCATCTCCTCATTGGCATGTTTCCCAATACTGATAGCAGCTGCACAAAAGTTGGATGTTACTTCATCCATTTTCTTTCTATTTTCCTTTATAAGCTCCCGGAGGTTGTTTTCATAAAATTTAAGCTTCACAGGGATCTGGCTTAACTGATTCTCCATGTCATTTACTTTGTTCTAGGCAACTTTCATTAATTCTTCCAATGTTTCCACTTTTTTCTTTAGATCAATGATCTCCCTACACAGCCAGGCATCTAATTGGGAAGAACACTCAGCTTTATTGTTTACCCAAATCAAAGGGGTGTGTTGTTCTTCATTCTGTTTCTTCCCTTTCTAGTCCTCAGCCTTTTCGTTTGGGCTATTTCTAGCTTCTTCGAAGAAGTCTTTTTGGCTCTTTAATTCCCTCTCATTGAATCCTTCTTCAATTTCTATCTCCATGTTTTGGATATTTTCTTGGACTGGGATTTCCTTTTCGTTATTTGACATTGGGTTCTCACCAGAGTCTTCCTGGATAGTGTCATCCTCCTCATCTTTCTAGTTTTCCTCCTTCTCTTCTGTTCTGGAAATAGAGTCCTCCTTAGTATTGACTTTATCTTTTTCCATACCCTCAGGTCCTTCTTCGTCGTTACTAGAGTTGGTTTCCCAGATCTCTGTTCCATCTTCTTCCACCCATTTTTCCTCCACGGGTTCTCCAATTCTCTCCCAGCCCCTATCTCCTACTGCATTCTGTGTATTGGGATTAGGGGTCTTAATTTTTCCCCTTTTGCTTTCATTTTCATCCTTTTTATTTCCAATCAACTTGTTATTGGGGTATGGAATTAAATTTGTTCTTATAGAATTTGGTGATAAAAAATATGCTAGACATGTCTACCCCTATTAAAACTATGGTGCATGCTCATGCACTTGATCACCCACTTGAAGAAATTACATAAGTAATTGTTAACTCTACTAATAATTTATATCTTAAACATTTTGTAGACATAGATTATAACTTTGTGATTGAATATATTATTCTATATAAGAAAATGAGAACAAATTCCTCTAGACCATTAGGTAATATATAACCACAATATAAGTTTAATGTGAGCATACCAACTTAGTTGATGTTAGTAATGAAAAGTGGGAAATATCCCTCTAAAAGTGGTACAACACAAAAAGTAAGTATCATAGTGCCAATGACATCAACTATGCTAATAGTAATGATGAGACCAGTTTCTAACCCTATGGTTGGAGGCATTAGAAGACCACTACCAAGACATGCATTGAGGGGACAAGAACCTCAAGTACCAATTACCCCCCATATTAGATCTACTATGAAATGGCTATGCACTTGATAGATTACTATAGTGTGGATAATATTGTATAACATGTGTTTAACTATGAACTTTAGTGGTGCACATAGGGCATAACCCAATAAAAATGTAAGGCTACCTAGTTTTTAACCACATTACTTGATCACACCCATACCTAGTATAAAAAAATTAATCCCAACTCGGCCATGGTTGACTGTGATACCTTGAAGGATGCATTCCTTAAGGAATTTTACATTATGGACTTTTAACAATAGAGCATCACCATGCTAAAAGAGATTACCCAAGTACTCTCAAAGAGTATGTGCATATATGATGTAAGGTTCAAAACTCTCCTATCAAATCTCCCATATGATATTCACCCTTCCCAACATGTATATTGGTTCATTGGGGGGTTATTCATGCCATTATTATGAGCACTTTCCATGAATAATTTTATAGAACCTTACAAATTGCTTGAAACCATACTTAGAGTTGAGGCAATCAAAAGTAAAAATACTAAGATCAACCCATTTATGGAAGAAAAAATTACATCTATTGACTTTTTGCTCCAAAATCTTATTGGTATCTCATTGAATGATGTTTTAAGTGGACTATGATTAATAAATAATGAATAAAAATCCCATAATAGAACTAACTACCCATGGAATAATGTGTGCACTTTGCTTCTAAGCTATGAAGTATGTTGAGAGGTGTATGATGTTTGAAACTTCCCTTTGTTATAATGTCCTAGCTAAGTCAACATAACCATATATTCTTAGTTATGAAATGCATACACCCATAGCACTATTGATTTCTATGTGATTGACAAAATCTAAGAGAACATGGAAAGAGGCATATGATAGGCTACCATAACCATCAAAGGGTAGGCAAACCAAGGTAATGACGGATATAGAAAATAAAATATAGGCTTTAGAGGCACTAGGGGGAAAGGTAGGGGATGTGGTGGTGGAAGGTTCCCACTATGCTCATATTATAAGTGTGGATCAATAGAGCATTATCAGTGAGACTACCATAAATATCCCACTTGTGGGTATTATTGAAGATCACATAAGGTTGAAGAATTCCCTGAGATATACAAAATTTTTAACCAAGGCAAGCCTCATGTAGACAATGGTGAAATAATGATCAAGTGAAAGCATAAGATGGAAAAATATACCTCAAAGGTGCAACCTATTCATAGATAGGGTATCAAGGTGCATGTAACTATGTGAAGTGGATCTTTCACTCAAATGCCAATTATGTTAGTACCTAAGTTACACCTAGAGTATAGGGATAAGGGTCATAATGAGCAAATAACATGGCTTGAACCCAAAGTTGTGTCATACCCAAACCTATCACGATAGAAAGTTATACTTCAACAAGTTATGAGCATCATCTAAAACCTGTAATGGGAGATATAATTAATTTGAGACCTAGAAGCATAGGCTACCACTACCCATAAGAACTAAGATAGATAAGAAGTATAATTATAAGAATTAATTGAGATATTACACCACCTGTAGATAGAAGGAATGTTAGCATTATTAACTAATTTTCTCCTAGATCATGAAGGAAAACATCAAGTTAAGTTTTTTGTTCCATGCATGTGGAGGGAAGGAGAAATTTAACATACAAAAAATGCTAAATATGACTAGGAAATCCTAATGTATGCCATTATTGATGGATGATCTATCTATGATGTTCTTGTAGACATAGGCATAGAGGTCAACATCTTGACCAAGAATGCTTGGGATAAAATGGGTAGGCTAGCCTCGAGACATTCCCCTCATGTACTCTTCATGGCCAACAAAATATAGGCATATCCTATCAAAATTTTGAAGAGAATATTTGTATATATCATGGGTGTTGTTTCCACATTGACTTTTTAGTGATAAAGTTAACAAAGTAGGAAAACTACTTGATGATTTTAGGAGGCCATGGTGTTATGAAAATAATGTAGATATTCACTTCAAAAGGCACTACATGACATTTGAGAATGGAAAGGGGAGGTTAGTTATATCCATCTCAAATTACCAAGCACCCCCTATGTCTAGAGTATGGACATTGAAGATGAAATTAACCACATATATAACATCATGGCACAAGGTGTCACGACTCTAAAACAAAATGATCAAGGAATTCTCTCTTGGGAAGAAGGATAATCAGACTCAAACAACACCAATATCACTTAAAAATTATGGATCGAGGAAGCATATGATACACTAGTCGAAGGTGTTCCTTGGTGTGCACAAATGCACAAAATTAAGTAAATATAGGTTGGGCAAAGATTGATACTAATTTTAAAATATGGGTCCCTTACAAAAAAAAGGGAAAACAATATTTCACCTTAGTAAGGAAAAATTTGTATTACTTCCAAGATATGAAAGGAGTAATCGTGTAGATGAGTATGTCCATGACCTTGAGTCATGTGTCCCAAAAGAGGAGGATAGAATGGGTGCAATAGTGTATAACTTGAAGAGAACTACCAACCATTGGGTGGGTGTTATATATCATGACAATAATTCTCTTATGTGGTGTTCAACTTAACATGACCTTTTCCATTCTTATGGCAACCTGGGTGTAACACTTCACATGGACATGATTCAACCTCCTAGGTTCCAACTCTTCTCAATGTTGTGCTTACATTCAATTTCACCTCTCTTTATTGGTTTATTTATATATTCTTTTATGTCTCTTAATTTATCCTTCCTTGGGAAACTCAATGGAAATAGATTGAATCTATATAATCACTAGGATGTCACTTTCACCATTTGATATTGACTTCCCATTCAAAAGTCAATTTCTTGGTTTTGACAATAATAAAATTGGTGCATTCTAATTATATCCTTATGTTTGTTTCTTTTATGTTGAGTGAATAAACATGGAAATTTTAGGCCTATAGGATAACTATTATGGTGTTTACATGCATAAATATAGTTAGGTGAGTCAAGTACAGTCACTTTTTAAGCACTTGAGGTCAGGTACTTAAGTTTTTAGGTACATACAATGTTTTCTAGGTTATAAAATCTATAATTATGATTTGACAAAGGAGGGTGTACAATATGATCATACACAAGAATATGAGAAGAGATCATGAGACATTATAGGAATAGCACAAGGATTTATATAGAGTAGGGAAGGATAAATCAAGAAACATGAAAGCATATAAAAGATGACTAAGAAAGAGAGGCACACTTAAAAGGAAGCACAACACTGGGAATAGATGGAACCTAGGAGGTTAAATTGTGTGCATGTGAAGCATTGCACCTAGGTTTTCATAAGACTTGCAAAGGTCATGCCAAGTTGAATAAAAAATAAGAGAATGACCGTCAAGATAGTTGTCACCCATCTAATGGTTGATGGGAAGAGACCATTTTAATCACCTGTCACTTCACTAAATAAATTATTAGTAAAGTTAATTCTATGGTGGCATAATAATAGAGATCCATAATAAATGAGTAGTTGGCAATGGATTTTAGTATATTTTACATGTTTAGTAGATTTCAATAAATTCACAAGATACTAGTGATCAATTTGGTAGATAAAAACATCATATAAAATATCAAATGGACAAATTAATAGGGTTATAGTCATTTTCAGGAGTTTTGAGTAAATTAAAGAGCCTAAGAAATTAAACCTAAAATATGTTACTAAAGAGAAAACAAGTCACCTATAGCCTCCCGAAGAAAGAACAAAAGACCATAAATAAGATTTAATTCCACTCAAATTTTAAAAGGAGGTGAGTGGAGAGAAATCAGTAGAGAAATAGGGAACAAAAATTTAGTAACATGACCAGACCATCATTAATGAGGTAGGAAGCTCAAGAATTGAACATAGTCACATTTCCCATGATTATGAAGAAGTAACAAGTATAATATTAGGATTTAGTATAATCAACCAACCACATTTCAAATAGAATAAATTTTAAGATGGGTAAGAAAATGCTAAGTATAGGTTTACCGCATGAGCAGAAGGATACAAAGAAAGCATGGGAAGTGAGAGAAGTAGTTGATAGAAATTTGGAGGCATAGTTGGTGTAAGACATGAACATCATATAAGTAGATATATAAGTGAGAAAAAAATGCACCTATATATAAATTTAAAACCCCCCAAGGTCATGGTGGGAGATAAGTGGGTATCCTTTACACACATGTGCAAACTAAAAGAAAATAACCACAAAATAGGAAGTAATGCACTTGAGTTAAAAAAGGACTAGATGGTATACACATGGAATAAGACAAAGGTAGGCACTATATTATTTTATGTCTCCATCATAGACAAATTTTAAACCATATGTGCCACACAACTATTTAAGCTACTAAGCTTTGGCAAGCTAAAAGACTCGGTGCATTTCCTCCTCTCAAGAGTACAAGGTGATTTATTCCACTTTTCTAGATGGTGCATAAGGATATCAATGAGCCTCATTAATAGAATCATGGGGATACCTAGCATAGGGTCATACATATATAAGGTGATGAAGGATTAGGAAGAGGTTGAAAAGGTCACAAAGATCTAAAGTTACTATAAAATAGGGTTTATATTCCCCATCAAGGACATACAGGGCCCTGATATAAGTGCAATAGTGCACCTTATTAGTTATAAGCTAGGCCCTAGTGGATATTATAATGATAATAATAAGATATTATTGTGTATTTATCACCACATAACATAAGGCATATGATTCAATATCTCCAAGTTTATTGCATAGGAGGTAGTAAAGAATGTGTAAGAGTGTTATCGAGCATGTGAGACCTTATGATAGGGGTATATGTTGATTATAATAGTAATGGAGGATATAGGTGTGTTAGATGATGATGATGATGATGATGATGAAGATGATGATGATGATGATGATGATGATGATGATGATGATGATGATGATGATGATGATGATGATGATGAACACCTATGGGTATTCCCAACCAACCACAAGTCCTTTGTGATGAAGTACAAAGATTTCATTTTCCCACCTAGCTTCTCAAGAAGTATAAAACTAAGGTGAAAGTGTTGTTTGAGAGGTATATAAAACCATTTGGGAAGGAGTGGCACGTACCTTAAGAGCTTCCCTAGCAACTAGTGAGAATGGAAACCTTTATTGTGATGCAACACTTTTATGTGGTGCACCTAACACTCATAAATGGGAACTTGTCAGGGTAGCTTTTATTGCCTTATGCATTCTAGACCAAGTATTTCATAGTAGTGATAAGGAGAATCCGTAATGCATAATATTTTGAGATCCTAATAAAGACCATGGTTCATGATATAATCATGATGAGGCACCAATTTGTGTAC
The DNA here is from genome assembly GCA_037957365.1 of Torreya grandis. Classification (NCBI taxonomy): domain Eukaryota; kingdom Viridiplantae; phylum Streptophyta; class Pinopsida; order Cupressales; family Taxaceae; genus Torreya; species Torreya grandis. Next base: position 275,456 of record JARHVA010005233.1, on the reverse strand, counting down.
CCAGGAGCCAAGGCCACTGAAGATGAGGAAGATGACATTGATAGGATGGAAATCCATTCCCTCCATAGATTGATATTAAATGAGAGGATATTTGACCTCTATTATGAAATTAAGTTGTGCAAGAAGGGAAGTGATCTTGGAAAGGATGATGATCTCCCCCTTCTAACTAGAAATGAAGGGAAGGTTATGTCAAAGATGTATGCTAAAACACTCCAAATGAAACATGGTGAGAATCTATAAGAGATCGTGAAGTTCATTCATTTAAATATTGCCTCTAAAGAGACAATTATACCCCTCATTCTAAATAAGCTCATGATCTTCATTCAATATATTATTTCTTTCAATAAGAAACACTAAAAAATTCCAAAGGACCTATTCCATTCCCTACTATAAATATTGTAGAGATGGCAAAAGAGGCAACCCTTGTACCCATAATAGAGAAGGAAACTAAAGAAGACCAAGCATGGACCTATATCCTATAGATAAAATAAGAAGAAGAATAAGAGGATACAAACATCAAGAATATGTAGGAATCCATACAAAGTGGCATGACCATTATGCTTAGGGTAAGAGAGGAAAAAACAAACCTCACATCCAATACCAACTTGCTAATAAGCCCTCTAAGGAAGGTAGTGTTGACATCTAACAAGGAGGCCTCCTCACCACATCCATAAATAGTCAAGAAAAAAATAGTGGCTTGGAAGAAGATGGGATTGAGAGAGGAGGCTATCAATAGGGTGTTTATACTTGAAGAGAAGCAGAGGCTTGCCCAGGTAAATAAGTTGACCAAGTAAGAGAAAAGAGCCCTAAAGGTTCTCACAAGCATAGGAATAATAGTTGAAGTGGTTAGGAAAGCACCAATTAATATTATTTGGTGCCCACTTTGTCATTTTGTCAAAGGGGAAGAAAGTTCCTATTATGGAGTGCTTGAAAACAGAGAAGGAAGGTGAGTTGTATATTACTATATGATGGTTGTTGACATCAATGACAAAGGGGGAGTTTATTAGAGTTTTTAAAATAATGTAGTGGTGATGTAATTAAGGTTTAAAAGTGAGTGGATGAAGTGCCTTGATAGTTTAAGTGACAATGGTAAAGTGTGTTATGTGTTTTCCCTATTATGTTTGGAGGATGCTTGGTTGATCTTCTATTTTGGCATGGTTAGAGATGTTTATAGATGAGTATGGTGATTTTATGATGTACAAGGGGTCATATTATAAGTTGATAATGTTTTGAGTTCTTATGTTCATGAGTATAATTTACCCAATTCATCATTGTTATCATCTAGATTTTTTGGGTCCAATAGTAGAAAAATTGAGTAGGTAGTTTGATGATGTCATAATTGCCACATGTGGATGATTCAAGGGAAGTTTGTCATATGGTTGTAATCACATTAGTCACAATATATTATGCACTAAATATAAGGTAATGTGATGAAGTGTAATCAAATATATGTGGGTGTAAATTTGGGTTCTTACTCATTTTGACAACATTTTCTATGTTTAAACAAGAGCCGAGTAAACATGTTCATGATGTTAGAATTTTCATGCATGGAAGTATCAAGAGTAAATGGTAAAATGGGTTTGTTTAATATTGTGCCTAGTTATTATACACTAAATTTTAGGTCATGAAATTAAGTGAAATAAAACATATGTAAGTACAAAGTTGGGCTCCAAGGTAGTTTTACATTTTTTCCCCATACTTAGCCAAATTTGCATGTAGCAAGAAAAGCTAAGTAGGCATTTTGGTGTAGTCATATTTTACACATGTGGTAGTTTCAAGAGAATTTGATCATATGGGTTTGTTCATTTTTGGTCCTGGTTGATTTGTGTTAACTTTTAGGTTATGTAATGAACCACATCAAAATTTATACATGTGCAAAGTTGTGCTTTATAGATAAGTCTAGGCATAGTTGGATCTGTGATAGATAAATTTGAGGAGAAATTTTAATGTTGTTATATCTCACACATGTGAGATTTATAGAATCATATTTATACATGGCTAGATTCTTCTATGTGAGGAGAACATATGGTCCAAATTTGAGAACATGAAAGTGAGTGAGGTAAAAAATATGACTATGCATAGTTAGCCTTCTAGGAAGATAGCAAGGGTCCCAGTACTTATTCTATTTTACATAATGTTAAATATCAGGACCAAATGAAGATATAGTGGTTTATGGGTGATCATACAAATACAAATCAATGGTGTGTATTGAGCAAAATGATGAAAAGTGATTAATGTTTAACAATAAGAGTGATCAAAAGTCATGTGAGGGTGCCAAGTGTCATAATCATGGGGGTTCTTAGAAAGATAAAATGGTGTGTGTTATAATATAAATACTTGACTAATACATAGAGATCAATGGTGTGTAATGAGTCAATATTTTAATATTCCATGAGCTGAGGTCAAATTTTCAAGGTTTAACATTTGGGCATTGGTGCCTATGTGTTAAAGTTTGAATAAGATTAACATTGTGTATTTTATATAAAGTAGTGAGGACATGAGTTGATAACATGGTGTTCAAATTTTAATTCTGACCATTTGAATTCATATATTTGAACTTAACAAAGGAAATACTAGTGCCTAATTTTTGAGCCGTAACTTTAGATATATGAATAATTAAACCATGGTATAAAAAGTGAATTTGTAGAGGACTCCAAGGTGCATCTAGAAATATACATTTAATGGTTTGAAAGTGTCTATAGTCAAAGTTATGAAGTTGTAAATTTGACTACATTAAAATGTTTTTTACAAGTGACCCAATAAGGATGTTTGGGCTTATTTTGATGCTATTTTGATGTCTCTTGATGAATTAGGTATTTGGAAGTGTTTTAGTCTCCATGAGGATGATCTATGTTCATTATGAAGGTCTGACCAATTATATGAAGTATGAACAAAGGTTTAGAAGTTGAATACATATTTATTCATGGTGACTATATACACAAAATGTTTTTTGAGGAAATTATGATTTACATTAAGAATGTTTTTGGGATTATTATCATTTTATGATGCCAAAATGGTCATTTTGGAATGATTACATGCATTTAGAAGTGGTCTTATGTTATTATTTTACTCTAATAAGGTTCAAAGAGGTGAATGGGTCTCCATAGGACCTAAAATTTGGATTAGGCCTATTTGAAAGAGAGTTATGCTTAAGTGTAACCCATGTAAGATGCCTTAAGGGTTAAGGAATATATTTTTATTGATAGTTTTGACCTGATAATTCATGAATGCTTTATATATAGTGAAACCAAATGTGATGGTTTCTAGACTTTTGAAAAGAGGCATGTGCATGTGAGCATTATGGAGTGAAGTAGAGGTAAAGTGCCCATTAGATGATTTGATGACTATACTAGATTGAGGATTATGAATATGACCTATGGGTCATGTTGTTGATGTTATAATAGTGCTCTTTCAAGTTGAGGATGAGTGAAGAGGTCTAGGGTGATCCAAAAGGTGGATTTATATGCATTGAGTGTGTATAGTTAAAGAGAGCTGATATAATTTTTATCTCCATTATACTAGTAGGAAATTAGTGATTAAGAGATGTTGTACTCATAGGAATTGTTATTTTATCACATCTATGGGGTTTCAACCTCCTTACAAGGTGAAACTTGCTAAAAGTCTAATTGTTATTCTAGCTCAACTAGATAGGTGTTTTAACACCTTGTGGGATTAGAGTCTCACTAAATAAGGGATTTCATTTCATTAACTAGTTTAAAATGGTCTAAATTTGTTATTTTTATTATAGGATAGTATTCTAGTTTTAGGTTCTAGTGGATTTTATTCCCCAAGAGGGTTTCCCATGTATGTCATGTGTTATGTGCTTGATATTGCATTGTCTTTCCTATTTATTACTATGAGTTATGTGTATGCCTCAATAATGTACATATCGAATTATTAATATATTTAATGAATTGGAATTAAAATTGGATTATCTAGACTCACTAATTCCCCCCTCTCAGTGATTGTACCTCTAACACACTAGCTTTACACAATTAAGAAAAGTGTAAAAAAAATTAAAAAGTATTTATTTATTCTTGTTTAGAGGTTATAAAAATTGAAAATATGAATGATAAGGAAGGATAAATATTTTTAAAAACTTTTAAAATTTAAATAGATAAAAAATATGTTCTAAAACTCAAGATATTATTTATTAAATGCTCTCGACACACTTGCAAGCCTGCTACGTTTTCAAGGTAAAAAATCCTCATAAAATAAAAACTAATCTAAACTTTATTATAAAAAATCATATACATGTGTATTATAATTTTAAAAAATTATTTCAATTTTTTTAAACTTTATCTATGATCTTCAAAATAATCAATACTTAAAACTCAATCTGTAGACCTAGTTTTAGGCCTAGAAAACCCCCTATTTTGTGTTTTATTACATGATCAAAGTTGGTTGAAGGTAATTATAATTATTTTGAGTTGATAAAATTTTTTATGTATTTTATAAATACTTTAATTTCATAAATAATCTTTATTTAATTCATATTTATAGTCAATAAAACTTGTATGCCTAATTAGCTCACTCAAGCGGGTTACAAGTTGATCTTTGTTTAAGAGCTCCATGGTCTTAATCTTTAAATTAGGTTTGAAAAGGAGTATAAATGGTTATAAATACATTATATTATAATATAATAACCTTAAAAAACCATTTTAATGTTTACACAAATAATTCATGAGGTTCTTTGTAGAGATCATCCAAACTAGCATGTCTATAGGTATAGAGAACCAATAGTTCAAACACAAGAAAGTTGAAGGTATATAAACATTAAAGAAGATATCCATGGATGTTTAAAATATTTTTACTAATATTCAATTATTGAATATTTTATCTATGGTTTTAAATAATAAGGGGTGATATCTTGAATTCATCAAGCATATCTACAAGCCAACAAGACATGTTTGAAGATCGTCAAGACGTCTAACCTGCTTTGAGGTCTACAAGTTGAATAAATAAAAGTTTTATGACCTATATATATATATATATATATATATATGTATATATATATGTATATATATATATATGTGTGTGTGTGTGTATATATATATATATATATATGTATGTGTATATATATATATATGTATATATATATATGTATATATATATATATATATGTATATATATATATATATATATATGTATATATATATGTATATATACATATATATATATATATATATATGTATATATGTATATATATATATATATAATAGACCTAAAATATTGGTTATAAATTTATTTTTTTATGTATATAGATGATTATAGGTTTTCAAAATGTAAAGATAAGATAGGATATAACCCTCAATGTATATATATATATATATGTATATATATATATGTATATATATATGTATATATACATATATATATATATATATATATATATGTATATATACATATATATATATATGTATATATATATATATATGTATATATATATATATATATGTATATATATATATATATATAATAGACCTAAAATATTGGTTATAAATTTATTTTTTTATGTATATAGATGATTATAGGTTTTCAAAATGTAAAGATAAGATAGGATATAACCCTCAAAACACAAAAAATCATGTTTCAAGGCTCGTCCAAGAGCTCTTATAGGAAAATATGATGATGAATTAACTTATACAACTATCATAAACACCTTCACATGGATATATAGATGAATTTAAGTTAACTCATTCTTCTAAAACATGACTAGTGATATCATGAATGAAGTTAATAGTCATGAAAAACATGATGGATGTATGAGGTATTGAAAAACTAATCTTAGAAACATATAACTCTTTCCATGGATTTATGGTCACATAAATTCAAAAGAAAAATCAATATTCATAAAATATCTTCCTATAAGTCAAACATTATATAAACATGGTAGTTATAAGGAAAATCCAACTTGAGCTAGATTAAGGCTACATGGGAAGTGGACATGGGTGAATTAAGGCTAAAAATAGGATTTTTCAAAGAATATGGTAGTCATGAAGGTCACATTCATCATGTCCAATACTTAAAAAGGATAAAAATATCAAGAATGAAGTCCCTTATCCCACTAATATGCCTAATTTCCATGACATATCATAATAACGAGGTATAATGTTTTGGGAAGAGCTTAATGCTCTTATTTTCCATGTCTCTTTACTGGTATAGGTTGTATTAATGGTGTAATAGCAAAATTTTATGAGGTATTCTAGTCTATTATCTTATATTTTAACTCATTTTCTTATATATAAGGATAAAAATGCCTTGTTCATGATCTCTCTTCTTGCCAATGTCAATAATCTACTCTTTTTTGGACTTGTAATGTTGGTTTGAAGCTTGGAATCTAATAAAAACTAATATTTTGCCTCTTTAATGTTGTCAAATTTATTTAGTATTGTTTTTATTTGAATTTTTATCTTTATTTTTGGATGTTTTAGTCCCCCTTGTTGTTTTTCTATCATTTTTACACCTCCATTTACAAGTTATATGATGTGTAGACCACTATGTATATGGAAATTACTTATGAAAGTGTCGATAGAGTTATAGGTTTGTAGGATTTATGTGAATTGTTATCAATTTTGAGTATTTATTATGTTTTTACAAGAAATAAGATAAGATCTCTTAAATATTGGTGCATCACCTCTTTAAATTTTAGTTCAATTCCTCTTCCTTTTTCCATGACAAAGCATAGACTTTACTATAGATAGGTCTCTTTATCATAGTTTTAGGTTTATAATTGATCTTAAGTTAGGTGTATCTAGTTTAGGAAGGAATTTATCCCTATCCAAAGGTTCATCCCAAGGATTCAAGGTCCCACACCTTGGGGATGATCCTATTGTTACCATTAGATCAATTGATTGAATGAATTTGTTCAAGATCTAAGTAACAATAATACCCATCATTCAACCTTTATGTGAAGTATAAAAACCTTTTTGGTTAGGATATGTTGATAATGATAAATATGTTATGCATACCTTACTCATGATCTAACACATCATACCCTTGAATGAACAAGATGATTATATATTCATTTCCAATATCCTAAAGAATAATTATTAGGCTAACCCATAAATAAACAAAAAATTACAATACATATAATGTATTTTTATAAATATGTTTCTAATAGAAGGACCCTCAAATACCTTGAGAAAATTTCAAAACATGTCATCAACATCTACTACACCATTACAAACTCATCCCTATGTTGGGTAAAATTACTCCATGATGTCCTTTTTGAAGCAAGTATAAATACTACCTAGATGAGTTATAAATATCAATAGTAAGTTATGCCTTCAATAAGAAATTTATCTAGTGACCATGCTTTAAAATAATAAAATTTATTTTATATGTGACTACCATGACATGATAGGAATACACCCTAACTTATGCACACACAACATATACATCAATTAGGAATTCAAACCCATTAAAAAACCACAAAGATGGATGAACCCTATTGTTAATGACATAGTGAAAATAGAATTATGTAAAGTCCTTTATGTAGGATTTCTTTGTGATATATTTGATAGCCAGTTGGCATCACCCCTGAACATTATGTCAAAAATGGTGTAAAATGGCATGTTTTTGTTGATTTTGAGGAAATTAATGTAGCCATAAGAAAGGATCATTTTCCTCTCCCTTTCATTGACCAAGTATTTGACACACTTTTAAGGAAGTAGTACTTATTCTCTCTATGTGGGTTTACTAGATACAAAAAAATTATAATATCACCTTAAGACCAAGATAAGACAACCTTTAAATGTACTTAGAGTACATATTCATACTTTGTACTCCCATTCAGGTTATGTAATTTTCTACCACCTTTCAAAGGGTTGTCTTGAGTATCTTTTATAACTTTTCCCATTATTATGTAAACATTTATATGGATGAATTCATGGCATATAGGGATACAAACAAATAATACACAAAGAAACTATATAAAGCTATCTAATATTGTTAAGACAAGCGTTTATCATTCTAAATTTTGCATGTTGATGATGGAAGGCATTGTACTAGGACACCCTATTTCAATAGTAAAGATAAAATTAAACCATACCAAAATTGAAGTAAACAAAAATATACCAAAAACATAGCTATCTTAGAATTTTATTAAGACATGATAGATATTATCATAACTTTAATAAAGACATAATTAAAATAGCATCACCCATATTTATTATTATCTAAATATGTTTATTTTTGTATGGACTAATACATGTTATAAATCATTACAAGACTTGAAATAGCTATAGGTAATAAGTATATAGGTTATAACACTAAGATCTATCTTTGGATAAAAAGTAGGATACTTAGACTATGTTATGTACTTTATTAGCCAAAATATTCAAAGATTTATGTTTAACTACATGACAAAAAAATTCCCTATAGTAGTGTATGCAATCAATAAATTCAAATATTATATTATTGGATATACTATTTTTATTCACATTAACCACGTTTCACTCATGTATTTAATAACAAATTAACAATTGGTGGTAGAATAATTAGATGGATGTTATTACTGAAAAAATTGGAATTACTATTTTAGATATACTAGGAAAAGATAATGTAGTCACATATTTTCTATAAAAAATAACATATAAAAACATATTCCATAAATATATTACTCATTTCCTAATGAACATATTTTTTATTTTCAAATTAATGATTCTTGATATGTAGACATTGATAATTATCTAGATGTAGGACAAATCCCACAACATATCTCACAAGGAAAATAAATCCACTTGGTCAAGATAATGCTGTGACATTAATGGATATCAAGATACCTATTTTAGACTAGTCTTGATTTAGTCATGTGTAGGTGTGTAAGGGAGGATGAAATAGTTGGAATACATTAATCATTTCATGATTAACCTTGTGGGGAAAATATTTAAACAATGAGGATTGCATCCAATATCCTTTCTATATTATATTATTATCACATTAGAGTTTCATCCCTTTGATAAGTGGTTTCAATACTTCTCCCTACAATTGATTCAATGGGATCACTCTAAGGTTGTGGGGGCCTATGGTTAGAGAGAACCTGTAGAGAGGGTTGGTTCCCCTAACGGATCACCTAAAATAACACTAATACTACTTGAATTATGAGGAAAAGTGAGATAAATAAACATAAAACAAATAAATTAAATAAACAAGAGGTGATAAATTAGAATACATTTGTCTCCTCCACCTAATCTAATATAAAAATGAACTATCGTAGACTAAATCACATCATACACAACTCCAAACTAGTTTTATCTTGTATTAGTATTTCATATATAGGTATTTGTCATTACTAATATTATAAGGGATGATCATAAGGTATTATAGTAGACACATATGATGAATCTCCACCACTAATATTTGAAAATTATCCATCACACATAATATGACCTATAAGAAACAAACCTACTTTCATAAAGATAAGGGAGGTAAACACAATGAAATGGAAATAAGACTTTGACACATGCATATATAAATAAATAAATGAATTACATAATACACAATATTATATATGGTAAGAAATTAATTTTCATTCAATTCAAAGGCTATAATCCATCATTATAAGCCTTCATTTTGATAGGGGCTTGCTATACCCAATGGAGGGACCTCTAAAATGGTCTTTTTAGACCAATATATAGGATAATGAGAAGATATAAACATAGGAAGAGAAGACTAGAGGCTCATGAATGTTTTATTACATTTTAATTTTAGTTTTTAATCTTAAAATAGATAATTAAAATATGTACCCTAATCCTGGCTTCATGCATCAAGCATGTTTGCTTGCTCATCTTTAATGACAGTGTTGTATATGGGTATATATTTGGTATTTATTAAACCTTGAATGGATTGTAAATTCTTATTTTGGTTAACCACTCATTCATTTATATACCTATCCTTGGGGTAATTTTATTCTTTGCCTCCATGAATCATTAACTCATCAATCACTCTCCCATGCTCACCATGCTTGTGAGAAGGTATGCAAAAATTATCCTTCACCCTTAAATTTCATGAAAGAGGCATGTTTGGCCCTATATAGTTAGTTTATAAATTCATTTATTTCCTAACTCACACTCTTAATAACTTCTTATGCCATTTGAAATGATGGAAAATCATAACTCAACCACTAGTGACATATTTAGTGTGCATAACTCTTCTTGGAAGATGGTGGAGATTAATTTATGCCTATGCTTATGATTGTTTCTAAAAAAACCTTTTTTTTGGAGGGGGGACAATTAATAGGTCATTATATCATCTAAAAGGACTTGGAGGTACCTTGAAATAGAGTAGTTCTACAACTTTTGCTATATATTTCAAAAGGCCTACGAGGATCCTTAAAACTTAGCATCCCAATCTTCTTTCATGATTGAGAGAATTAAAACATTCTTTATAGATTTGTTGTCTATCTTAGAATACTTTCACTATAACACCTAGTGACCTATAAACCTATAACTTATTCTCCAAAAATGTAAGATCTTAACATAGGAATTACTTAGGCTTAAATCTTTCCTACAAGTCTACATTTTGGTCTTTTGGAGTTTGTTCACTATTATATTTTTCTACAAGATCCATTGGAAAAAATATAATTTTGGTTACTATCACCTCAGATATGTAGTGATATTTATGGGCTTAAAGGCCATATATTTATACCTTGGAAATGTATATAGATTTTAGGTATTTTCATACAAGTTTGAAGTTCCTTAGGATTTATGAAACCATCTTAAAACCCCAACCTTTTTACCACAACTATCAAAAATTACTTAAACTTGTTCACAGGCCTATGGGCATGCTAGAAATCTTATTATTATCATCATGATCCTATTGATGGATTAAACAAATCATTACATGTTTTTATACTCTTAAAGGATAGTTGAAACTTTGATAATTCTATGTATGCAGTCCATGGAGACCTGAATAAGTTACTTTAGGAGGTTACCACTACCTTTTGGACAAAATTTACATGTCTATGGGTACTTAACCTCATGATTGATAAAATTATTGGATCCATAACTTATTATAAGCTTATGTATAATCTATTAAAGGTATTAAGACCTATAACTTCATGATTTTAACACCACCAACCTTTTAATTGGTCTTAGGATTTGGTGGCTCTTGTAAAGACCTAAGATCCTTGTTGAACCTAGTTGTGAAAGTGATTCTAGACATTCAAAAAGGTCATGGATCCTTGATGCAGGTTGTGAATAAGGTTTTATAGTCTTCAAGATCATGTTTTCACCCCACTATATTATAAATAATATCATACCTACCCTTTTAATTATGTACAAGCCAAAGTAATGATTTACCTTGAGTTTCCTAAACTATGAATAAAATAATCCTTGAAGAAATTAATGATGACTTTGAATATATAAAAATAATGATTTTAGGATCTAGTTATACCAAAACACATGCCTCTTCAATATTGAAAAATTGTTAAGAGAGATAAAATTAGTTTTAGGGTTTATGTAGGGTTTTAGACTATTTATAGGTTTCCTCATATATTTACATGGTTCTCCCTCTCCTACTCAGTCTAGATGCCACTAAATGATGTTAAAAAAACTTGCCAACTTTATAACATATTATTAGGACCATAAACATGAGATATAAGGATTCACATTGACAAACTTGTCTAAAATATAACTATAACTATTATCTTACTTTTTTACAGATTTTTCGTAGCTCTCATTCCCTTATTTATTCTCTAAAAGCCTATATGAGATGCGTAGTGACACTCTTCACCATATCCAACATCCATTTAAAACCATGTGTATACACATAATATTTTAAAATTTTATAAATTACTAATACTTTCTCTCTTGTAAGATCTCATCGAGTCTTAATATCTCTAAGTACACAACTTAAGGGGTGCATTGGGAAAGGGGTGGGAAGACCATTGATGTTTTTAAGGGTTTTTGTTAGGTTGTGGAGCTAAAAGCTTCACTGATGCAAGCAGGGAAGGAGGTTGCGAAGGGTTGCAGAGTATCACATATGCCGGCGTCGGTCAGGCCAACCGACATCAGAAGGATAAGGAAGAAGAGCAACTGACATCGGTCAGAAGTCAGCCGATGTCAGCACCCCCCAGGTAGACAGGGACCGATGTCGATCACCTATGTGGTTCAGACTGCAAATGTTACAGGTAGTTAGCTAACGAACCAAGTGTTTGCATGTCAAGAGCTAATTTTAGACTAAGAACTATAGATCTAATTATTGTAATTAGGTGTCTAATTATTGTTTACATGAGATCTATTTAAGAGACTCATTGGTTGTATTGTAAACTTGTGATAGAGAGTAAGAGAGAAAATAAGCTCCTTCAGAGAGAAGAGAGTAATGGTGTGTTCCTCTTACTGCCACAGTACCAAGTGTGGGTGCTGGATTGGAGAATCAATAGGGTTCCTCATGTATGTATGATCTTGGTCATCAAGTGAGCATGGCTATGATAGGAGATCTGCATGGTAAGTAAGATAATTGATTTGAAGGTGTATGTGTGTGCAAGATCAAGGTTCACAGGTGTGCAAAACCAGATTGATTTGCAAGGGTGCAAGATCAAATAGGACAACAACACTATAGGGAGTAGAATCAGGTGGGATCTACTTGAAGTACATTTGTGTACTTGTGGAGTGGGTGGAGCACTTGTGGTGTGCGTGGGGCACAGGTGTAAGGTGAACAACAACTCTGTGTTTGAGTTGGGTGTTGGGACCTAAGAGAGAGAGCTTTGAGGGAAGATTTACTATTTATTCCCTAGAGGTGTGGGAGCCCTAGAGGTGTGTAAGGAAGAAGAACTGTGGCAGCCTTCTTTATTGTATTTCCTTCTGAAAGAGTTTTAATACAAGTTGTGTATTGTCTCTCATATCATGTGTTATTTATGAATTCTAGTTACGTGTGTATTCTGGTTAATTTCCGCATGTTAAGTTGCTTGGTAATCAATTGTGTGCTTCCAATTATTTATCCTAACACGTGGTATCAGAGCTAAGGTTACAGGGAGTAGGTTTTGTGTTTGGTTATAGGTCACTCTCAAGGGTTTCTGATTGAGTGGGAGTAGAGCAATGCTAGATCAAAGTAAGCTAAGAATGGAGGAGTTGAAAAACACAGATGGTCACTTATGGTCCTATGGAAAGAAAGAGCAGGGAAAAGAATATTGTTGGTTTGTAGCAGATCAGCATGAAGGAATTGAAGATGTAGATGTTGTAGGTGTTGTGGCACAAGATGCTCTGGGATGTTTCTTGGATAAAGTTGAATCTTGGATAACAGATTATGTTGTCTCTTTCCATGCAGCCCTAGGGAGAGGAGCTGGTGTGCCTTGTCAAAGAATTGGTAAAGGGGAAGTGAAGCTAAAATCGTAGGCGGCCAACACATGGGTGTTAAAGGAGGTCATGCAGGTCCTAGGTTTGGAGATGTGGCTAATTTCTTCAAAAAATTTGGGTGATGAGAGATACATGAGAGCTCTCACAATGGATGCACTTGAATTAGTTTGTGGTAAGAAAACATGTACTCTTTATCTACTTGTTTATATTACTAATTTTTTTTCTGTTGTGGAGACGTGGCTTCATAGTCTTGGTCACATGAGCAAGAAGGAGATGCATGTTCTTAAGAGGAAGACTAATATATTTGACATGCTTAAGAACTAGAAAGCCTTGGTGTTTATGGAGGAGATGGTGAATAGAGACCAGTGGATGGGGCTGGATAATTCTGGGTAGGGTAGTTTGGACATGGGACTTGATTCAAAAGAGCTCATAGGGAAAAAGTCATCACTCATAGGCAAACACAAGTAATGGCATCAGCAAGAAAATTGATGTTGGTAGGAGGTAAGACCGACATCAGTCATGAGGACCAACATCGGTAGCAGGAGCACACTGATGTCAGCAAGGTTGGTAGTCAGGATAGGCACATGGAACTGACGTCAGTTGGATGCAGACTATGTGGTGACTGAGGTCAGTCACTGTAATGGATTTTGGGTGGACAACAAGCTATCAAGGAGTCTCAAATGCCCATATGGAGGATTGAAGGTGGTAAGTAAGCCTCATATTCATTGTTCCTCTTCTTTATACTTGTTGCTGATTGTAGAGCAGGAAGGATCCAGGGAACAGTGGGAGCATGGCATGGAGAGATTACAGAACCAAGCAAAGATTTGGTAGGGTTTCCAGTAGGTATGAAAAGCATAGAGACAAATGGATACCTTAGTTGAAGAATAGAGAGAATGGACACGTGAGATGGAAGACCAGGGCATATGGTCTTGAGGAAGTTGCAGGATAGTGGTACAAGTTTTGATAGGGGGATGACAAAGCATGACTGCATTCAATGTTAGGGTAACTACTGTGGTTTGTCTTACAAGGGGGATGGTGATTGCAACATCATTCTATTGCTTTATGTGAATGGTATGCTAGCTATCAGGTTTGTACATACAGGATTTTGCTGAGCTAAGGGTAAGATTAGTTCAGTGGTTTACTATGAAGAATTTGGAGCAGTGAAATTCTTTGGCATGGGAGACATGGAGATCATAGGTTGATTTTGTCTTGAGTGGGAGTTGATGTGAATCAGGTGTTGGCAAGGTTTAGGATGAAAAATTGAAGCACACTAAGGGCTGGATAGTTAAGTGTCTAAAATCACATGAGGTCTAGTATGGACCTGAGTTTGCCCAAGCAGTGGGTGTTGTAAGAGAGTTAGGAGCCAATTCATGGAAGTGGGTTCTCAGGTATTTGAGAGGGACCAGTAGTAGGGATTCATGCTATTCAGGGTTAGGACTTCACTACATGGGATTGTAGGTTTGGATGTGGTAGGGTACTCAAATGACAGGAGGTACATCATAGGTTGTGTGGTGGGTTGTCTTCAGGATTGAGCTTGAAGAGGGATACAAGCTAGGAAATAGATTAGACAGGGTATAGGTATAGGTATAGTGCAACTATTTATCTCCAAGTGGGAGATTGTTAGGATGTGGAGCTAAAATCTTCACTGATGCAAGCAAGGAAGGAGGTTGCGAAGGGTTGCAGAGTGTCACATACGTCGGCATCGGTTAGGCCAAATGAAGTCGGTAGGATAAGGCAAGAGAGCAACCAACATCGGTCAGAAGTCAGCCAGTGTCAGCACCCCCTAGGTAGACAGGGACCGAATGCTACAAGTAGTTAGCTAATGAACCAAGTGTTTGCATGTCAAGAGCCAATTTTAGACTAAGAGCTATGGATCTAATTATTGTAATTAGGTGTCTAACTATTTTTTGCATGAGATCTATTTAAGAGACTAATTGGTTGTATTGTAAACTTGTGTTGGAGAGTAAGAGAAAAAATAAGCTCCTTCAGAGAGAAGAGAGCAATGGTGTGTTCCTCCTAGTGCCACAGTACCAAGTGTGGGTGCTGGATTGGAGAATCAACAGGGTTCCTCATGTATGTATGATCTTGGTCATTAGGTGAGCATGGCTACGATAGGGGATCTGCATGGTAAGTAAGATCATTGATTTACAGGTGTATGTGTGTGCAAGGTCAAGGTTCACAGGTGTACAAAACTAGATTGATTTGCAAGGGTGCAAGATCAGATAGGACAGCAACATAATAGGGAGTAGAATCAGGTGGGATCTACTTGAAGTACGTTTGTGTACTTGTGGAGTGCATGGAGCACTTGTGGTGTGCATGGAGCACAGGTGTAAGGTGAACACCAACTTTGTGTTTGAGTTGGGTGTTGGGACCTAAGAGAGAGCTCTTTGAGGGAGGATTTACTATTTATGCCCTAGAGGTGTGGGAGCCCTAGAGGTGTGTAAAGAAGAAGAACTGTGGCAGCCTTCTTTGTTGTATTTCCTTTTGAAAGATTTTTAATACAAGTTGTGTATTGTCTCTCATATCATGTGTTATTTTTGAATTCTAGTTACTTGTGTATTCTGGTTAATTTCCGCATGTTAAGTTGCTTGGTAATTAATTGTGTGCTTCCGGTTATTTATCCCAACAGTTTTTGTTCCTTTAATACCACTTTATTTATACACAACAATATCCTAAGAGCATTCCCCTAATCTTTGAATCCTCTTTTTCACCCTAATCTAATCATATTCTATATTTATTATCCCTTCCCTAACCTAAACTCCTTTTTTATAGTTTGTGATACAATGTTAGCCACATTGACCATGTACTCTAATTTATAAAACTCATTTAGGGATTAGGTTATATCATAGCCAACCTAGATCAAGACCTAATTTTTTTTTTGTCAATAACAATACACAGTCGATTGGGCTAAACCTATTAACTAAACTTTTAGAAAGGACTTGGGTTAGATACAACTATATATACACATTTATTTCATAATTTATTTAAGAAGAGAATAAGAAAAGATATATATTATGCATCTACTTATCCACCATTATACTTGGGAAGCATAGCTTAGGTTTTCATACTTCCCTTTAAGATACATATCTTATCTTTTAGATGAGTCTTATGGATGCATTGATAGGTTGTGTATCCTAGAGTTGATTTGTCATTGTTATCTTTACATACCATAATAAATTATTGTGAATCACCTTGGCCAATATAGATACTAGGGCTTGACAGGTTCATCTTCAAAGGTAAATATTCCTAGCTTTATTCTTCCTTTATAAGATTATATAGGTTTGTATTTGTACTTCTCTCCCATGCATTAGGATTCTTTATACATTGATGTGAGTATATGTCTTATATGCATGCTTAATTATAAGTTTATTACCCCCCACTTTGTGCCACAAGATTTTTTGAGCACTAGATTCGACTCTATTTTAATTAGTATTAGTTTAGTGAATATGAAAACATAAGAATACTTAGGGTTATTACATAGTTTTTCTTGACTGAAGGCTTTGGAACCCTACCTAGTGATATTATTATGGTAAGAGATCCCTTGGCTAGGTCTAGTAGATCCATCTTGGTCATGATCCTAAATATATAATGTATCAACATTCAAAAGTGTAAGTAGGATTTCTCTTCTTTGAGTTAGGATCGATTTATAGATCAGTTGTATTTGCCTTTCCATATATTCTGGTTAACTTAATATGAATATATAGCCATTGAGGGTTTTCTTTCACATCATTATTTTTATCATTTTATTAATTTTTTCCATATTGAAAATAATGTATTGAAATAGTTGATATAGTTATAACTTTATGTGCATAGGTTTAATAGACAGTCACTTCAAAATGACTTTATTCTATTTGTGTAGGTCTTCATCAACTATAGGTTACTAGATCAATCAATTTGACATAATATTCTTCTTCAATTACATATTATCATACACTATCAAATTGAATTTATTTTTTATTCTTCTTCAACATATAGGGTTTTAGAGAACATCATCAAACCAATCAACCTAGTTTGTAGAATTTAAAAAGGGTAACTAATAATAATAGCATAAAAATTATAAATCTAAATCATCTTCAATCCCAAAAAGATTCATTTATCATCTCTCTCTAGCATTTTAGTTCTTCCTTCAATTCTATTTTTCACAAGTTAGTAATCTTCAAAACTTCAACGCTAGAAGTTACTAGGTTTACCTAGTCAACTTAGTTTTATAGTCTTCCTTTAGTCTAAGAGACATAGTCGACCTATTTGACTCTATTTTTAAAGACATTGATTTTATATAACAACAATGACCCATTCAACTTTGTTCTATACTATTTTCATATAGTGTTTTCTAAACCAACTCTATACTATTCTTAATCAAGGAATTAACATCTAATTACTAGTAATTAATTCATATTTTCTCTTTAGTTGTTTGCATGCCTAAAGTAACTCACATAGTCTAAATAGGTGGTTTTTCTAATTACCATTTCAGTTACACTATTATAATCTTTTAAAACCACAACTAAATCACTTAACATTCAAAAATCATTTAAACATTTATCTTCCCAAGGCCTACCTACTTAGATTTCATTACCAAGGGGACAACTAACTTGGTTTTTTGGCCATGTATAAATATGTGGTTAATGGTATTTATTGGAAAAGAACTTGACACCCTTATTACTATAGGATTGTGAAGTGAGGGGTTATGCCCCAATATGAAGCTAGTACCATTCCCAATATTAATTCCTTTCAATCGAAACATCTTAAAACCATATTTAGACTATTTTTTAGTTCCCTATTTCAACCAACTTTCCTATCACATTAAAATCAAAAATTTATAATAATATAATAAAACTTATGGTGACCAATTAATTATAATTTACATTTAATTTTATTTCTTTCTATTTAATCATTATGTGTTTTATTACAAAATTTTCATTAGCCATCATTGGTACAAAGTTTGTGATGTGTGCCCCAATTGGATCAATAACATTGATCTAATTATTTGTGTGTTTGATTTCATTCTTGATTCAAACTATCTTAAAAACTTCTTCCCATATTTTAAAATATTTTCATCTTTGTCAATATATTCTCTTAAAGACTATGTTTTACCTTCCTAATAGTAGTAAATAGCCAATCTACATGATTGTGTCTTCTTACCCTCTTATTCAATTCTCTATTCAGTAATACACAATTAATCTACATGAATATGTATCCTTTTCAGATTATTTAGCTTTTTTATCTATAATACATAGTCAACCTTAATGACTATGTATTCTTATCTACCTATTGGGTTATATAACACAACCAACTAATTTGACTCTTTATCTTATTTTCTAAATTTGTTTTTGCATCATCATCATCCTTCTTAGCATTTTTATCTCATCATGAACTTCTTATTTGAGGACAATATAGGTTTTAACTCAAAATATTATTAACTTTACCAATCCCAATAGGTTTCCCCATAAATAACTTGTGGATCCCACTTTATACAAAAGTAATGTGCATGTATCCACTTGCACTACCAAATATAGGAATCCTAATCATGCATCCTTAGTTATTAATACTATGTTCTCCATAGAATACTAGCCTAAATTAGAATATACTCTAGAAATAATTTTCTTCATTAATGAATTCACTCAACATTGAGCAAAAGACACTTCCATTTTTACAATCTTATGATAAGTGGTCAAGAAGAAGAATCCAATTCACCTTCACTCACATTCTCCCATGGATTTTTGGGGTAATAACTTATTTACTTCTCAATATATTATTTCTCTTTTGACCCCTTCTCATATTATGACTTCTTCTTCCTTGATTTTTCTACCTTCATGCCAAATATCTCTACTAACATGGTAGGATAAACATATAGTGGGCCTTTTACAAGACCCACTCTTATTAATCCCTCCACTAGCACATCATTTGATACCAGTAGAAATAATGCCACTAGTGCTTCTTCTTCTTCTAATCCTTCTAATAGTCAATATTTTACAACACATTATAATCATGATGCTAGTGCCTCCTTTTCTAACAATATCTCTCAAACCACTAGTGTTGTTCATGCCACTACTCATATGTTAACCCAATCTACTAATACCAATGTTAATACTTCACATGTACACACTAACTAAAAAAACCACTCAAACCCATCAACTTTTGTTGCATACTCTTAATTAAATGAATGATTTCTAAGATAATAATTCCAACTAAATTATGCAAATGTAGAATCACCTTATTCATCTCCAAAATCACCCTCAATAGGTTCCATGAGGAGTGCACAATCAAAATTCCCCCCACCCCTTTCCTTTAGGGATTCCCATGGAAACCTTATTACCCAACCATTTATTATTAACTAAATGATTTTAAAATGTTAAAAATTATCCTCGTACACCTCAAATTTATAACATAGATATAAGAACTATCACTCCTACCATTAGCTACAATGAGATAAATGATCCTACCTTACACTTTTTTTTTTGAAAATCTATATAAAGATCAGGTCAAGTTAAACACTTTTGACACTACCGAGATCTTATATAAAACCCTATTTGAAGACACTTTATATTGGTATAATGAACTCAAGTCTTATTCCATCACTAGTTTTTAATATCTAGTTAACTCTCTATTACAATAGTTTCAAACTAGTGACCTCCTTAAAAATACCTTGGCTCATTTAATTAATTATAATCAACTTGAGATGAAGATAACACAAGATTTCATTAAATGGTGGAATACATTGTCTAATAATTATGAACACAACATGTTGGATGATAACCTCTTTCATCTATTCACCAACACTCTTTATCCTAAGTTTTAATATCAAGTTAGAACTCTCTCTCCATAAACTTTGGAAGAGGCCCTCAACCAAGCCAAGTGCCAAGATTTTCTCATGCATTAATTTGAGCCATCCCAAACTCGATTGGCCACTAGAATACTCATCAAAAATACAAATGATCATGATACTAATGATATGTCATTGATTCCTATAATACCATTTATAATATTCAAGCTAGTATACCTAACCCTACTCTAGAACAAGCTTCCCCTATAAACCACATTATAAATCCTCAATTTTCTCACATTAACAACATCAATTTTCATAATAAATTATCCTTAGTGAAAATAAAAAATCATTTAAGAAGGCCTCTTCCATTAGAACTTGATCCTACTCACCCTTTTAAATCATGGTATGATCCAAATAAATTATGTTACTTTCATGCTAGTTGGGGTCACTCTCATTAGACTTGTAGGCAATTGAGTAACTTATTTATGGATTTCTTCTTTGATTTAAATTTTTATCAAAATTAAATCATTCATAAATGTAAATAAAAATATGACATTGCCTTCAAAAATCATGAAACATAAAGTAAAAATTAAGATCTAAATTAGGCTAATGTTCATCTAACCATTTACAAATATCCTCTTCCAAACCATCATTATAATAATCATAAGCCTAATCCTTCCACGAATAAAATGAAAAGTGTTATAGACCCAAGTACCAAAAATAATGTGGTTAATATGTATAATTTTTGAAGGATAGTTTCTTTCATTGATTCTCATCTTACCCACATACACCAATCATCTCACCCTTTTCATTTTATCCAAGAATCTTCCCCAACTCACCTAAAAAATTTGGGGCAAGAGTACCTTATCTATTTTGATGATAAATTTCAAATACCTCAATTTTATAACACCTCTCATACCATTTATAAAATATCTCCTACCTCTATACCTATCGCCAATAATATTCAACCTCCTAATACCACTTCTTCAAATATATCAAAAGATCAACCTAAATTAAATACCCCATCCTCTCACAATAATCAACCAATTTATCACCTAATTAAACCTCCAAAATATTATCAATAAAAAATTATATGCACCTATAATCTTGCTTTTGAGGAGATTCTACAACATTATGCACCTCTATCTAGTGATCCCCTCATGGGTTATGATGAATGCGACCCTATCACAGAGCTTACCAATATCCCATCTCAAATTCCATTTTTCAAACCCATGAATACTTCTCCACATCATCATAACCACCTTGTGCAACTCCTATTCAAAGTGTAGATACCCTATCTTTCACTAGTAGGAGGTGAAGCTACCTTAGTTGGGTTAGAAGATAGTATCTTCCAACAAAGCAAAGAGATATCTATATATAATGATGAAATAATGGACACTTCTCTTTCTAAAATTTCCTATTACTTTTATGATTAAAGATGAGATTTTATTCTATGCATATGATCCTCACCTCTTTATATGCACCCAAATTGATGAAATCCAAGTGAATCATGAATTGATTGATAAGGATTCAAGTTTCCTCTCTAGAATTTATTAAAACCCTTGGATACTCCAAGTGTAATCTTAAGTCCACCCGTAATACATGTCAAGGTTATGATTGAATTCAAATAACTCCCTTAGGTTTTGTATGGATCCTTATTACCATACCATCTATCATTGTTTGAGTGAAGGTTATGATATTTAATCTTCCCCTCTTCTATAAAATATTTCTTGGTAGGCCATGGACTCATCTCATGAGGGTTGTCACTTCTTCTACCTATCAATGTTTCAAGATTCCTTATGATAATGAAACCTATAGGATTCTAGACAAAACTAACCCTTGTAATTTTGAACTCCAAGACCATGGTGTATTCAAAATTCTAACCCTTAAACCCTTGCTGAGTGTTCAATGTTGAGAATCCTATGATTTTTAATACAAGATAAAAACTTATGATCTTTGTCCTCATCTAATTTCCCAATTTATACCATAGTTTAATCCATGTTATTATCAACCACCTATAAATGATATACCCATAGTATTTTTTAAGACCTAACACTTTACTCATCATGCCACATATGATGATATGATCCTACCTAATTTCATAATTTATCTTCATACACTAGATTATGATGATGGTTATACTTTAGATGACTCATTTCTAGGAGATCTTGTTTAGGCTAGAGATGTTAAGATCCTTTGTTATCATTCTTATTTGTTTCAAATTTTCCATTTATCTTATGGAATTGTGTCTTATATAGTTCCTAATTTTATCATTATTCCTCTTGTTTAGAGGGTAGAGATAGTGCATTCGCATGGCACACCTCCACTTTTTGAATAACCTATTATGAGTATGGTTATGGATCTTGTTATGAATGGTCCGTATCACTTCACTAAATACCAAGATCCTTATATCCAACTTCCCCCTGAGATGATTGCTACTATCCTTAAGCCCTCTATGTATCCTACTCCTTCTTCAACTCCACCTAGTCTAGATGATATTATTAGTCTACCTTTCACTAAGTCTCTTCTTTATTCTTATTCTTCTTCTCTTTTAGTTGAACCTCACCCGGTCTCCCCACTAGCCCCACCTCCCCTTGTATATTGCCTAATTTTTTCACCATCACTTGATCTTCTACTTTCCCAATGGGCCAATCAGTTGTATTGTGACATTCATAGAGTTTTTGGTTATTGGACTAGATACTATAAATTATACTAGCCTTCCCTAGGTTATTCTTCCACTCTTATTAGTACACCAATAAAGTGTACAACCAAGCATATATTTTGCTTCCATGGCATAGATAATCCTTCCTCCATCCACTGTTGAAATCTTTGACAATATATAGAAACCTTGAATTCTACTCTTCCTTAGCCTACAAATAAGGCTATACCTCCTCCCAAGTTATTACCTAAATATATTCCAAAATATGGAGAGGTATAATTTTTATGGCACCAATGTGGTACCCATCACATTGATCATTTTTTCATCCTCCAGCAACAAATTTAAGATCACCTTATGACCATTCATACATGTAGTATCCCTCTTACCATAGGTTTCCCATGTAATAAGGTTCCTCCTTTCCCCATGGTTCCTCCACATGTGCATATTCCTCAATCTATGGTCCCTTATTCACATGTGGTTCCTCCACCTATGAATCCTCCTTCACCTATGGTCCCTTCTCTACTAGTCGATCCTTCATGTCCCATATATTCCACTTCTATTCCTTTCCTAAGCAGCCTATTCATGATGGCCCTCATGAGCACAATCCTTAAATCATGCCTAATTTTTATATCATGTAAATTTGACTAGAGGAATTTTCATACCTTTAAATAAATATTGATGAGACCCTTATTGTAATTAGAGTCTAGCTTCAAAGATATATATCATATGTTATGTACAATGTTTGTGGACAAATTTACTAGTATTTATGAACATAATATGGTTTCATTAGTTTATTATTTATTTTAGATTGGACACCTGTTCCAATATTATATTTATCTACATTATATCATTTGACTCTATGTAAAATGTTACTTCACTTATATATCTTATATGAATATTTATATTTCACATTATATGTTGTTTATGGTATAATTTTATTTCCTTATGATCTCTTATGAACTCTTTTCATGATTACTTTATTTTCTCTAAGAATTCATTTCCATGGATATCTTATTCTTTTCTCATGATTTTTGTCTACCTTATCTCCATAATATGGATAATCATTATTATTACTTGGTTATACTAACCTTGCTCCCCTTAGTACTCCTTATTTTCCATGAGATTAGTTAGCAAACAAGTCGTCTCATAATAATATTATTTTACCAGTCTACCTTGGATCTCCATTTATTCCACTTCTTTCCTTTCATAAACTAAGTGTACACATGGTCTAATATTGAGATAACATATTGGTTCATAGGTAAGCCTAAGTGTTTAAGTTAGTCATGTATTTGGATCCTTAAATTAATTTAACCAAAGTCTAAAGCTCATTCATGTCTATCAATTTGTCTCTCATTATCGGTTATTTCAAGTCCATATGGACGAGGAATCTTAAAATCCATAAAATTTCAAAATCCAACTCATTTAAAAAAAGGGAGTGATATAAAAGGCATCATTTAATATTTTAAAAGTCAAATCACACTAAAAAATGTGATTCAAAGCACATCACCTTTTTCTAATTGAATATCAAACTCCATAGTTGGCCTCATGATAGAGTCAAGGTCCATTGGGGTGTGGTAGGTCATTATTATGGGAAAGGAGAATAAAAAATCTTTAAGTGATACCTATTTTCTCACATAAGTACCAAATATTCATAGTATACCAATGACTTTATAAGATGTCCTAAGGAATGGGTAACACGTTGTGTGAAGGTAGGTCCATTTTACTTTCATTTTTCAAACAACCAACATGAGTCAATATTTTTACCTCACTTATTTCCATATATAGCTTTGTGTTTATTATGAATAGGGTATCCTTTATATATTGATGATTACTAGTCACTTAGTGTCTTTTATATGTCATTAGTATGCATCATGTTTCTTAAGGTCTTCTCATATATGCCTAAATTATGATTTGTACATTCCATCTTTCATTTACAATCATCCTTATATTTCCCCTTATAAATATTCTTTGTTCATTGATCACTCCCCCTAGGGATTCCATTTGTGAGTTGTAGTGTAATACCATTGATAGGACCAAGATTTCCTCACAAATTACCACAATACCATTATAAACATTATGTTTAACATAATTTACCATTAACTTCCACCTCATTAGTGTTACTTTTAAGAGTTATAGTGTAAGAACATGTATAGGACTAGGACTTCCTCACAAAATTTTCTAATACCCGAGTCATAATGAAATTACATGTGTCAAATTTGAGATAATTAGTGATTGGTTATGAGTTACACATCATTAACATTCTTTCCATCTTCATATAGTATGTTTTATTCTTAATTCATTGATATTTCACTTTTATTTTCTTATTTTTCAATTGCATGTAAGAATACAACCTTTTTTCTTACAATTTTCATACTTCCCAGCATAAATTAGTGTGATCAATTAAAGTTCATTTTTTTCTTCATTTTTGTTTCTCTTTTATACTTCCAACATGATTTAGTATGATTGATTGACTTAATTATTTTTTTTCATACCATTTATATTTTCTGTGCCTTCCATTTTATTACATTATTTTCATACTTCCCAATATGATATAGTGTGTTTTTACTTGTTTTAGTTTATTGAAATATTTTTCATGGTTTAAAAATATATTTTTTATCCTTTTTAACATCTTTGGCTTATTACATATAATCATATTTTTTTATTACACATTTCCCATTGTGATATAGTGGTATTACATTTGTTTTGGTTACTTATACTTTTCTAAATCATTTTCACCTTCTTATTTTTAACCATACATGTGTATCACATAATGCTATAAAAGAAAGCCCCCACATATATTTACCATACCATATACAACAAAAGGTAAATACATGTGCTAGAAATAAATATATACATGCATCAACATCCATAACCAAATACAACTTGTGAGATAAAATCTAATGGTTAAAATCAATATTTATATATGCCCTCTATTTTAAAAAATACAAGGTATAAAATATAAAATACATAGCTCCAACTCTATGGATGGGATCCATCATACCTTTCATGTGGCCTAGCCACACTACCCATAGATTTTTTTTACTATCCCCTCAAAATGGTAAGCTATAATGAAGTAGTCTATGATTTCAAACTTGATACTTGTCCCTATAAGTTGGCCACTTGAGCTTGCATCTATCTAAGATAGACCATAATAGCCATATGGGTTACTCTATCTTAAGCCAATGTCTACTAGGAAAGTGCCTCTCCCTCTCCCACCCCTTTCCATGTCTACAATCCATACTTATATGCCTAAAACTACCCCATGGCCTCCCCTACTAGTCTAAACCAGCCTTCCTAAGATATGGAAGATGGTACCAAAAGAACATCTAGAGTAGTGGGGTCATATAAAGCCATCACCCCATCTAAAATGTCATAGTGTGGATCCATAACTAGATACCCCCATCTAATCTCCTCCATCATAGGATTTATAAAACCAAAACTAGATAGATATTTGATCCCATCTATATCTCTCTATCATAACCACATGTAACTAGTATTTTATATCAAACCTTAAATCAAAATCACAACAATTCTCACCAATACTAGTATCCCCAATAACTGTCTCCCCATATACTCACCCACTGAGCATAGTCTCTTTACCTACTCATCCCTTGAGTGTCTCCTCCATGGATCACCTTTATGCTAGTAAAAATACCAAAGTCAATACTCATGTATTCCATGACCCTCTCCTAAGAGGTGTCTCTATAGACCAACTATGTCTTAGAATCACTATTGGGTTATCATGTGATTTTGACCTTACCTTTACCACTCTCAGTGGTGGTTCTTACATCTATCATGTGGATGAGGTGGTCATTATTTCCAATTCTATAGTAGTGCCTCCTAGTGATTATTATGGTGCCTATTATGTCTGTAATTCTACATCCATGTCATCCCCTCCCAAATCACCTACTATCATGATCGACCAATCCATGGTCTAACATGGTGTAGCTTAATCATAATATTTCCACTAGTATTCCTCCTCCTCTCTCCCCCTTAGCTCTCTAGAATGTATTACCCAAAAAGTAGGTAGTAATATAGGGGTTATTAAGTGTGGGATTATAACATATCCTAGCATGCATGCCACTAGATGTGGCTCTACCCATGAGGTATAGTGGCCCATGATTTACACCTAACCCATCCCTATTACCATGATCAACCAACTATACCATATAGTAGAAATGTCTGTATAGGTATTCCATATGTTCTCTCCTCATGTGACAGTCTACAATGTTGGCATATGGGACATATCCTAAGGTACATGGTTTTGTCTCTATCTCATCACCTAAGGTAACTTTTCATCAACGATATGGGGTAACCTAGTTGGTTAATACATAGAAAAACTCTCATATATCCATGAACTCAATAAAACAATATGACCCATGGTATTCTTCCATCTAGATGGCATCTCATACATATCATGCATGAGCTATACCTAGATGATAGACCAAAAGTCATAAAGTGTTCCCTAATCTAAAATGTAATGACACAAGGCTATCACATATAATGGTACCTTATTGTTTGACTTGTGACATAATACTCATGTTATCATAATTATAATTATATCCTTCCATATGTCTATAATTATAACAATATATACATAAAATGGACTCACCCTCAATCTTAGGTATATGTTATCCTAACACGTTACCCATCGAGCTAGTGCTTGCCTCTCCTTCAAATCATCTAATGCCCTTATGATCATTGGTGTCCCTCTTATCAATAGTCCTAGTAATGCATACATATCCTATAGTGTGATAACCACCTTAATGATATCCCAATCTACCACCATTCAAAAAGTGTTGGTCAAATGTTCTCATGTTCCAAATAACTTGACAACAAGATCAAAATTACGTGGTATGCACCTCATATCCATGATGCCTCCAAATCCTAGTGCGACCAATCATGCTCTATCCATTCCAATCAATAAATCGAATAGATCCATTAGCTATGATGCATCTATTAGTCATAATTACCTCTAGCATCTATATAAAATGTCAAACAATAAAGGATGTGTTAGACCCCCATGTTATACATAATCAAAATATATTATTAAAATTTTAAAATTCAGGCACCTTTGATTTAGTTTCTCAAATTTTTATAGAATTTCCCATCTTATTACCTTGTGATACTATATTAGCCATGGTATACATAGTCAACCTATTTTAATGATGCCACATCATCCCTCTTCAATAAACGAAATTGACTTTATCATACATAGTTGAACTTTACCCCTTAAAAACTAAGTTGGCCTATTGGTATTCTATCAACCACATTTTATCATACTAAATTAACCCACTACTACACTATGAACATTATCATTACACTTTTCCTTACAAACTAAGTTGACAAGGTTGACTCTATTCATCCATAACTATGACTTTTTCCCCATTTATCATAAATTCTTTGAAGACTTATTAGTCTGATTTCTTCCAACCCAATGCTCCATTTTACCCATAGTTAACTTAAAAAAATTGTAGGTTTCATTTTGATACCTAGATTTTGACTAATAGTAAAACTTCTATTGTTATCTAAAATTCAAATAAAAATAGTCAAAATTTTGAAATTTATAATTAATTACTTATGTTGCACTCACTAAAATTGTTATGTGTCCTCCTCATCTAAACAATCATCTCCTCACCATGATGGTTCTATGGTGTGAAACTAGGTCTCTCAGAGCTCTATTTTCATAGAATATTAAAAATAAAAAATGAATTATTTTTCATTGTATTTATATTTACTATTCAAAATTATTTACATTTCAAATATTTACTATTAGATTCCATATTTTCATCATATCATTTTTTCTACTAGTACTTTTTCCAAACCATAAAATGTTTTGGATTATTGACATTATAGAGAATATTTTCACCTAATAAATGTATATGTTGCAAAAAATTTGATTTTTCACTCTTTTTCACTAATTTATACAAGTTCTCCTAATGTTCCCTACATTGGACACAATCACATTTCTTACATCTCTTTCTTTATTTATAGCACTAAGGTAAGTCAAGGTTTGTGTTTTTTTATTCTATCCTTTCATTTATCTTATTTTCTCCTTATTGTAATTTATTTAGCCTGAACATTATGTATTTCTAAGTTCTTTTCCCAAAGAACCATTCTGTGTTACACCTACATGAAACTTGATGAACTTAGAGTGATTAATATGAATACACATAATATTTTCAAACTTTATCAATTATTCATACTTTCTCTCTTACAAGAACTGATTGAGTCTCAATCTCTTTGAGATCACACATTAAGGTGTGCACCAAGAGAGGGGTGGGTAGACCATTAGTTATTTATAGGATTTTTATCCCTTTACTACCACTTTCTATTTACATAACCATATCCTAAAAATATTCCCCTAATATTTTCCTCCTCTTTTCACCCTCCTATAGTCATTTTATACCTTCATTATCCCTTCCCTAGCTTAAAATTCTTTTTGATGGTTTAAGATACAATATCGACCCCATATAACCTATAATCTAATTTAAAAAACTCATTTAGGGTCTGGGTACACTCCTAAAAGGCTTAGACCAGGACATAATTTTTTTAATAATGATACATAGTTGATTAGCCCAACCTTATCGATTAAAATTTTATAAAGGACTAGGGTTAGATCTAGTTATATACACATTCATTTCATCATTTATTTACGAAGATAATAAGAAGAGATATATATTGTGCATCTAATTATCCACAATTATACTTGAGGATCATATCTTAGAGTTTCATACTTCCTTTAAAGATATGGATCTTGTCTTGTAGAGAAGTATTTTGGATGCATTGATAGGTTATGTAGCTTAAAGATGATTTATGATTATCATCCTTACACACCAAAATAACCTCTTGTGAATCACCTCAGCCAAGGGAGATATTGAGGCTCAATGGGTTTGTATTCAAAGGTAAGTATTTCTAATTTTGTTCTTCCTTTGTAAGAGTAGATATATTTGAATTTGTAATTCTCTCCCATACTTAGGATTCTATATACATTGACATGAGTATATATATTCTATGTATTCTTAATTTTAATGTTTATTACCCCCGAAGTTATGCCACAATATTTTATGGGAACTATATTTTACTTTAAATTACTTGTTATTAGTTTAGTTAATATGAAAAACATAGGACCTAATTAGGGTTATTGCATAGCTTTTCTTGACTTGAGGCTTTGGAACCCTCTTTAGTGATATTATAATGGTAAGAGATCCCTTGGATAAGTCTAAAGGATAAATCTTGGTTATGACCTTAAATATATAATGTATCAACAATCAAAATTGTAAGTTGGATTTAACTTCTCCAAGATATAATTGATTTATAGATCAGTTGTATTTCCCTTTGCACACATCATGCATCTATAAGAGTATGCTAGCACATGATTGAGTTTTTACATGTAGGATACATTAAATCTTAGGTTTTAGAATTTTCTTGTAATACAAACCTCATTTTCCTCTTTTTAAGCATTTAACAAAAAAATTATTTACTCCCTCCAACCCTCTCTACCTTTGTATCATGCTTGAAACCCTTACTACAAATAGTTTATTATTGGTATAAGATATGCTACTCCTTATTTTTTTCATGTAATGGGGACCAAAGCATTTGAAAATAATGTTTGGTGCTATTTAAGACCTTGTATCCATACATGAAATCCTTCAAAACTTCTACAGACCATGTTTAGATCACCTCAAAATTGTACTATGGCTTCTAAACCCACAACCACTCCGTATTGGCTTGAAAAAAAACATATAATCATGCATCTCCATGTCTATCTTGAAAAAATATGTTTGAACATGATGGATACACTCCTTTAAAACATATTCCATATCTATCCAATGTTGGTAAGCCTAATAATATGGCTTTATATGCCTTCTCCAAACCTAAAAAAGGGTTTCTATATCACTAAAACATGCATGTTTTCTCACTATTTTGAATATTGTGGGCATTTCCCTCTCTCTTAAATGCATGTGAAGTATTCATGGATGATTAATGGATCTTATTTGGTTCATTATTATGCTCAATGGTTATGGAAGACTCTGAAAATCTTGATAAAACTTCTTAAAAAACTTGTAATGTACTCATTTCTTGGCTCTCTTCCTTATGGAACCCTATGTAACATGCTTGGAAGGCTTAGGAACCATAGATACTATATTGAAAAAATATTTTGAAGGATTTTATAGGCTTGTTTAATATATTCAATGATATTTTCTTGCTTGGAGGACTAAAATGGGTCATAAGGAGGTAAAATACATAGAGGGAAGACAAATAAAAGCACTTATTAGACAAAATTATAGATTTTATGGGCATGTAGATGAGTATTCAATCCATTAAATACCTTTATATAAAACTTTAAATGACCTCTATCCCTATTAGATGAATAATTAACCTTCATAATGAATCTAATGCATGATTTAATCCCCTCTTTTATATATTTCATGGTGATGAACACTTTTGATGTCTTAAATCACCCAATAAGCTTGATTAAGGGTTAGAAGGAACTTTGAAACCTTTAAATTATACAAATGAGATCTTTATTAATATTACACCCACTATTATGGCTTAACAACTTTAAAAGAACCCTTTTTAAAATATATATTTCATTTATGGGACTTACCATATACTCAAATAAGATTTGAGTTAACCTTTTAAGATCCATAATTTATGACTTCCGATTAAGACATGAACTTTAAAGATGTGAAAAAATGACTTTGATAGTGAAATTTAGACCTCTTTTCAACATTATACCTATATTAACATTGAGAACATCCTTTTCAAAAGCCTTTATGAGGCTATAATGAATTATTGAGACTCTTTTTAACCTGAGTCTCACTAAAACTCACCTTAGTCTAGACCATAATGAGGCTTATGTGATGTTAATAATTACATTAGACTCCCTTTGGATGCATTTACCTTTTGGATGACACATTATGATTTAAAAATATGATGCATTAACATTAACTTGAAGGCTTTTAAACATGGAATGAGACCTAATAGGGTTAATCAAGGCCTAAAGAAGACCTTAAGACACACTTCATTGAACTTCTTACATGACATGACTACCACAAATGACCTCAAGACCCATTTCGACGTCTTTTGAGAAATACAATTAATGAAATGTTTAGGTTTTGAATGTAAAAGGTTTATTTTTGTCTTAAGAGGCTAAAAATTTCACATTCTGGGTGATTTACATGAGTTGATTGCATACTAATCAAGGAAACTAGTTACCATAGGATTTCCATTAGGCATGGAGTCTTGAAAACCATAAACACAATCCTTTTGAGAATGAATAATTGACCAAAAAAATTGGACAAACATTTCAAATACTAAAAAACTCATTGATCACATACACATGGTAAAATAAAAGAAACAAAAAATTTTGCTTATCAAAACTTATAGGAAATAGAAAACAACAAACAAGTAAGGAAGATTGTGCTAGCAATACTTGGAGAGAATTAAAAACAATTAACTTACCCTAAACTAACCAATCATAATGTTATCTAAATAAAGCCATTAACTAGTTATTTAAAATAGCTTCCTTTCTTGATAAACTTGGAATTTGTTTCATGCTTGAGGGTAGTGAACTAAGTGTGGATAATTAAATATACCCACTAGTGAAATAGGTGTCAACATATTAGTAAGCACACACATTATGATGAAACCTATCCATCCCAAATTAGTCATATAATCTTTTAACAAATTATAACTTGTAATTATTTGCCTGATATATCTAATATCTAACAAGGATTACATATTAGTATGTATATATTAACTCAACAAATAGGCATAAGTATGAGACTTAACACATGTAAGGGATTATAAACTATAATAATTCCTCTAAAAATATGTCCTCAAAAGGTGAAAATTTATGAGGGAAAGATTTATATATCAAAGTTCCAAATTCACTTCTGATTTGGTTACAACCCTTGTTTAATAATATAAAATCAAACATAATAAGTATAATATATACCATCCATAGTATAATGGCTAGTTAGAAGTCACAGAAAATTAATTAGAGAACATTATTACAATGAAATATCAATGAACTTATGAAATTGTTTAGCATGCCTTTTATAGGCTATAACATTCCTTTTAGAGGCTATATGAAAACCAAAAATAAGCTAACACCATATGATTTGGTTTGTGGTAATAAAATTTTTCTCCCCATAGAGTTTAAACTTTAAACCATAAAAAATTCCCTGAATCCTTGCATAGACTTGTCTGAAGTATAGAAGGAAAATATTATGAATCTCAACTCCTTATGTGAGATCCAAATTTAAATAT
This sequence comes from Torreya grandis, assembly GCA_037957365.1. Lineage (NCBI taxonomy): Eukaryota > Viridiplantae > Streptophyta > Pinopsida > Cupressales > Taxaceae > Torreya > Torreya grandis. Next base: position 242,458 of record JARHVA010005233.1, on the reverse strand, counting down.
TGTAGCATAGATAAAATTTTCAGCAATAAAAAATTGAGTGGCATGATAAGTTCATCAAGACATGATACTTTAAAATAAGATATTGGTTTGTAGTCTATGATTCTCATTAGAAGGACAAAACGAATAAGCTAATTCCTCTATGTCTTAGTCCTTATGAGATAGAGAAAGTATTCAAAAATGGACCACTAAATATATGAAAAATAAATATAATAATATTTCATCTATTATTTATATTCATTACCTAAATTTGTATAATAAACCACTATAAAAACATGAATTCATAATGAAAATCATGGAGGAAAAGAGAACTTGTAGGGATATTAGTTTCTCCATAATATTGGATGATCATGTTGCCTTAGAATATAATCCCTGAAAGTATCATATTAAATTATTATATGAGCATTATATTTAATCCTCCATTCCCTCTAATAAGAGGTGATAATTATTTCACCACCTTGACTAGGAAACTATATTTCTACTTACCAAAGGGCTGAATAAAATTTTTGGCTAAAAACTAGTTATTATATATTGTCACCAACTCAAATCCCTATATAGGTTATTTATATTTATTTTAAGTTTTAATTAAGTAGATATAGGTTCCATCTTATTTACTACATGTTTCCTACAATAAAATACAAGTTGCATCCTACTTGTTACTAGTTGTCTTCAAGTAGATATGGGATATATCCTAGTTGTTAGAGGTTATTTTTAATATGCTATAAGATTTATAGTATCTGATAGGGGTAACCTATGAAAAGATACATGTTATATCTAGATGTTACAGGTTGATAGTAATTGCTACATGATGTTTGAATATAGTGTTTAACATATTAGGTAGATGTTTCTTTATGAAGGCATATGCTACATGATGCATGAATATAGTTTCTATGGGATGGGGATAGCTGATACAAGAAACATATGTTTGTTATGGGTTATGTCCAAATTACTTAAAATTTCTAAGAAAATATATATAAGTTTCACTTGTAATAACCTAAAAAATCCTAATAACTCCTTACATCAAGATATTATTACTTGACTCACTAGCCCTACAAGTGCCCAATTATAGGTACTGAAGAAAAATCAAGATAATTATGTGGCCCTTGTTTTAGATTAAAGGTAAAAGAAGGTTTTGAAGGGACCCCGAAACCCTTTACAACAAAAAAGATAAACCTTAAAGCCTAGAGAAGTTCAAAACACCAAAACAGGAACAAACCAAACCAGGTAAAATCGGAACCTGAAAACAACAGAAAAGACCAGATGTTTCCGCTGACACTACACAGAACGAACCATCCAAAGACAGGAAAAACTTCCTTCAACCTTCAAAAAATAAATAGTTACCTTTTACACGAACGAAGGTTCATATCTAGAGGGGGGACCAAAGGCTTAGACTTCTTCCTCTTCACAGCGGTCCATCCATCCTCTACCTTAGCTGCCTCTGTCATCCATACCTCAGGTAACGGTGGTCCATTAAGCCCAATGGATACATATGGCTCAACAATATCCTTATGAACACCAACCAAAAACTGGCTCCTACGTTGTTCCTCCAAAACAGGGGGAGAAACCAAAGCTGCCACGACCACTGGCTTTGAAAGATCTTTAATCTCAGTCCCCACAGGACCATCTATGGAGTCTTTCACCAGCAGCTCCTCCTCAATCATCGACTCAGAGTGAGTGCTCACTTCAATCTCAGAATCAGCCAGGTCTTCCATAGGTTGATTAGCTATATAGTGTTCTGAGGAAGCATTGGCCCACCAAGAATGTGGTCTTTTGGGCTTTGTAATCCTTGCCAAGCAACGAGCGGCCAGATGACCCGTCTGGTGACATCTTCTACACCGAAAAGGTACACCCTCAAAATCCAACACCTATGTCCAAGTTCCCCTTAGGGAGTCCAGGCAAATTGCCTTTGGTAGGCCTTTTGAAACATCCATTTCAACCATAATGTGAGCATAGGTCGAATGGTAACCTAACAAAGTATATTTATCCACAAACAAATAGTCTCCTATTGCATTCCCAATAGTTTCAAAGACCGGTTCATGCCAAAGATGTAATGGTAGATTTGGTAACCAAACCCATATTGGAACCTTGTTAAAGGATTCCGTAAGTGGATTAAAATCCTTATGCCACCATTTGGCCATAAGAGGATATTTTCCCTGCCATAAAAAATCACTGTTACTCAAGATTATCCTCATGTCCTCAGGGCTTTGGAAGACAGCAATAAAGAATCCTTTTACGCAGGGGAAGATTTCAACATTGTCTTCAATAAGTGGCAACCAATTCTTGGATATACATCCATGCAAATCAACCAGCGAGGGCCAAAAACCTCGAAAACAAAAAATAGAAACTTGAGAAGAAAAAACTTCTATCCTTTCAAGGATTCCATCAACTATTTCCAGATCTAGATTCACCCTAATGGGTTTTAGATCACTTACTGGCAATGCAACGGACAGCCCAAATAATGCATGAGGCATAACATCATGTAGGTTAGCTTTGAATGCAGCTATATCCGCAAAAGATCTTCCCCCTGCTTCATACCCTGTTCCCGTAGCATTGACAGAATGCCCATCCAAAAACCTTCCTCCACCCACAGGAGCAGTCTTTTTAGGGGTCAGAACCCTCTCTGTGCATCCTAATTTAGAAATCGTAGCTGTTTTAGGGGCCATAGCCGCTTCAACCACCTGATAATCGCTTCCCAAATTCAAATTATCAGTCTACGCACGCGTTGGAGACAGCGTTGGAAATGACGTTGGAATCGGCATGTTGAATCACTAGTTATATTGCCAATCCCAATGTTAAATTATATAACATATTATGTGGCCCTTGTTATATTACTATAATAACTCTATTTATGTCTTTTAAAATTCCAAGAAAAACAACACCACTCTCAGATACCATTTCCAAGATTAATTTTTCTTCCCAAATAATAAACCACAATTAGTTGTTATTTCCTCTTTTTTTCATGTTTTATGGCTATATACTATAACAATATATAAGATTTTCTTAAGACAAAAACTAGTCAATATAGTATCTTTTAATTAATTAAACAATTTTATAAAATTCTAACTTAGTCATCTAATAAAATCATTACTCTTGGTTATTGATCTTTAAGAAGATAATATCAAAAAAAAATTCTTATTCAACTCTCAAAACATCCTCCATGATTACCCAAAACATTATAGAGACTAATCCAAAAATCAATAAATAACCTACAAAGTAGACCATAAAAACTAGATTCATTGGTAAACCAATTTGTTATAGGTAATAATATCATTGAAAGTGGAAGCACATATGAGGAGGTGGATGAAACTAGATAATAAGATACCCAAATCATTAATAATAGTTTTAAATAAAATTATACCTCATTTAACACAAGGTTTAGAGATTTCAATGAAATATAACATTAGGTCCCTACCTATGAGGTATTAGACAAATAAATAGGAAAGGAAGAGCAATCCATTAAGAATTAAGAGGTCACCGAGTAATAGACAACCCCTACTCTACAAAGAAAAGAGGAAAATTAAGAGTTTTTGGATACTCTAAGATAACTTGAGAAAATTAGGACATGGATAAGGGTATTATAAAACTATGAGAATGGGTTAGATGAATTATAAATGGTGGTATAAGTGGAAACTACACACATTCAAGTCCTTATGGCACAACCTATAGTAATAACATTTCTCGAGGTATACCAAGTCCCCATATTAAAACAAAAAGATCCATTAGTTATTACAACTATTAAGGAACTTTACTTAAGATCTTTATAGATTGGTATGGTAACCCTTGACTCTTAAATTCAAAATAATTTTTTAGATATTATCATTTAGGCCATATGATAACCAAAAAATCACATGGTTATATATAACTAAACAATTAAGATAAATTTTAAAACTATTTCCACCCAAATAGATGGATCTAGTTAGGGGGAACTATTTGTGAAAATAGATGCTAAGACTCAAGATCTATAGGTCTAATGATACAACTATTATAGTCAAGTCTTAGATAATAATAGCATAATGAAAGATAAAATAAATGAAGTAAAAGAGAGATTATAAGACAAGGAAAATTAAATTGTTGAGTTAAAAGGAAAATTGGAAGAAGGAAGCCAACTAACTATCCAAATAATTGATTGTTTATTCACTCTACCTCAAAGAGTAATGTCTAAATTTTAAATTTATTAAAATATATTGTAATCTACCTAAAATATTGAGTGATACTCACATATTATTTAATTCTTATGATAAAATTAACCTTAAAATATAATTGCAACTAGGCGAATTCTATTTTCATGATTATGTCATTAGTTATGATTTAGAATTGAATATAAATATATGTGTGGGATGTGATACTTAGAGTATGTCCTTAATATCTATTCAATTAATACAAGATATCTAAGGAGATAACTAAATATCATGAAAAGGAGAAAGAATCCAAGTGAATAATAAGGGTAGAAACCATTAGGCCAACTAAGATAGAAGAATAATGGATCACCCTAATTGTAGAATTATATGTGGCCTTAAAATTTGTGAGAAGAAAATTTCAATCCCAAAATTAATATCTAACACCTTTGGATAAAATTGGTATATAAGATCTTGATTCAAGCTCAATAAGATGGGATTGATTAATCCCTGAGTTGTGAAGAAAGGAAGCTTTCTCCAAGTATAACATGAGAGAAACACTCTGAAGACTATATAAGTATATTGAAGTAGTAAAGAGGAAGATGACTCAATGGTTTCATCTTCCTCCATTCTAATTTCCTATCCTTTACTAAACATGGAAGGAATTATTACATGAATTTGTAGAAATAAAAAGATGGGAAAATTTTGAGAAGAATAAGCGATTCTACTTCAATCAATAAGATGGTTTATATGAACATTTTTATTTTAATTAGATATATGTCCAATATATGATAATATTTAATGAGATATAAGTTGATTGGAGATGATAAATTGGTTAGTTTAGGGGTGTGATGAGCTAATATATTAACCTTGAAAGACCTTTGAAGACCCATTTTATTGATCATTTTTAATTACTAATAATCATATCAAACTTTCATTTTGAACTTATTTTTGTTATATAGTACCAAATGAACATGTTTTATATATCCTAGATGTTTTATTATTAAATTATTTACTTTTTGATTAATATTTTATCTTTTATTTTCATTACTATTTTGACTTTACTATTAATATAGTGTATGCAGTTCTTAATAAAACATTACGAATTAGAGTAGGTACCCATAACATAGAGATAACATGGTTGCATCACTCATAGGATAACCTATAAAAATAAAGGGTGTAGACACTCAATTTTGGACACTTTCATGCCTAAATTGGGACTCAATTAAATTTCTATCACATGATGTAATTTAATCTATGTAGTCATATAAAATGCAAAAATTGGTAACTTGAGCATGGTTAATGACACCCAACCCTTAGGTCTTTCATGCTTACTTTAATGACCCTATTAGGCATCTTTTCATTTATTATCAATCATCCATAGCCTTCCAAACTTTATCCCAGTTGAGATAGACTCTTGTTTCCATGATAGATCAATCCCCCCAGGTCATATCTACTCTAGACAGTAGTGGCACACTTAGACTATAGCACTGGTGCGACTCTTGTCTACTTTTAGTGATATTTTCCAAGTAATTTTTTGGACCCAATGATCAATTTATTATAGTTACCCATCCTTATCCATATCAACATAATGTGATTAAATTCAACCCATGACTAATAGATCCATATGAAAGCTCATTCAAAGATCATTTGGAAAGGGTTGGCAAATATCACTAAGAAAACAAGAATATAAGCAATACTACTCAAGAAATCTTCTCTATTCTATATATACAACAAACCAACACACTTAAAACCTAATTCAAGTCCTTATACCTATCCTTATCCAACTCAATCACATATAATTTAGTTTTCTACATCTTCATATACACAATTACATAAAGCACATCAAGTGGGAGAACTACATTTGGCTTGATCCCTCTTTAGATTATTGGAATGTAGGTGGCATGACCATATATGATGTGTGAATCATGTTAAGTACATATTACACACACTAACCCGCCTGTTACCCAAAATTAGTCATAGTATAATGGAAGATAGGGTTTGAAGAAATAATCTACTCTATAGGGAGCTATACAGACTTCCAACTGATAAAACTTCACAGAGAAGGTCACATAGACATATGGAACAAAACGTAAAAATCTTAGATCCTTAGGACAAAAGGGATAAAAGTGGACTATAGTGTTATATCCATTACTATCTAGTTTCAACACTCCTATCCAATCACAAAACAAAGTTTAGATCTTAGTTTATGATAGTGTCTCAGTCCTACATAATGAATTCTAGCCTTTGTCTTAGTCAGATCAATCAATTTCTACCTAAGTTTTGTTTTCTTTTCCTTATTACTATTTTTATAAAAGTTGTAATTATAATTAATTTATACAAATTATTAGCTTGATTATTGTCTATTTATTTATTATTTACTACTCATACCCTTTAACTAAATTAGGAATAATACCCCAATATTCCCAATATTACTAAATTAGCCTATAAGTCATCTAGATGCCTAAAGTCATCTACATGAATGACTTAATTTATTATAAATGTGGTAAGGCTTGATTATTTAGGGTATTACCCTATTTTCACTAATAACCTAGTTTGGTTTTAACCCTAGTTAGATTACAACCTAGTAATTTGACACTTTTGGCCCATCAATCTATTAATTCAAAATAATTAAAAAAATAAAAAAAATAAAAAAGGCACTAAGAAATATTAATTACAAATAAAATATTAATTAACTTACCTATGTAAAAATTCCAAGTTGAATTAGTGAATTTCATTTATTAGAAAAGGAATTTTTATCCAAATATGAAGTCAAATGTCAAAGGAGCTAATAAAATGATTTATTAATTCCTAAATATTCAAAAAAGGTGAGTCAGAACATCATAAATTATTAAAGTGAGTTTTCATGACTCATAAATATATTAAAATAAGGTGTCAAGACTTCATGAGTACTTTGACAGATCCTAAAGTTATCCTGACTCAACCTGGGTAATTTTAAACTCAACCAAAGTTAGAGTTTAACATAACCTCCTTAGGGTTAGAGTTATTTCTTAGAGCTATAAATATAGGTTCCCACACCATACCCAAAGAAGCTTCTATGTGTAAGGTTATTCTTTAATAATTCCTTCAATAAACCATTAAGAAAAGTGTTATAATCCCTATTTTATGCTAAGATTCACACCAAGCCAAGAAAATAGAAAATCAAAGCCATAAGTGACCATTGGATAAGTGATACAACCATGGAGAATATTTAACAAGAGTCTCTAATGTCATAAAAAAAGTATGAACATCCTTATGCCAACAAGTCAACATCAAATTTGATAAAGGAGGTAAATTAGTTTTCTAACCTTTAATTTTTATAACAAAAGTAGTAAATTTTTTAATTTTAGAGTTTATGCTTTAAAAACCTATAATTCTATTTTTCCTATAATTGATGGCTTCACCCTATATAATGATGACTACACCATTTTTGTGATCTATCTGCAATATTTATTTGTTTAGAAATAATGGCTTTGAAATGGTGGCTTTGACCTACTAAATGGTGACATGGCTATCTAGAAACAACATATTTGACCTAATAAATGTGCATATCTCTCTTTGGAAATAATGGCTTTGACCTTGTTGAACAAAAACATCATTAGGTAAAATTACATTTGGTTTCAATGAATTCACCTATTTTTAGCCTATAATTGGTGACTTCACCAAATGTAATTAGTGGATTCACCTAGTTTAATGGTAAGTTCACTAAATTCTAGTCTTTGTCTATGTTTGTATCCTAAGGAAAACAATGGCTTCACTAAAAATGGTGGCTTCACTCTATTACATAAATAGTGGCTTTGCTTTGTGTTTTTAGAAACTGAAGAGCTCAAATTGGAATGTTTTTTTATTGATTTTCCTTTTGGCCTAAATGTAAACAAACTCCCTAATATTTTTGAATAAACCAAGGTGGAGAGAGAGAGGCCTAAACACCTTTCAATCTCAAATAATCTTTCATTTTGTGCTTAAAATCAATCTAATGAAACTTGTCTTCTAGTATTTTCAAAGTTTTTACAAGTATAAATAAGGATAAGCGGTCAAAATTTCAATCACATACACTTTAGTTAGATCTATCAAAAGATATTTCTCTTCTTATTTGTTCCTTATTTATTATATAATTTCAAAGTTAATAGATTAAATTATTTGTTTGTGTAAAACTAAAAAAAATAGTATGTAAGCTCTCCCCCAATCCCCTATAGGGAACTCAGGTGACCAAAAATGCTTAGTTTATTTCCCTATTTATTTAGTCTTGTTAGAAATAATGATGCACATGCTCTCCCCAAGATTAAAATGATATGGGTGACCCGTAAATGACCTTTAAAGTATTTTTATTTTATTTTCTTACATTTATCTTGTATGCAATGTATACACATAATATTTTAAAACTTTTAGTGATTACTAACACTTTGTATCTTGCCAGAGCTTATCGAGTCTCAATATCTCTTAGTGCATGCCTTAAGGGGTGCAACAAGAAAGGGGTGGGAAGACCATCAATGATTCCTAAGATTGTTGTCCCTTTTTCCACTTTCCATCTACACACTTATCTACTAAAACCATTTACCCTAAGCTTATTCTTCTCAGTCCTACCTCTTTTAGTATTTTTCCTATTTCCATCCTCCTTTTCTTGCCTTAATAGCCTTTTTGAAATTTATTTGTACTGGGTCGATTGGGTCAATCAAGTAAAATTTATGGGTATTTTTCACTTTCTCTGCTTGTTAGCCTTTCAACTATCCTAGCTCAGACCTAGTGATTTATCCTTGAAAATACACTAGTTCAACTGGGTTGACCTTGTATAATTAATGTTCTTGAGAGTATTTATGGAAATATCTACCTATATATACAAGTTCATTTCCCAAAATTTCATAAGATAATAATTAATAACAAATTATTGCAAGTGAACATATGCTTATTGACTATTATACATGAGGAATAAAGCTTAGGGTTCCATACTTTCTTTGTAGATACATATATTATCTTGTGGAGAAGTATTTTAGATGCTTAGATAGGTTGTGTAGACTAGATCTTATTTGTCTTGGTTATCCTTACATACCACAAAAATATCTTGTGAAACACCTTGGCCAAGGGAGAGATTGAGGCTCAATAGGTTCATCTTCAAAGGTAAGTATTCATAACTTTATTTCTCCTTTGTAAGATTATATAGATAATGCATTTGCATTATTCTCCCATGTATTAGTATTCCATATACATTGAATTGAGTATATATCTTTTAATACATGTTTAGTTTATTTTATTTTATTGTTTCTAACCCCCACTTTATGCCATAAGATTTGGTGTACACTAGAATAGATTTATTATTATTATTATTATTATTATTATTATTATTATTATTATTATTATTATTATTATTATTATTATTATTATTATTATTATTATTATTATTATTATTATTATAAGTGAATGCTTTAAAATTTTGGACTCCAATAGGGTCATTGTGTGATTATGTTATACTATAGGCTTTGGAACCCTTCCTAGCATGATGTGTTGTTACACATGATCCCCTAATTAGGTCTAACATATCCCTATATTAGTCATGCTCTTGATTAACAAGTGTATCCCCAATCTAAAGTTTAGTTATGCTCTATCTTCTCTAAGTTAGGATTGATTTATAGACATGATGCATTTTTGATTTCATGCATTCTAGTGAACCCAATGTGAATCATATCCCACCACTGGTTGGATTGTATTCATGTTTCCATTTTTATCTCTTTGTTTGTTAGTATTAAAATTCACTTTAGTTTGACATCCATTTCACATTGTGGTGAACCCAATGTGAAACTAACCCTTTTATTATTTATTTCACTTATTTCATTCTTTTCATCATCATTTTTATCATATATTTTGACATACTAGATTGATTCTATTGACCTAACAATTTTTCTCTATGTGTAGGTTTCCAAAAATAGGCAACTAGATCAACCTAGCCAACCTAGTACAACTTTATATCCTTCTAAACACCTAATTTATCATAATAGGTTGACCCAATCTACCCATTCTAATTATAGTACTTTGTAACAAGTTCTGGCATAGCTTGATCGATCTTATCAACCCAGCTTGTAGGTTTCTCAGACATACTTCAAGGTTATTCATCAACAATATTCATTCATTACATATTTGATCAACCAAGGTTCCCTTATACCTATCTATTTATTTATTTTATATCTATCCTTCATATTTTTTAGTCTTTACAACTTCCCCTACATATTCAACTAGATCGACACTACTAACCCAGTTATATGTTCTATACGCTATCTAAAATAACTTGATCAACACTATCAACCCAGTTCATTTTCAAATTTTACTTCCATAGTACAAGTTAAACCATATCAAACCTATTCTATATTTTTTTTCATATAGTGTCAATGCTATACCTTGTTTCAAATTTGGAATTAAACTCATATCTTTTAGTAATTAGGTCACACAATTCTTTTCCTATTTTTTTGCATGCTTAGAATAGTTCACATAATCAAATTAGGGTGTTTTTAATTAATCACTTAGTTTCACTATTTTTATTTTATGCACATAAAACCAAATCATAAAAATATAAAAAATAACTTTAACATTTTGTCTACCCTAGGCCAACCTACTTGAATTTCATCACCAAAGGAGAAGTTGAATTGATGCTCTGGTCAAGTATAAAGCATATTTCTAGTGTATTAAGTAATGGGGTAGGCCATAATACCAAGCTTGTATCATTTCAAGTATAGTCCCTTTTAGCCCAAACTACCTGAAACCATCCTTAGATTGTTATCTAGTACCTTGCTTATAGCCAACTTCTAATCACATTTAATATCATTCTTAATAATCTAATTAACAATTAGGTTGACCAATTATTTAGGTTTACCTTTCAAGTTGTTTTATTTATCTTTATTCAATTGTGTACATAAAATCTTGAATTAGCTAGTGTTAGTGCAATATTTTGCTTTGTGTGTTTTGATTAGAATAACTAGCATTAATCTAATTAATTGTATATTTCCTTTCAATATTTACTACTTTTACTTACTTTCAAATCTATCTTATTTAATTTTATAATATATTTTTATGCTTCTTAAATTCCCTATCTATTTTACTAGATTGACCTAGTTGACCTAGTAGCTTTTCTACCTTTTATACACTATACTAGATCAACCTAATCGACCCTGTACAGTTTTATAGTCCTTATTTCTGTACTAGATCAACCTAGTTAATAATGTATAATTTTATTCACCTCTTCATCCTTTGATTTCTCATCTCCCATATTTTTCCTTCATCATGGACTTTCTATTGGATAATGACACTAAGTTACAGTCAACAGACAAGATGAACTTTACCAATGCTAACAGAGTTTCCCATAGACAAAGTAGGGATCCTCTTTTGAATGATAGTAATGTTCATATTTCCACTTGCATAATGAAAAATGTGACCCCTCATCATACCTATTCATATCATAATCCTATTTTTTCATTAGAATATCAACCTGAGTTGGAGTATACTCTTGAGATTCTTTTCTTTTTCTCCAAATTTCCTCAACGTATAGGAAAGGATCCTTCTACCATTTATAGCCTTGGGATTAGTGTTCAAACTAAAGAACTTCATTTACCTACTCCTAAATTATCAATGGAATTTATAGGTACCACTTTATTTTTTTGTAAATATTGTCATTAATGTCAAAGGTCTAACATTATTGGTGATAAAGGCCCCATTGCATTTAATGGTTTTTTTAATATTCATATCTTGGCTAATGTGTGTTAATATTTATTTAATATTAACAAATATATTTTCGGTTGTATAAATTCAAAATAGGGACCATGGAGAATTCAAAGAGTCATGGGGTAAAATATGAAAGAGGAATGGGATGAATTTTCTTATGAAGAGTCATCTTGAGGAATTCCAAGAGTCACCATGTGAAGACAAAAGAGGTATGACACATTTTTCCATGAGGGGACACTTCAAGGAATATGAAAATTCACCAAGATAAAGACAAAATAGGAAAGGATGATTTTGCTTATGAAGGGTCACCATATGAATTTTCAAATGCAAGGATATGAAGGGTCATGCATGTTTGGCAACATTTTCCATGAGGATTGAAGGGTCACAAAGGGTGAATTCCAAAGGTTAGCTAGAAATCTATAAATAAAGGCTTGAGAAGCCATTTTTAATATGGAAGAGTGAGTATGATTTGTAATTGTTATATCTAGCTTAGAAGAGCAAAGGAGAGGAAAAAAGAGATATTGTAATGTGCTATCATTTGTTGAGAAAGAAACATTGAGAGATAGTTGTGTGGTATACACAAAAGGTTTTGGTGCTCTTGTGGGTTGGTGCTCATGAATAGTTGATGTTTTGGTGCTTAGCAAAGGGTTTGGTGCTCCTTTATGTTGGTGCTTTCAAATATTGTAGTTTGAGTTGGTGTTCATTCATATACTTGAGATTGTTCTCCATGGTTTTTCCCACATTGGGTTTCCATGTTAAATCTAGTGTCTCTCTCAATCTTGTATGGTGTTTATTATTTCAATTTTATTACATATCTTGAATTTATGGTTAATTGGAATTTGATTAAGTTAATGTTTATAATATTTATGATATACTGATTCACCCCCCCCCCCTCTTAGTATATCTTGTGGTTAACATATTTGGTTCTCAACCTCTTCCTTCAATTCCAACTCCTTATGCCATGACATCTTCTTTCTTAACCTCTTCTACCTCCATTCCAAGTATATGAACTAACATTGTAGGTTATATATCTATTAGACCTCCCATAAGATCTAATATCCTTAATCGTTCCATTAGTTCATTGTTTGCTACATAAGGAAATCATTTTTCTAGTGATTCTTCCTCTCAACCATTCAATAGTCCTTCTTTTGCTTCACAAGTAATTTTTTTGACTATTGTTTAAATTCTAACAATTCTTATCAAACTCATATCAACACTAATAGTGGTACCCAAGCCACTAATACCAACACAAATTCCAATTCTAATGCTTCTAATGTTAATCAAACACACCAAATTTTATTACAAACTCTTAATAAAATGAATACCTTTCAAGATCATAACACAAATCAAATGATTACAATGCAAAACCACCTTCTTAAGCTTCAATCTCATCTACAATCAATGGCTTGGGGTACACATGACTAGAATGTTCCCCTTTCTCCTATTTGAGATTCTCAAGGCAATCTCATTCCTCAACCTCCCTTAATCAATAAAACCATTAAGCATCTACAAAATGAACCTCTCACTACTAAAATTACTAACATTGATATAGGAGGTATAAAATCTAAAATTTATTATAATGGGTCAACCAATCCCACCCTTCACCTTGAAATATTTACAAATATTGGGTCAAACTAAACACCTTTATCTCTACCAAGCTCCTAGCCAAAACCCTCATGGGTGATTCCTTGGATTGGTACAATCAACTTAGAGCTCATTCCATTTATAGTTTAAAGGACTTAGTAAATGCTTTGGTTGAATAATTTCAAACTAATGATCTTCATAAAAACACTTTATCCCATTTCATTGATTTCAAACAACATGAGAATGAAACTACCAAAGACTTTTTTAAGAGATGGAAGACTTTGTCAAAAAAATGTGAACATAACATGGTGGATGATAATCTTTTTCATCTCTTTACAAATTCTCTCTTTCCTAAATTAAAATATCATTTTTTTACTCTCTCTCCACATACCTTAGAGGAGGCTATTTACCCAGCTAAAATACAAGATTTACTAATGTTTTAATTAAATCCACCCAACCTTCTATGCGTCCTCATTTATTACTTAATAATAAAAATTATAATATCACCAATTATGGTGTTACCAAGTCTTTTGACACCATTCACAATGTTCAAGCTATCATTCCTAACCCTTGTTCAAAACTAGCTCCTTCTTCTCCATAATATACTAATCCTAATTTCTCTTCACCCAATAAAATAAATGTTCACAAACCTCTATCATTGGCTGAATTACTTAAGCATCTACTTAGGCCTCTTTTATGAGAGCTTGACCCTACCTATCTTATGAAATCTTGGTATGGTCCTAATAAATTTTGTTGGTTTCATGCTATTTAGGGTCACTCTTATGAGACTTGTAGACAACTTCATAATTTATTTATGGATTTTATTCTTGGACCTAATTTTAATCACTATTCTGTTATTCATAAGCATTAACAAGCCTATGAGATTACTTTCAAGGACTATAAATCAAATGAAAAAACACAAGTCTTAAATCAAGTAAATGATCATTTAGATATCTATAAATATCCTTTACCTAATCATGAACCTATCTAATAAAATCAAGTTAATATAACTCCTTCCACTAACAATGTATAAATTCTTATTGAACCAACTTCCGAAGAGAATGTGGTTAACATGACTAATATGTGAAGGGTGGTGGCTTTCATTGATTTCCAACATATCTACACTCCTCCTTACCATAAGACATATCATGTTATCTAGGAATCTTCTCCAACTCGTTTAAATGATTTGAGGCAAGAATATATTATCACTTTTGATGATCTAATTCATGATCCACCCTTGGATAACACATCTTATTCTATTTATACCAGTCTTCTATCATCTTCTAATGCTAATGATAATCAAGATTCTACTAACACTTCTTCCAATTCTCAAAATCAACTTAAACAAACTATTTCATCATCTCCACATGATTTACCACCTTGTTATAAACCTTATTTTTCTTCTTATCAATAATAATTCCAATTTACTTTGGCTCCTCCTTTTGAGGACCTCCTTAACCATTACACACCTATATGTAATAACCTTCTTATGGGTTTTGATGAATGGGTTCCCATTAAGTACCTCACTAATCCCCCATCCTAAATTACATTTATTTAGCTTATGATGAATTATCCACATCATATAAACCACCTCATGCAGCTCTTATTCGAGAAGAATATCCCTCATCATCCCCTAACAAGATATGAAGCATCTTTATCCAGTTTTGAAGTTAGTATTTTACAACAATGTGAATAGATGAGTATTAATGTTGATGAAACTATATACACTTCTCTTTATCTATGATTTCATTTATGATTCTAGATGAGATTCTAATTCATACAAATGATCCTTCCTTATTTGTTAGCATCCAAATCAGTGATATCCAACTTAAACATGTATTGATTGATGAGGGTTATGGTGCCTATGTCACTTTCCTCAATTTCATTAAGACTATTGGATATTTTGAATGCAGACTAAAGTATACATGAAAAAAATTCCAATGATATGATAGAAGGAAAATTCCTCCTTTAGTTTGCATATAGCTTCTCATTACTATCCCACCTATCACCATCTATGTGAAGGTGATGATATTTAACTTTCCCCTTTCTTATAACATCTTGCTTGGTTGGCCATGAACTCACCACATGAGAGATATCTCTTCTTCTACATGCCAATTCATTCAATTCCCTCCCAATGGATCCATTTATTATATTCAAGGTGACACTAACCCTTAGAATTTCAAACAATTCCAAGATCATGGTGTCTTCAAGATTCCTACTCTTGTACCTTAACCAAATGTTCTATTTTATAAGTCTCAACATCTTAACTTTCTTATTAATTTAACCCATGGTTACAATGGGAATCTTGAGATCATTCATAAAACTATTCATAATATTTTGGATTCCAATGATGATGATCATGATGAGATTAATTTAAAGATCAAAACTTCCATTCTATTACCTCATCTCATCTCCTAGGTTCCTCATTCCTTGAAACCTCATTCTCACAAACCTCTTTGTGATGACATTCCCATAATCTTGACCAAAAATAAGCATTATAGTCACCATGCTTCATTATATGAAAAGGTTATCTCTACATGTGTCATTGATCTTCATACCCCAGATTATGATGATGGTTATTCCTTAGACTATCCATTATTAGGTAGCCTTGTCCAAGCTCATGATGTTGAGATTGTATGTTATCATTCTTATTGACATGAGTATTTTTGTACATCTCATCATTTTCCTTCACTTATATTTATTGATTTTTGAATTTCTCCCCTTTATCATAGGGTGGAGATGACACTGACACCTCCAATTTTTTAGGAGCCATATAGGATTATGCTCATGGATTGTACTATGACTAGGCCTTACTATTTTGATAGATACCTTGGCCCTCATAGTTGGTTTACCCATAAGTTTAGTGAAACTCTCATTAGACCCTTTGTAGATTATTATCCTCCCTTAGTAGAGCCTAATATAGTTGAGCCTCTTCTCACTTCTACTATAGTTGATCTTGTTTCCACTCCTACTGTTACTAAGCCTACCCCTACTTCTGATGTTATCACTCCTTTCATTGATCCTAGTTCCATTCCTTCCTCATCATCACCTTCCCTTTTTAATGGTTTGATTCCCTTACCTAAGATGGTTCCTCTACCCACCAAATAGGATAATAAGTGTTCTTTGATTTTTCCACTCTTATTTTATCTCCTTTCATGAGTACTTCTACTAAAACCACCCATAAGCATATCTGTTGCTTCCATGAGATAGATAACCATTCTTCTACCCATTATCATAAGTTAAAGTAATATCTTGATACCTTGTACCCTCATTCCCCATCATCAAACAAAGCCATACCCCCCTAAAGTTATTTCATAAATATTTGCCTAAGTATGGTGAGGTATATTGTCTATGGCATTTATGTGATACCCATCACACCAATTATTGTTTCATCTTGTAATAACATCTCAAGGACCACCTTTTATCCATTCTTAGACGTTATTATACTCCTACCATAGGTCATTCTTGCAATAAGGATCCTCCTTCTTCTCTTCTAGCTCCACCTGTAGTGGTCCCATCCCCTCTTATGGGATCTTCACCACCTTTTATTCCTTCACATATGATTCATTCACCTATAGACCTTCGCTCACCTATGGATCCTTATCCACCTATGAGTCCTTCACTTTTGGATCCTTCTCCACCAGTGATTCCTTCTCCTCTAGTAGATCTTGCTCCCATGCATTTTACTGACCAACCTTTGCCTAATTTTCCTCCTCAACATGATCCTTTGATCATTCCTACTTTTTCATTTCAGGAGATTAAGATAACAATTATTTGCCCAGTATTCATTAAATATTGATGAAACTTTAGAAATAGGTTGACTACATATTCATAGAGACTTATTTGACATATTGGATAATGTGTATGGATATATTTAGTAGTATTTATGAGTATATTGATGGTGATTTAATATTTATATTACATTGGACATGTGCTCCAATATTAATTCTATCTATTATATCATTTAACACTATGTCAAATTTTTGCGTATTCTTATATCATGATTTCCTAATTGTTAAACTATATCTTGCTTATCTTTTATATTTTTCATATGATTGTCTTTTCTTTATCATTTCTTTCCCTTCCCTTTTCCCTAGAGTTTTTCTAAAAACTATCTTGTATATTTATGATTGTTTTGCTTTCTTATCATTATTTTTCATAGATAATTTGTCATGGTGATTTGGTTATATCTACCTTGTTCCCCTTGGATATTATCTCCATTTACCATGTGATCAATTATAAAATAGTGTCTCTCATTATTATCTCCTTTCATCGGTCCATTTTGGATCTCCTTTTTCCCTCTTCTTTTATCCATAAATTAAGCATATACATGGTTGAGACTTGAGATCACATTCTAGTTCATTATCAATCCTAAGTGTCTTAGTTAGTCTTTGTCTTTAGTTACTTAACTTCCTTTAGCCTTATCCTACAACTCATTCATGTCTATCACTATCTCTCTCATGATTGGTCATTCCAAATCCTTATTGAGGAGGAATCTAAAAATGATTTCAAAATAAAGTTAAAATCCAAATCATATAAATGAAAGGAAATGATATCAAAAGGAAAAATTAATCTTAAAAATATAATCACACTAAAAGACATCATTTAAATAACATCTCATTCTTCTAGTCAAATCTCAAACTCCATAGCTGGCCTTATGGAGAGCTGAGGTCCTTTGGGGTGTGGTAGGCTAGTAGATTAGAAGAGTAAAATAAAAAATATTTTAGTGCTACCCACTTTCTCACACAACTATCCAATCTTTATAGTAGACTGATGGCTATATAAGGGGTCCTAAAGAGTAGGGAACACATCATGGGAAGGTATTTCCATTTTCCTTTTATTATACCAATATACCTTCATGACTTGATCTTAGTATCACACCTATTACTACAAAGTTTCGTGTCTATAGCGAAGAGGTTTCCTTTGTACATAGATGACCATAAGTCACTTAGTGTCTTCTCATGTCCTTGTTATGACTCTTGCCTCCTAAGGTCTTCTCATAAGATGCAAAAGTCTTGATTTTTACACTTACTTTTTCACTCTTTATATCCCTTATATTTACTCTTGATAAATATTTTTTTGTCTATAGATCACTCCCCTTGGGATTTCATTTGTGAGATGTATTATAAGATCATGGATAGGACCTGACTATCCTCACAAACTACCATCTTTTCCTTCTTATTACCCATACCCTTGATTACTTGATTTTACTATTTATTTCACCTTAGTGGTCTTCTCTTTGTAGATTTGTAATATAAGACCATGGATAAGACCTGACCCTCCTCACAAAAGTTTCCAATACCCAAGTCATCATCCAAATTACATGTGTCAAATTTGAGATAAGACTAGATCAACTATGAAGTTACACATAATTTTACATGATTCTCATCTTGATTTAATATGTTTTATGCTTACTTCATTTTTCTTTCACCTTTTTTGTATTCTTATTTTTTGAGTGCATGTAATATTTTAACCATTTCTTGAATTTTTCATACTTCCCAGCTTGAATTAATATAACCAATTTATGACCAATCTTTTGAAATTTTGTTTTGCTTTCATACTTCCCATCATGATTTATTATGATTGATTAACTTAATTAATTTTTTTCATTACCATTTTTACCCTTTAACATACCTTCCATTTTATTAATTTGTTTTTCATACTTCCCAATGTGATATTAGTATGATTTTCATTGTTTTAATTTGGTGTAAAAATATTTCACATTGGTTTAAAAAAAAATTCATTTTTTACCATCTTGTTTTTCAATTTATTGGTTATTTATACCTAATCATTTCTTGTTATTACACATTTTCTATCTTGGAATAGTGTGTAGTATATTTTGTTGATTGATTATATTTTTTTCCAAGTCCTTTTTGCCTCTTTCTATTTAACCATGCATTTGTATTTTATAATGATAGAAAAGAATCCACATCTCATATATTTTCTATATCATATATATAAATAGATAAATACATGTGATAGAAAGAAATATATCCTAATCATCCACATCCTCAAGCATGATAAAGAACTAGAATCAATCATAATGAAAACATACACATCCAACAACAATATGCTAAAATGATATATATATATATATATATATATATATATATATATATATATATATATATATATATATATATATATATAGATTTTGATACAAAAAGTACAACCATATAAAATTATCCAACTCTATGGCTAGGTCCCATCCTATCTATCTCATGGTCTATCCATGTTGCTTACTGAGGCTTTGGTCTAATTCTTCCAAATGGTATGTTGTAATGAGCCTGTTCAATATCTCAAACCCTTTACCTATCCCTATAGGTGTGCTAGATATATCTATGACTCCACCAACTAGGTCTGGATATCTATAATTTATGCTATTGTATCCACATGCATAGCTCTCTCATATTTTAGGGCTTACCATACCTATAGCTACCCTACACCCATTATTATTGGTGGTTTCATGCATAGTCTATGTATGTATCTACTTCACTATCACTCCAACCAATCTAAACTAGGTCACTTGAGTTGGGGTAGATGGTACACTTGGATCCTCTAGTGTCATGGGGTTACATGGTTGTAGAGTCCCATCCAAGATGTCATGTGATGATCCCTTAACTAGCGACCCCCATATCTCCTCCTCATCCTTACCTACACCAAAAAAATCACATAGGTTGGATATTAGATCACTATTATATCTCATAATATCTATCTATCTTAACAAAATATAAGCCATATTTTAACCATATTTCTTTACCTATTTATGTCTCGGCTACTATGGTATTACCATCTATGTGACCACATAGCACAATCTCCCCATTTATGAAGCTTCCTAGTACTTATTTTTTAGGCCACCTCTATAGCTCAAACCTAGCTATCATGGCTCATGTAAATATTAGCTTTTGTCTGAGTGGTCTCTCTATCATCTCCTCTAGCTCACTTATGGGGTCATCTAGGATGGTAATAGTCTCTACTCTCTCTTCTACCTCTTACCTCCATCGATGTTATATCCTTAGTGGCTACTACTCATCTCATTGTAGAGCTAGTGGTACATCTGGTATCTCTTCCTCTACATCTTTATCCTCCTACTTAGTTACTCATTATGCCTAAATAGTCCATGGTCACTCTTGGTGTGGCCTCAGTATTGGCCTCACTAGTAGGGCCCCTCATCCTCACTTAACCTATAGCTCCCTCACATGTTGAGCCCACTACTCAAGCATCAATAAAAATGTATTTATATGAGGTAGGCCCATCTACCCTAGCACTTGTGCCATTAGATATGGCTCTTTCCACAAAAAATAGTGTCCAATTACCTCTATCCTCTTTTTCATTAGTACAATTATGTCCAAGCTCATCCATGTAGATTTTATGTTCTTTCATGGATGTCATAATGTTTGCACATCTTATTGACTATAATGTAGGCACATGGGGCATGGCTTATACTACCTAGTCTTCCCTCCATCTTTGCACCTAAGGTGACCTATCATCAACCACATAGGCAAACCTAGCTAACCAATATATAGGAAACCTCTCATATATCAAAGTTGTCAATAATATCATCAGTCCCATGGTCCTTTTCCCTCTGACTAACATTTCATACATATCATATACTACCTAGACCTAGATGAAATATACTAGGTCATATGGAACTCACTCCTCTACGATCATCCTACTCAAGGCTAGCATGAACATTGGTACTTTGTTATCTAAATTGTGACATAATACCTACTATGTCATAAGGCCTATCATAGCCTTTCAGATGTCAATAATTTTTTATGTATAGACATCAAATATATTCACTCTCTTACCTATTAATATCATCTCTGAGCTTATAGCCCACATGTCTAAGGCTCTCCTTTCCTCTAGACTATTTTGTGTCCCTATATTCACCTACGATCATACTATAGTTATCCCCAAGATGGCATGTACATCCTCTAGCATGATATCCACCTCTATTGTATCCCCATCCACTTCCCATCTGAAGGTGTTAGTCATTCATTCCCAATAACTAAGGAACATGACTAAAAGGTCAGCACTAATGGGGATCTGACACATTTCTACTATCTTACCTAGACCTATGGATCCTAGTCTATCCCTATCTCCATCTAACAACATATCTAACAAGTCTAGTAATAATGTTGCATCTACAAGTCTCTAAAATATCCTTCATCCTTTCACCCAAGAAACAATAAAGGATGTATTACTTCATCCATGTCATATATAGTCATAATACATTCTTTATACATTCTTTTTACATTTTTAAATCAAAATAAACATACATTACTTTATTTTATTCATTTTAGCTTACTCTTAGCCTTATCGGTCCTTTTTAACCTTACTTGGTCAGTTTGGGCCATTCTAGCCCTTTTTTGGCCTCTTACACTCTTTTCCATATAATTTTAGCTCTTTCGTTAAACTATTTTAACCAAAATTTTCCTATCTTTTTGCCTAGTTGACTCAAAACCTGAGTCAACCCCCTTTTCTTTCCCTCCCTAGTGTTGAGTTTCCATTCAAGACCCTTTAGACCACCTACAAACTTTGAACTAGGCCTTCAACCTATAGATTGTAAAGGGTCAACCCATACCTATTAGGTTGACAATATGGATTCTACTTATTTTCTAAGCCTACTAGGTTGATTGGGTCAACCTAGTGCTTTTTGCCTACTAACCCCTTGCATTTTCCTTCAAAAGTGTTATTTTCTTAATTTCTTCCTAAACCCTCTAACACCATTTTATGTCTTCCTATTTTCTACCCCTATAATCTAATTTTGCCTCATTTTGACATCTAGAAATTCTTAAAATTCAAAATTACTAAAAAATTACTTAAATCAATACAAATTTCAAAAACTAGTTTGAGATTCTTAGTTGCATACCTGTAGTGCACTTGTTGCCACCTCTAGATCCTCTCCTTATCTAGCATGTCATCTCCTCACCATCCTAGCTTGTTTTTTATATATAACTCTTTTTTCTTTCCTTTATAAGTCAAAATAACAAAATAACTTGTCGTTTCTCCTATTTTAAAACACTTTTACCAACTCAAATCTTTCAATTATTATCTTACAGATTTCTTGTTTTACTTTTATCTTTATTTTTAGTCATCCATTTTTACAACCATAAAATGCATTAAATTCATGATGACGTAGAGATTATTTTCCACAACCATTTTCCTATTTTCCAAAAAAAATTATTTTTGGCTATTTTTTGCACTAACTTCTATAGGTTCATCTAGTGTTCTCTACATTAGATACCTTCATATCTCTTACAATCTACATCTCTATCTATGACACTAAGGTAAGTTAAAGGTAGGATTAACAATGTGTGTTATCATGTTTTATCTTGAATCACCAGCATGTGTTTCACTTATGTGACACATGATGATTTTCAAGTGGGGTATATATATACACATAATATTTTCCAATTTTTATTGATTACTAAAACTTTGTATCTTGTAGGAACCTATTAAGTGTCAATATCTCTAATTGCATGCCTTAAGGGGTGCATCTGGAAAGGGGTGGGCAGACCATTGGTGCTTCATAAGATTATTTTCCCTTTTTCCAATTTTCATCTACACACTTATCTGTAAAACCATTTACCCTAAGCTTATTCTTATCAGTCTTACCCCCTCTAGTATTTTTCTTCTTTCCATCCTCTTTTTCTTGCCTTAACACCCTTTTAAATAGTTGGTTATACTAGGTTGATAGGGTCAACCCAATACAATTTAGAGGTATTTTTCACTTTTTTAGCTTGTTAGCCTTCCAACCGACCTATCTTAAACCTAGTGATTTATCCCCAAAAAAACACTAGGTTGACTGAGCCAACCCTATATAGCCAATGTTATTGGGAGGATTTAGAAAAAGATCCACCTATATATACAAGTTCATTTCCCACCATTTTATAATAGAATAATTAGTAATGAAGAAGTGTGAGAAAACATCTACTTATTTACCATTCTACTCAAGGAATAAATCTTAGGATTCCATACTTTCTTTGGAGATACATTTATTTTCTTGTGGAGAAGTCTTTTGGATGTTTAGATAAGTTGTGTAGCCTAGAACTATATCTTGGTTATCTTTGCATACCAAAACAATCTCTTGTGAATCACCTTGGCTAAGGGAGAGATTTAGGATCGATGGGTTCATCTTCAAAGGTAAGTATTCCTAACTTTAGTCCCCCTTTGTAATAGTAGATAAATAATACATTTGTAATCTTATACCATGTATTAGGATTCCTTATACATTGATGTGAGTATATGTCTTCTAATACATGTTTAGTATATTTTTTTTATTGTGTATAACCCCCACTTTGTGCTAAAACCTTTGTTGTGCACTATATTATATTTACTTTTTTATTATTATAATAAGTGAATGTTCTAAACCATAAGAAACCATTAGCATTATTGTGTGATTATGTTAGACTAAAGGCTTTAGAACCCTTCCCAACATGATGTGTTATCATAAGTTATCCCCTAATCAGTTCTAGTGGATCACCATATTGGTTATGCTCCCATTTAATAAGTGTATCCCCAATCAAAAGTGTAGGTATGCTTTATCTTCTCTAATCCAAGATTGATTTATAGACATGATGCATTTATGATTGCATATAGGTGGGAGTTAGTTTCCTCCTCACAATTTCTTTAGGGGTGAGTTGACTTAGGGTTTCAATTTTTATCATCATAAAAACCCCACTCCATAGTGGGGTATATAAATTAGGCACATGATATTATGATTACTAAGGGGATACGTATCTAGTCTCTTTGATTTTAATAAAAACTTGGCTCAGTTCATGCTAAACATCAATCTTTACTAAGCAAGACATAGTTGAAGTCATTATGAAAAGGAATAGACCTTTGAATGATAATATAGTGAATTTTAACCCAATTGATTTGATACACCCTTATTTTAGCCACATTTGATAAAATTTAGTGAATTTTGAAACTTATAGATTTTAGTCAACCCCACTTACTCTAGAATATCTTACCAAATTCCAAGTACCCCTCACTAAGATCATGCCACATGCCAATCCTTTAGAGATAAAAGGAGGAAAAAAATCTCTACCCACACCTATTATTTAATTTTTTGATTAACACTTAATTCCTTTCGAGCATTGGTATATCGATGGAAACATTGGAAGAATATATGCACACTCATTTTAGTTTTAGGGATATGATGAGTCATTATTGTTATTTATATTTTATTTAATTTACATGTGTTTTACAAAAAAATTATTTGTTTATATTATCAAGATGAAATGAGTCCAAAAATGACACATGTTTTCACACTAATTTAACCTAAGAGGTGTTACTCTACCCATTTTGTGTCACACTTTTATGTTAGAGTTTTTAATTCAAAACCAGTTATGTGTTACTTATTTAAATTGGGCATTGTTATGCCACCCATTTAATCTTAAAAATTTGCCTTGGATTTTAGTCCAAAATCACTGTCATGTCATTTTTTTGAAGGAGCATATTTACACTACATAAATTATTCCAAATCACTTGTTGATTTTGAAACTAAGTTCCAAAACCATTATTATACCTCTTGTTTTAAATGCGCAATTATGTTACTAATTTTTTATAGCCTATTTGCCTTAAAACATCTGAGTATTTTTTATTGAATTTGATATTTAAAATATCAAGTTATAAATCCTAAACTAATTATTTTTAGGCTAAATCGCCATCTAATTTAGTCTTATGTAGTCTACCTTTTATGTTTAGATTGTGTTACTTGGGTTGATTTCCAATTTGATTTAAAATAACCCTTGCCTAGACCTAGTGGTTTTTTATTCTCTTATGCCTTATTTGAGCATCCTTTTGAGCTAATCTGTTGCCATGCACCTTGTTTGAATTTTCTTGTGCCAAGCTCAAAAATGTTTGAGTTCCATTATAAAAATAGTCTATTGTGAACAAAATATTGACTCTTAGTGAGCCAATTACTAAGTGTCACCAAAGCTAACTACCTTCGTTTAGATTATTTTTGAATTGTTGTGTTAGATTAACCTTTTTTTCTAACTCTATCCTTATTTCTCACATTAAATGATTATAACCACATTTTGTACAATTATTGTTATCCTTTTGACATAGTTAACAATTTCTCTACTTTGTCTATATATTTTTATCACTGTTTATAACCACCTTTGAGTAAATCAATAACTAACCATAGACTAGTTTCATGCTTTTATGTTACCTATGCCATTAATATACTTGTTCCATTGATTATAATTGCATTTAGGAAAATTAATACCCTATATTACAACAAGTTTGTTTTCAAGTCCAAATTGACCATGTTCAAACCTAGGCCTTTTTTAAATAATGGGTATTTCAACTAACTTATATCATCATGCCAAATCAGGGTCTATTTTTGAACCCACATTCCAATCTAATCATGGTCATTTTTGACCCCTTTTAGATGATGTCATCCAAGTTTAAATCTGACCTAGTTATAGAACAAGTCCATTTCATAACCAAGATAAAGTTAAAAATATTTTTTATAAACCAAGATCACCCTCTTTGGGATAATTTCAAAACCTAGCCATGCAAATTAACATATCTTGAGATTACCATTATTTGGGCCAATTAAAGTGCCAAATTTACCCTTTCAATGATAATGGTGACCTATCCCCTACTTATGATAGGCCTTCCTCCTTTGTCCTACATTAGTAACCAAGCTCCGTAGTGCTAAAGGATTACCATTCCAAGCCCTCATCATTTAGCCTATGTTATCTACTAAGTTCTTAGCACCCAAATATTACCATTCTAATCCATACTCTTTTAGACTATATTAATAACCAATCTCTATAGTGCCCAGTTTTTACCATTACAGGCCCTCTTCCGTTAACCTACATTCATAACCAAGCTCTACTACACGCAAGGATTATCAGTTCATGCTCTCATCCTTTAGCCTACATTAGCAAACAAGCTTTGTAGTGTCTAAGGATTACCATTATAGTCCCTCATCTTTTGGCTTACATTAGAAATCAAGATCTATAGCACTGATTAATTAGCATTATAGGCCCTTCCAAATCTAGTAGCTCATTATCCCAATAACATTACATAATTAAGACTAGATAGAGCATAGTTACCATCCTGAACCCATAATTAGACTTTTTTGAGCCCATATTTAATGAGACTATTTACAAAGAGCTCATTATTAAACCTTAGGTCATTCTTCATCTATTGCCAACCTTCCCCCATTTTAGAAAATCTAAGATAGTCTTAGAACCATAATAAAGCCAATCACTCTCCAAGAGACATCAATTAAAGACCAAAATATGTTCAAATTTGATATTTTGTAACCAATTATAAGCCAAGGCCAAAATAACCAACCAGTCCATGATGTTTTTATTGAAGCACCTAGTTGTGAGAAGTTAACCTATGCTGAATCACCTTTTGACTATTTCCCTATTTTTAAAGAGCCTCACTTTGAAAAGCTAGTCTCTTTAAAGTTATTTGTTTACCATTTTAATTTGGTTGAGGAGTATCACTTTGAAAATATAGTCTTTTTTTAATAACCTCCTAATGATTATCCTTTGGGAAAATCATAATTTTTACCATTGCCTTATTTTTAAGGAGGCTAAGTTTGAAAAGATAGTTTTAGTAGAGTTACATATTGACCATTTCCCTTTTGTTAAGAAACCTCACTTTGACAAGCCAAACATTATGGAGTCCTTATTAGCTGAGCATATTTTTTAACATCAAATTATTCAAACCCAAGCCATTACTTTTTAAATATTAAGCATTCAATATAACATCTTTGATTCAACACCAAAAGAAGAATCAACATTAAAGTTAGGTGTTATTTTTAAATTGATATCAGATTTAGCATTAAATGTAGAATCAACATCAATATCAACATCATATTTAGATTCCCTTGAGTCACACTCATCTTGAAAATCATAATACATTCTTGGATGTTATGGCATTAGCTAAATATGCCTTGCAGATGAATTTGAATACATTTGTGATATTTCCATGATTTTTTAGGATGATTACTTTAGTATTGACATAAGTTATCATACTATCTTCCATGATGATTGTGATACCTCTTACCATTCCATATTCCATTAATACAAACCAACATAGCCTTTATATTAATATTCCACGTCCCACAAATGTAAATTAAGACTAGTAGAATCACACATTGTTAAACTATATACATGGTGACATATCAATTGAATAATATTAGAAGGACCAAGACATAATTCATGTAGAATAATAATATCCTAGTGAAACCTTTTCAAAGGCTCTAGGGGGAAATTAAATTATAAACTCGGTATCTTCTAATGAAACCTTGTTTAAGGTGCTAGAAGACAATCAAAGTCAAAAGTCAATGTTCCTTAGTGAAACCTTCTCAGAGGTTATATATAACAATAGAGACATCTTTATTAGTGAGAAAATATTCAAGGAACTAATCTTTGATCACAATAGTAACTCACTACTTGATAAAGACATTATAAAATATAACATCAATACAACTTCCATTTTATAACATAATCAAATGGTAACATATATTAAGGATAAATAATAGAAAAATAAAGTGGTCATATTGAGAGCATATTCAAAAAAAATTGGCCTCACCACAAATAAAAGTACATCAAATTTAAAATAAAAAATAATGTGTGTGCCTAAAAATCCCAATCTTCATTTGTTTCCCATCCATTATATTTTCCACTTTGATCCATTTATTCTTTTTAGACCTCATTACATTACTAGAATATATCTTTTATCCAATTTTTATCCCTATTTATCATATCTAGTTGTACTTTACTTTATAGACACTATGAGGACATCTTGTCTTAAAGTTTGGAGGAAATAAAATAAACAACCAATTAAGATCATAACAAAATTATTAGAGCCTAAATTAGTAGTAGGTTATTGACAAAGATTATATTTATAAGGGGTGTGGGATAGTAATTTATAATTGACTATTCTAGTTGTATCATATATTGATTAAGAAGACCATATCCATATTAGTAGGAACAACAAAATCATTTACTTTTATTTGCCTTGACATTTTTTGATACATTGCCATTTACCTTACCTTATTAGGTAGGTGAAACCCTATTACCATTATAGCCCATTGGCTATTCTAGTTGTATCATATGTTGATAAAGATATTCATTTACACATCAGTAGGAACAACATAAGCATATCTTATCATTGTCATTTACCTTGCCTTGCCATTATTTTATACCCTAGCCTTAGCCTATTTAATATCTAGTTATTTATACCTATTCCGACCTATCATGTTTGGATTTAGTTTTGATTAATTTATAATTTAGGTATGTTTAGTGGTTGATGATAAATTTAGTTCCAATATTTGTTTCAAAATTAAATGTTTGAATGGTAGTATATGAAAGTAGTATGATAGTGGTTCTAGCAAGTGCATCCTTTATTTATTTTTATGTTCATTACCCAAGTTACTAATTATAACCATCTAGGGTAAAATTAGTATCATTGACACTAGTTTTTGTTTACTAATTATAAATTACTTAGGTAAAATTAGGAACAATACCTTTACCATGCACTATTGCATCACTTACCATCAATTTTGCCATTTTTTGTACCTAAACTTGTTGGTACATAGTTGGATGCTTTTTGTATAGATAGAACTAAATTGAGTTCAAGTATTTTAAGAGTATGTATGAAATGCTCAATTTACATTGAGGTCATCTCAATCAACCCTTTTCCACACTCCCTCCATTTTTTGAACATTTTAAAGCTATATGCTCTAACTTTTTTTTGAGCAATTTCCATTTAAACAGTCAACATTTTGTGAGAAATCATAGCCAAAGGCTCTCATCATTTTATGATCTCATTCTCATTCCAATCCATATATGTAGTGAACATTATGAAATAAAAATTTAGTTCATTAATGGATACTTCTCTCTTATCTTTTAGTGTGGTTTTATCTTAAACCATGCTCTTGTAGTTGCATGAGTTTTTTGTTTTGATGTTTTTATAATTATGAATGTCAACCCCCTCTTTTTGTGTGCACTCACTATTTTGTGAGATGATTCCTATTTTCCTTTACAAGTTAATCATGTTTTCTTATTGACATTTTATTCTATCCCATATCTTGGGAATACTACATTTTGTTTGAATGTTGAATTAGACCTTGTGTCTATGGAACTATATAGGCAATATCCACTTACCTAGTTCATTTGGAGTCAGCTCGACTACCTATTCCTTTTATTATATTCCCCCTATTTTTTTTGTTTAGTTATCCTTTATAACCTAGGGGAAATGTTTATCATCTTACTTACATCATTATTCCATATATACTAGGGTTAACATTATGCCAATTGTTCTTATGTTATTTTACTTATATCCTTACTCCCGAGCTTAGAATTCACCCTATCTCCAAGAGTAACACTTCTATTAGACATGCATGAATAATGTTTATTCTATTTTTACTAACATTGTGACTAATCATTATTTGTATATTACTATTTATTTAGCTTTGTTTGTTTGTTTACCTTTGGATGTTTAGAATAGTTTGTTTAGTGAAATTTTATTTGCTTTGGTTTGTTTATTTTTTTTAGTATTAGTGTTTTGTTTATTTGTTTGTATAGTCTATTTGTGTTTATCTAGTCTATTTGTTTATCTTTATTTATTTATTTTGTTCTACTTGTTTTTTTCTTTTATGTGTTTATTTTTTTAATTTATTTTTTGTCTTTTTTTATTATCCTTATTCCTTAGGGATATTACATTTATTTATCCTTAAGTCTTGATTATCCATATCTTGTACTTAAGTTATGAATGTCTTTATTGAGTCCTACACTTGATTTATTTTTTATATTTATAGTTGGGATTTGATTATTCAAATCTTATTCCTAGGTTATTTATATTAGCATTTAAACTAAGTTTTCTATGCTAGGATATATATTGTCATTATGGTTATTTATAACTATGATGCATAATATCACAATCTACAACATTAATTAATAATATAGAGACTATCAGATCAACATAATGGCAATACTTCTCTAAGATTACAAACTGACATATCCTAGACATCACCCAAACATAGAGTAATTAAATAATAAAATGAATTATAATCCATACTAGTTAGGATGTGCATATCCATACTAGTCGGTAGGTCAAATTCATACATATAATTTATTCTAGTACACTATCAATCCATGATTATGGGTTCATTACATGATCTTACTTGGCCCCATTATGTCAAATCAATAGTTATCCCTTGCTCCTTGATTAAATCAACTCATTTACCATTTTGGTCATATCAATGGTAATAAGGAAAAGCATATCTGCATTGGTAGGTTCAAATTAATAATTCACATTGATCAATTCTTATTCATCTATTTTATTCTTAATTCCATTTTTTCTCACTTCTAGGTGAACTATATTGGCTTGAGATCTAGTTAGACTATGTAGGCAGTTCTTAAAAATATGACGTATCTTAGGTTAGATCAGCCACATTTTTCTTTCAATCATCTCTCTCATCACTTTGTGCATCCTCATGTGCCTAGTTATTTTTGGCTTCTTAAATCATTAGACCATTGTACCTATGTTTTTTCCTACTCATATTTAATTTGTGTGATAGGTTATATCCTTGAGTTATGCTTGCTAATACACCTTACTGGGGCGTAACA
The DNA here is from genome assembly GCA_037957365.1 of Torreya grandis. NCBI lineage: Eukaryota > Viridiplantae > Streptophyta > Pinopsida > Cupressales > Taxaceae > Torreya > Torreya grandis. The sequence goes on along the minus strand of JARHVA010005233.1, from coordinate 211,443 downwards.
ACTTTATCACAATCAAATCCACTCTACTAGGGAAAAAATCATTTCTCAATTCAAGTCATACTAATAATTATAACTACCTTTGGGAAAATCATTATTTTGACCTATCTTCCCTACTGGGGAGCATGCCTATATAACTGATTATAACCACCTTTGGGAAACTTAGTGTCTATACCTCTGTTATTAATTATAATCATCTTTGGGTAAATAAATATTTCAATCAATGGATGTAATATTACCATGATTGGACTAATCCCATCCCTTTTTTATTTTCATTCTTCTTCTTGCTTATTTTTGAGGGACTATCCATTACTCCTATGTGTCAGCCACTCCTCAAGGGAGAATGATTCCGTCATTGTATAGATCTTTCTTATTAACAATTTTTTCATTCTTTGAAAATACATTATTATGTCTATGTCTTGAAATACCTTCTCAAATATGGGGAAACTGTAGCCACTTGATTTTGGCCACTTTTATGCTTAAACTGGGATTTAGTTCAATTTATAGCACATGACACTATTTAATCCTAGAAATCATATAAATTCCCAAATTCATCCACATAAAGGATTTAATTTTCACTAAAATTGGTGAGGCTTTATTATTTGGGGTATTACCTTATTTTCACCAATAATATAGTTTAATTTCAACCCTAGTCAAATTATAACCTAGTAATTTGACACTTTTGGTCCATCAAGATATTAATTTAAAACATTTAACACATTTAAAATAATTACCAAAATACAATAATTTGTAAATAAGATTAAATATAAATCAAGTCTTAATTAACTTGCCTAAATAAAAATTACAAGTTGAATTAATGAATTTCATTTATCAAAAAATGAATTTTAAGAGAAATATGAAGTTAAAGGTCAAAGGAGATAAAAAGGTGATTTATTAATTTTTAAATATTCTAAAAAGTTGATTCATAACCTCAAAAATATATAAATTAAATTTTTATGGCTCATAAATATCTAAAATAGAGGTGTCAAGACTTCATGAGTGCTTTGACCCAACCTAAGATTAGCCTAATTAAACGTATGTTATTTTAGACTCAGCCAAATTTATAATTTAACCTAACCTCCCTAGGGTTAGAGTTAGTTCATAGAGATATAAATACAAGTTACAACACCATAACTAAAAAAAAAATCTATGTAAGGTTATTCTATAGGAATGCCTTCAATAAGCCATTGAGAGTAGTGTTATAATTTCCATTTTATGCCAAACTTCACATCAAGTCAAGCCAATAGCAAAGGAAATCCACAAATTACCATTAGAGAAGTAATACCACCATATAGAATCATTAATAAGAGTCTCTAGTGTCATAGACCAAGCTTGAACATCCTTATGCTAACAAGTGGACATCAAATTTGATAAAAGAGGTAGATTACTTGTGTTGTTTTTTTTAATCTCTATTATGTGAACTTATTCATTATGTTATTATACCATTAGTTATTAGGCAAGAGTTTTTAGTTATATTCTATTGTTATGCATGGATTTTTATCATTTTGACTAACAAGAAACTAGTCAACATTTGCATGCTCTTCAAAAACCTAAGATACATAAGGTAGGGAAAACCATATAAAATTTGTATGCTCACCCATAAAAACTGAGTAGGGCACCCCATTTAAACTATGTCTCCAACCCATAACAACAAGGTGGAAAAACCATAATAACATATGTAACCCTTAACAACTTTAATAGTCATTATAACCTATATCAGTAGATATAGTAGCCATTATAAACCATATAATTAGTTATAATGGTTATTATAACCCATAACAACTAGAATCTAACCTGTAGCACTTGTTTTCATTTATTTATTGTGGTTGTGATGGCTAGTTAGTGATTTGAAACAAAATTTCTTCATGATCTAAGGTTAATACTGGTTCTTAAAATCCATGGAAAGGACAAACCAATGTTATAATTCCATGTCATCACTCTTGATCCATTAGACCATGTCTCTAAGACTATTATAACAATGTAATAAAATTTTATCTTCTTGCCTCCTTAATTTTTTATGTTTGTTGATTGATGGTTGTAAAATTTATCTTAACAAATGTGTAGGTTTTTTCTTTCAAATAGTGCTAACATCCATTAAACATTTTATATTATATTAAATAATAACCTACCCTATTTATATAAAAAGTTAAGTAGTGGGGCATATGTTAGCAAGTAGAAAATATCAAGAAATTTTGAGATAGAAGATTGAATTATGTTTTATAACTTTATAGTTTCATTGTATAAATATTCTCATTATTGTAGGTTTTTTAATGCAAGAATAGGTGGTTTGAAGTAATCAATTGTAATAAGATTAAGGTATTATAGTACAACTTAAACTAAGGTATGTACCACTTAAAATTAATTGTGGTAAAGGTTGCCTTCATTAGTTTAAATTTATTATTTCATTATGTTTATGAATTACTCATTATTTTATTATACTATAGTATCTTTGTTGTTATGTTTGATTCTCTGCATAATAATTTATTATTCTTGTAAGTTAACTTCTATATAGTGTGAGGAGGATTCCAAATTATCATTAGATAAACTTTATTTTTATTTACATTCCTATTATTTTTTTCATGTTGTTTAATTTATTTTTATTTACTTTCCATGCCAATGTGTTACTTTGTTTACATATTTTTACCCCTATATGAAACCTTTATCACCCCAACCCAAGAAGGAGACCAGTGTTGCATATATAGTGTCAGAACCTTTCCAAATACATGCCTCAGTTTGAAAATTAGTAATATTTGTAGTATCAATAAATAAAATGGTTTTCCCTTGGGTGACTTTGTCCTGTTTTAGGTGATATTTTATTCCTCAAAGTTAATTAATAATTCTATTATGATCATCAACATCATTCTCTTGATCTGATCGCACTCCATCCACCCAATCAACCTATAATATGGATATGGCATAGAACATCACATTTATGGTCTTATACTTCCTAGATAGTGAATGAAATCATAACATTATCATTTCCTTTATTGTATACATTTTAAAATCTATATCCCAACAACTTAGTGACCCATGTTTTATTTTTATTCTTATAAAAAATTATGTTCCAAGGTATGGGAGATTATAATGATTTATCTTCACTTTAAATTTTATTATCATAATATATGATCAGCAATTTTTTAATGCATTAAATATTACAATCATTTAATTATAATAAATAGGCTTTACTAACTTCTTACACTTGATTTTTTTACTCTAAAATGGGTCTTGCTTATTGCATAATCTCCACTCCCATGCTATACCTTGAAGCATCACATTCCATAATGAATGTTTTAGAGAAGAATAGAGTTGATATAATGGGTGGTTCACATTGCCTCCTTTATTTTTTCAAATGCTTAAGTGGCTACCTCATTCCAATGGAAGGACTAAATTTTAGTAAGTTTTATGAGTGGTGTTGTTTTTTACCATAATATTTTATAAAAAAGTGGTAATATCATATTATCCCTAAGAATATTAAATAGTTTTCTAATGTTTTAAAGCATTTTACATTCTAACATATCCTTACTCTTATTTTGATCCACCTTGACACCCTTATGTGAAACAATGTCACCTAAATAATCAACATCATTGACTTCAAAAGTTAATTTGGAAGGCTTGTCATAAATATGGTGTCATTAAATAATATAAAAAACCTAATTCACATGATGCAATGGATTCATACATTTTTTGTTGGATATTAAAATATCATCACAAAACATGGATATAAATGTGTTGTGACCAACACTTCCCATTTTAATATTTTTAAATGTGGACTGCCTTTGGACTAAAAATTTCATTTTCATGTCTTATTTTGATAAATTAACTCCAAACCCAAAGATATGAGATATTACATTATATTTATTTCTAAATAAACATCACTATGGAATTATTATTAAATATCTTTGAATTTCAAATCTAGGTACTTATCAAAATGAAGTTTAAATTTATTATAGACTAATTAAGATACTTGGGTGCTTGTCCATGTTTGTTTTATATTTTACAAATTATATAAATTTGATAAGTCAAAGATACATTAGCCACATGTCTCTTTTAAAATTAAAAAATCATCAAATAAATGAGTGGAAAACCATTATAAGTGCTTAGATAGGTCAAGTATATGAGATCATGCCACACATTATTATCTAGCTTCCTCATGGATAAATATTCAAAGTTCCAAGTTTATTTTTGTTCAATAAAGAAAGAATAATCTATGTGTGTCAATCCCATCTATTCTCTACCTATATAAAAAATTATAAGTTTATAAGTGAGGACTATCCACTTATTGGCATTCTATTTATCTGTATATTATACAAAAAAGGCTAAGTCATTAGTTTTATTAAATATTTAGGTTTATGAGATCATGACACACATATTGATCCTACTTAGTCACTCCATACACATTAAATGGATAAATCTCATAGTTATTGATAAATTAGACAAGGACCATTTATGTGTCATCATCCTGCTTACCCATAATGAATAAAATCTTTGATTTTTTGTGGCCATCCAGACAAGTAAAACCTATCCACATGGCACTATCCCACTCATCCATGACTAAAAATATTAGGTACATAAGTACAAATCTTCCCAATCACCAAATTTAGTGAGAGACATATAGATGGCACTATCGCACTCATATGTGACTAATAGACTTAGGTAAAAAAATATATAGCTTCATGAAAATACATAAAATTGAAATCCATCCAATGTGACATCATACCAGTCATCTACAACCTATACATAGTGACACAAATTATAAATACTAGTAACTAAGTTAATATGTGAGAGTTACCCAAATTTTTACATCATATGCATATGAAATAACATTTAATTGCATAGAGATTAATTCCAAGTGATTGAATGGATAAATGAGATCTAATAACATGCATATATCTCATTAATTTAAGATCAACATCTAAAGATAGAGAGATCAAATCAAAATTATTAAGTGATAAAATTCAATGTGTCATCTTCCAAATAAGTGAATTCAATCAAGGAAATGAAATATGTTATTAAGCCATGCAATGACATGTGTTACAATAGATGAATCAAGAAGTTGAATATGTAGTAAAACGCTAAGATAAAGTTCCACATGGTAAGTAACCATACAAAATCAAACATTATGAAAATAATATTCAAAATAGAATAGATAGGTAGTGAATATATTATTAGTAATTGATTCTCATGAATAGAAGATTTTGGAAATGAATTTTTGATCCCAACTAAATTGAATACATATTTGGCCCCAAAATACAAGATAAAATGAATTTAATACTTTATATTGATAAAAAATTGTATCATCACTCTCTTGTAACTAAAGGCATACTATTTTTAACTTCATAATAATTCTTATAACATAAATGTCATAAATATAAAATAGAATGGCTAGAGGTGGATGTAATATAACCATATGGGGAATATGACTTGTTGTCTTTATAAGATATATAATATATGGGTGAATTGTTTAGGATTAAGAAAATGGTAATACATAATGCATCTATCAAACCATAGGTATTCACCTATATATATTCCCTTTAAAAACAATTATGGCTAGGGAATATTCTGGGAACATCCTTGACCATCTCAATATCCTTAACCCTATGTCTTACATGTCTAAAAAGGATTTTAAAAAATGTTATCAACTCCTATCACCTGATATAACCTATAATAAGATAGTTTTTTGTGCTTTTTTTTCCAATAATAATGTTAAGGATATGTTTAGGACATAGGAAACATACCCCAAAAAAAATTTAATGGCTCAGATCTATAGTACTCCAATGATTAGATTTTGGCATACAATTCAATTGACCATGGCCTTATCAAACACATTATTTGAGTTTCCTAATATCAACTATGTTAGATAAATATATATCCTTATTATGTACATTATTTTGGACACCAAAATAATGTCATCTATAGGAGAGATCATTATTTTACATCTCAAATACAAGATAAGTAATTCAAAAAATAAGCCAATTGGACATTTTTATATGATGTCATATTTACTAGATGTATTCAAGGTTATTATCACTCCTCTATAGTAATAACCATTTAGGCCTTCATTAAAATATCCAAAGAAATAAATTTTAGAAGATCATATTATCCTTCACACATACAAATTCAAAAAGCAAATCCAAAGGATAACACACATTTTATATCCCACAACATATAGGGTCATAAATAGGAAACCTATGCCTGGGATATTAAACCAAATAAAATAGTCAAATGATAATATGGGAGGTTGTTGGATTTATCTTTATCATACAATGATTATATTTGAAGTATCATTTTAAGCCTCATTTATTTTGCCTGAATACATCCCAAATAAGCTAGCTAAATAAGAGATAACCACTTAATTATTTAATAGTTTAGACCAAGATTTGAAGTTATCAAAGATAGTGGTTATCCATAAAACACCCCTTATTATAGGTTTTAAATATTACACATTATGGAAACATCTTCATCAAATGTAAAAACACATAAATTAATTTAGTTTTGAGTAGGAATAACTTTAGACACTAGGATCCAATACATGTAATCTACAAAAATATTAAATATTATGGAAATAAGACCAAGATTAGGTATGTGAATCAATAATACACACATTATATATATATTTTGAATTCACAAGATGAAATAATGGTATATTAAATAATTATATCATTAAATATGTCTATGAAATTTTCCTTGAGAGTACAACATGAGCCTATTATTACTCCATAATATGCTATGTAAAGAGACAAGGATGAGGAAATGCCTACTATAGTATAATAAAAAATATTTGAGATATACCAATACATAAGAGACAACATATTCATAAGTATCCCAAGGCCACACATTTTAACTTCTCTATCCCTCTCACTAGATATGGGGGTAGCTTTGACTCTCATGAAACCCAATGATCCTACCACACAAGACTCAAAGTATTAACCAATATATGTACCTTAGGTAAGAAATCCTTATTATTCTCCACTAAGGCCAATTATTAACACTCCTAAACTAAATCCAATTTCTAATTCTCTTCCTCCAATAGTTTTATACAATTAGATAATAAGAACTCTTTCAACCACTTGACAAGCTCCAAATATCATAGGAGTGGGGGAAAGACCACCAAACTATGTAAGTGTACCATCATGATATTTATATGTTTATATTGAAGAGGATGAATTAGTAGAGGAGACTAAGGTGGACATTATTAAACATAATGTAGTGTAAGAATAGTCTGACAGTCATCTTATTAACCATCAACTTCATTCTCCATAAGTTGAAGAGTCACAAACAAAAAATGTAGCTAGTAAAGGATATGTTTTCATCCAAAAATATACTATGGGATATAGTCCCAAATAATCCCATACTAATATAATGGTTTATACATAAATTGATATTATTTGTCTAGCTATATGTGTTACAACAACTAGTGAAGTAATTTCAAATCAAACTACATTTACTCCTACTACAATAGATTCAAGGACAATGGATCCTTCTAACATGATTTTGACACATGAAATATATGAATTTCCACATTATTTTATTCCTTATATTACTAGTACCATTAGTATTACAATAATTTCTTATGCTTCCATTACACACTTTTTTGAAACATCAACCCAAGCCCCATTGATTTGTTCATTTCATTCCACAACTAATAGTCAAGTGACCATAATAAATTGGGTAAATATTGGGGACTTAGTGTCTAAATATATTTTTTCTACCATGTTATCACAAGAAATTTCTTCTAATAAGTTAGGGATTCCTATTACACAATCCATCTAAACAAAGTTCTCAATAATTTTGTGCATAAGTTCATAGACTTAACCAAGTATATTATAAAGACTCCCCCACTAAAAAAGAGTATAACTTGGAAAAAGGCTATATCTAATTTTATTAAACCTACTTAATCTTAAACTCCATCTTACATGACCAATATTCTACCTATAGTATTAATGTGACCCCAAGGTAATATTTCATTCCTTACTTCATCATCTCAATCCCAAACTATTGAGTAAACTCTCATGGTTCTTCTTACATGGATAAAATAATTTGAGAAAAAATAATAAACAAGGATTTAATTATCATAAAATAAACAAAGTTTTCCACAAAAATTTATAGATTCACCAACACATTGAATAGAGTTAGTAATAAGATAGTATTGATTGAGGGTAAGCCTCTAGATCTTGAAAAATAGGAGGAATCATTTTCATTAACAAAGAAAATTAAAACAAGGCATGGATATGTGTATGAGTATGAATAAGACACTATAAAAATGTTTAATACATATTGGGATATGATAAAAACATATTTCTAAGGGGTTAAAATAGTCTAAAGGGAGGTTATAAGAACATAATGTAATTGAGGCTCAAATATAATTGTTAATGTGATAAATTATTATAGGATTCTATAACACAAATTGTGCTCCATCATATTAGTAAGAGTAAATTCTCAACCACTATGGGGATATGTGGTGAAATTATATTATTAAATGAAGGAATGGGATGCCAAAGTGAGCTTCATAGGCAAGGCAACTAAACTAAAGGCATACCGACATCTCAATTTGATATTATCACTTGATGTAACTCTAGATAAAAACTATGTAAGCAAAAAGAAGTCATATTTAGTGTAATGACATAAATAAATGTAGGGTTTGGTCCAAAAAAATTTCAAGTCAAGAGTAGATAGCTATTCAAGTTATCATGGATATAAGGATCACATGTATAAATAATCATTAAACTCTTTTTTGAAAGTTTTATACAAGTGGAATTTATAGTATTAAGGTATAAGTGGAGAGAACCATTTATAAATCCAATGAAAAATTGGTACAATTAATAAAATTTTCCATACATAAGGTGGTTTAGACAAAGATGCAAAATGTATCTTTTAAATCATACATTTTGATACATAATAAATTGATCGATAAATTCCCAATGTTATTCAAAATATTTGACATTGATATTAAGACTATTGAAAAATAGTTTAAAGAAGATATAAATGAATAAAAAAGGTTCCATGGATAAGGGTAACTATACACTCAATCTCAATTTTCATCATCTCAAGCATGAACCTTATCGTCTCAAGTTTAAGCACTAAAAATTAAGTCAATGTTCCCTTGATATAAGATATTTTATACTCCCATAAGATAGTGTTTATGACCCCATCAACTATTGTTCCTATATTGAAACCATCAATAGTAACTTCCACCTTAGTTCAAACTCTATTGATAATAGTTGTGTATGCTAATTTAGTAGTAGATTCCACAATGACATTTTAATTCTTTGAATAAAAATTGAAATAATATTAGAATCTCCACCTAAGAATTCATACAAGTTTTGATCATTTATATTTTTTATGGATAATTTTTTATGAAAATGATTTGTGCCTAAAATAAGTATTATATTTAATATATTGAATTCATGCAAAAAAATCATGGTTTTTGACACACAATCCTAATTTATATGGTATAAAATTATACTGAGATTCTAGGATGAAGTGTTCCCATCCTAAGCTATATGTACATGTTTATCCCTAATTTTTTAAGGGAGGATATTTGGTAAATTAATTCAAGTTAATAAAGCTTATAATATAGTCTGTGAGTTTGTGTGAATGTGTTTTTCTCTCACAAATTTATGTGCCTTATGAGGAATTTACGTCAAGTTAAATATGGAATATGTTTTATAAATGTTTGTTTACAATTACTTAGATTGGATAAATTGGTATTTTGAGTGCTCAATTATTATATATCATACATATTACTAGTTAGATACATAGTATATGTTATACAATACGGTTCTATTCATATTTTTTATTTGTAGTCAATGAGTATGTTCAACAATTTATTTTGATGATTAATCATGTTTGTGTGTATATTATTCAAAAAACAACTTCCATAACATATTAATTCTTGACATGTTATTGGCCTAGAAAAAATGGATTACTTAGAAGGGTTTAGACCTTAGTTGAGTCATAGAGAACTTTTTTTTTTTGCCTTAACCTTCCCTCCTTTTTATCATTTTTGAAAAAAAAAACTTTAGGTTAGATCCACCCATCCATATCAATTAGAATCTAGAAATCCATCACATTTGAACCATATATGGTAAATAAACACTCCACTCACCACTGTTCCACCACATGTTTATTTATAAAATTGAGACATACAGCTCATTCCTTGGAATGAATCTTTCATAAATCATACAATTTTAAGGGCATTCTTATAATAACCATTGGTGTGAATAAAAACCACATCAATAGGCTTTACCTACAGCTATAAAGAGGGACATAATTTATTATTGTTAGCATTGACTTGAGTTGTGTATACTATATTCCCAAGTAATATTAACAATGACCAATTATGATTATGGTATTGCATTACTAACACATTTATGAGGTCATATAACAAATAGAATATATAGAGGTATCCCTAAGAGATATATCACCTAAATAAATTCAACAACCTAATGGAACAAACCTTAACACTTTATAATGTCCTGGTTAGCTAGTTCATACATTGTTGTAGTTGGTGGTATCTATGAATTGATTAAGAATCTAGTCTCTCTCCTTATGGTGGATGAACTATGAAGGAACATCTGAAAAAATTCAAAATTTATCTAGGATCACTTAATGCGTTAAATGAATATGTTACATGCAATCTATTCCCTTTCACCCTATGAGATTTTTCTTGTGACTAGTTTCTTAAGCTTCCATAAAATTCAATCAAGTCATGGAACCAATGTCATGAAACTCTTGTAGCACAATATGGATAAGTTACTAGTTATAACTTAATATACCAAAATTTTAATAGCATAATAATGGAACCAAATGAACCAATTAGATCCTTCAATTCAATATTTCATAATATATACATTTGTGTGACCACTACATACATATGTGTTACTAATTTAGCACTTGAAATGTACAAAAATGTCTTAGATCCTATGATTTAATTATTTTTGTGTAGAGTTTTGAATATCAATAAATTAACATAGTTTAATACTTAATTATAATCCATACCCAATATTGATCCAAATTTATTGTTCTTCAATCCCATTCCAAACACCAATCAAAATATTGTGGCTAGTAATCAAAACTAGTTTTTTAATCAGTAGCCTTTTATTCATGTTACACCAAACCAAAACCTAATTTTTAAAAATAATTATACACATGTTCTAAACATAAATATTATAATAAATATTTGGTCCTAGTTAATACATATATTTCATAGGGGACAACCTCTAAATTTATTAAAAATGAATTGTATGTCATCTAATGCAAGGTGTAAAATCTTAGCAATGAGTTTTCAATCATGCAAAAAAAACTAGGAAACACTCTAGGGTAAAAAACAATAGGAATTTTTGTTCCAAAGATTTAATATACCATTAAATAGGATTGGAAATATTTCATATTCCCAAATTAATATATTTCCTAAGATGAATATTTTTGAGGAAGTATTACTGTTGACGTCAAAGATTGCACCCTTGGCAGGAGGCCGAGCTCCTGCCTTCTCCTTGTAACTATGGAAACTCCCCTCACCTGTGGGAATGGTGAAGCTGGAGGGGAGAGTCTGTAGATAAGGGCTAGCTCCCTTTGATGCATCATGTTCATCCCAATAAGTGCCTACACATACATATACAGGTATATAATGGGGGGGATGAAAAGGGAGAGAAATTACAGGAAAACAAACTACTCTAAAGAGGTGATGCACCAAAATAAGTTGACCTTCTCACATCCACACTTAAAACCAGACAAATAAATACATACACTTCACATTTGGCAGAAGGACCAGCTGTAAGAAACTAGCAGGGAGGCTTTTGTGAAAACACAAAAAAATAGAGATTTCATAAGGTGATGTGGAATGCACACTGTAAGTAATCTCCTCTGTTCTAAACTTCTCAAATACTGCTCTCCTCCTGTTAGATATAGAAATGGAACCTTGTAGACAATACGTATGCTGGTGTTGGGCCTGTGAAAGCATCAATAAATAATGATTTAACACAAACAAACACTCAAGACATACACAAAAAATCTATCCAAGATGGAGATAAAACTGTGTTTATTAATTCAGGTGGAAATTTTACTAGGGCTATGCCTTACAAAAGTGAGAAAGATCCTTCTCAAAATGATAAGTCCTTAATATATAGGAGAAGTAAGGAGGCCCATTTAACACTCCTTTCTTACAAGTGGCCTATCACATCCCTTCATTAGGAAGAGCAAGTCACTCAAAACATTAATGAGCTACACACTTTGTCTATTCAATGTCTACATTTTCAAGGTCAATACATGCTTTGTCTACTCATTAAATGTAAAATGGAGAAACCAGTTGCATTGCTAGTTTTTTATGTCCCCAATGATCAATTCGTAAGAACTATTTCACCTACTGGAGTCACTTCTCAAATCTGCGCTTACTTTCACCACTTGGACTAACTACTTTCTCGTTCCATGCTTGTCACTTTGTCTTTTCTTGATTTTGTCTCTTCTAGCTCGTTCAGCCCTCGGGGGTGAACATTTTGGTGAGTCACTGCATTTTGGGCCCTTGGTTAGCACTCTCTTAGTTTTAAAACAAATAGCCATTTTGTTTCACTAACTTTGATGTTCATATGGCCATCATTGGTTTGAAAACCAATAGCTAATCTGCTTTGTTAAACTTGATGGCTTTTAGAACGTCTTTGTCCCTATCAAAGTGTCATCAGGTCCATTCACTAGATTTGTCCTTCTTAATTCTCCACATGCATTCTTTCCTTTGTATCTATCACCTTTTTAAAGGGAAGGTGGCCCTTCAGCATTCAGAAGCATCCCTTTGCACTTGGCTGAGTGTCCCCCGTAAGGGCACCTACCCTTTGGGGTCCTTCAGTAGGTCATTTGGTCCTCTAAATTGCCCCTCATGCTCTCCCAGACATTTTCCCATGGACTTTTGTCTGTGAACAATTTTCCTGTGTTTTGTTTGCTTCATGTATTTTCTATAGGCTTTTGTCTATGGATATTTTCCTATGGACAAAAAGTCCATGGAATTTTGTCTGGGCCTTTGCTTTGTATATGCGGCCCTGAATTCCTTCAGACTTTTGTCTGAAGGAATTCCTTCAGGCAAAAGTCTGAAGGAATTTGGGGCTTAATAAATTTGAACGAATTTGAACTTATACAAATCCGAACTTACCCAGTCCTTTTCCTTTGAAGTGCCTGCCCTCCGCAAGGATATTAAACTTGGACTAGGCCAATGAACCAAGGTTGAACCAATGAACTAGACACTGAACCAATGAACCAGGCCTGTTTGAAGTTGAAGATGGATGAACTGAGTTTTGATGAACCAAGGGGCTAAAACAAAAGATTGAACCAACTAAATAACCATGGCATTAAACTTGTGCAACCTAGAAATGACTGTCTTCGAATAGCGAGGATTGAAGGTGACCAAAATTTTTCCTATGGGCAAAATTGGTCAACAGATTGGTAACTCATAGGGGAAGCATGCCTGCTATGCTTAGAAGCTAGTTGCCTTGAAAAAACCATTGGGCATAGAGTCAGATTGTAACTTTTTAAAAATATCAATAGCGCTAATAAATTCAGAACCAGTCACATAGATCTACCTCCAAGGAAATGAAAACACACACAAGACTAAGAAAACTACTACTTGTGCAATAGCACTTAGGGAAAATAGGGAAAGAAAACAAGGAAAGTATATATAGATGAAGAGAGACTCAGTGGCAATGCTTTAGATGTATCCCATTAACTGGGATACATAGTTCTTCACCATCCAACCTAGAGAGTTGGAAAGCATTATGCTGCTTGCACTGAGTGATTATGTATGGGCCACTCCATAGCACATTAAATTTTTCATGCTTTCTAGGATTAACTTAATCTTCATCCCATTTTAGGACAATGTCTCCTTCAGATAAATCTTTTGATGAAGATTTCTTATTGAAGTGTCTTTTTGTTTGTTGTTGGTGAATGGTCATAGAAGCCATAGCCCGGTCCCTTGTCTCTTGGAGCTCCATCAGCTCACACAGCTTGACCTCCACGCTACTTCCTTCTTCTAATTGTAGCTGGTGAGCGAGGTCCAATGTTGGTAATTCAAGTGAAATGGGAAGCCTAGCTTCCCTTCCATATACGAGCGTATATGGAGAATTTTTGATTGCTCTCTTCGGAGTGATTTGATAAGCCCATAGAGCTATCTTTAGCTTAGCATGCCAAGTCTTCTAATTTTCCTCCATGGTCCTCTTTATGATCCTAATCAATTTTTTATTGGTGTACTTAGCTAGTCCATTCCTCTATAGGTAATAATTGGATGAAGTGCTGAGGTATATACCATACTTTAGCACCCATTCACTTGTTCTGGTTCCCAAAAAAGCCAAGGCATTATATAAGATTATGGTAGCAAGGACCTCAAATCTTGTTACCAGGTCCTCATAAAACTCTAAGACCGCACCTTCATTTGCCTCTTTCATAGCAATAGCCTCCACCCACGTTGTGAAATAATCCATGGCAGTCAAGACCCACTTGTGTCTAGCATTGGAGGGAGGATTCATCATCCCTATGAAATCCAGGCCCCACTACATGAATGGTTGCTCCACATAAATAGGTTGTAGAGGCATGGTAGCCAACCATTATTTCCCAACAAAAAGTGCTCACTTTTGGCACTTTCTTACACAAGCATGGGTGTCCTTGAAAAGAGTAGGCTAGAAATAGCCAGCTCTCATTATCCTTGCTGTAGTAGCTCTAGGAGCGAAATGACTGCCTGCTAGCCCATCATGGAACTTGGACAGTACTTTATCAACCTAGTTTAGGTTAATGCATCTTAGAAGGACCCCAGAGAGATCCTTCCTAAACAATACTTCATCAACCAAGACATAAGGGAGAGATTGGAGCCTAAAGTACCTTCTTTCAATCTTATCAAGACTCTATGGGCACTCACCAGTGAGAAGGAAATGCCTCAAGTCCAATGTCCAATCCTTTATGATAGATGGTTCTTCTACAGTGGCTACATCATGAATTAGTAAGCTATCTTCCCTTTTTCACTTGAAGTCTGCAACAAGCTATTTGCACAGGCCTTTTCCCCTCACCAACTTGGTGATCTCAATGTCTACGTCATACTCCATCACTTTGGTGATCCACCCTGCTCTCTTCTCATTTAGGTCTCGATTGGTTAAGAAATCCTTGACATCAGGATGTGGGACCATGAGGTGAATCCTGTTAGACAACATATGCCTAAATTTCTTTAGGTTCTGTACTACTACCAGGACTTTCTTCTCTACATATGTGTATCTAACTTTTAAGTCCTCTAACCCTTGGCTAAAAAAGCAAGTGGTTGTTTGAGGTCATCACCATTTTCTTGGGTAAGCATAGCAGAGATCACCTCTTCATTGCTAAAAGTGTAGAGGTTGAAGTCTTTGTTGAAGTTAGGGCTGATCAAAGTAGGAGCCCAAGTTATGGCTTGCTTAATGGCTTCAAAGCTGTCCTTCCTTTGTGTTGTCCATTTGAACTCTTCACCCTTCCTCAGCATAGGGGTTAGTGGCTTGACTATCTTTGCAAAAATTAGAATGAATCTCCAAATGAAATTTATCCTACCAAAGAAACTCTGCAGGCCTTTCTTGTGCTTTGGTAGGGACATCTCCAGGATAGAGCAAACTCTCTTGGGGTCAATGGATAAGCCCTCCTTGGACATGATGTGGCCAAGTATTTTCCCCTCATGAACAACAAACATGCATTTATTTGGATTAAGAGAGATGCTAAATTCCCTATACCTTTAAAAAATCTACCTGAGGTGTTTTATGTGTTGGTTCACTTCCCTAGAGAATACCATCACATCATCGAGGTATACCAACATGTTGTTGTTTATCAAGCCTCCAAAAGCCATGTCCATTGCTCACTAAAAGATAGCACCAACATTAGATAGCCTAAATGGAATCTTCTTGTAGGCAAATGTTCCCCATTTAGTGGTGAAGGCCATTTTATGCTGGTCACTACCTTGCACCAGAATATGATTATACCCTGAATAACCATCTAAGAGGGAGAAATGCTCACTACCCGTTACCTTCTGAAGGATCCACTCCATGCTCAAGAGGGGATAATGATCTTTTAAAGAGACTTTATTAAGGTCTCTAAAATCAACACATAGCCTGATCTCCCCATTATTCTTTATAATAGGAACAAGGTTGGCCAACCAAGAGGAATGTTTGATTGGAAATATAATTCTAGACTCAATCAATTTGGCCAGCTCCCTTTGCATGAGGGGCTCAATTGCCAGATTGATAGGTCTCTAATTTTGTGTGACTAGTCTGGTGCGTTCTTCTAATTTGATGGTGTGTTGGGCAAGTCTTGGGTCGAATCCCTTTAAGTCACTATAATCCCATGCAAAAACATCAGCAAACTCCTAACACAGCAAAATTAAATCCCACCTTTCTTGAATTATGCAAACTTTTCCAAGCACAAGTAATTTATCCTTGAAGATCTCAACCCTTTCATAATTCTCCTCTTTAGTTGTGATGCATTCCTTGTCATTTCTCAATTGGTCATCTCCATTAAAGATGCTCTCAAGAGTGACCAAACTTTTAGGAGCTCATTATTCTTCAATTGAACAATCTGGTTGCCATATTGTTGTTGTAGCTTCACCTAATTTTGTGTTGTGAACTCAGCTTCCTCTTGTAGGAAGAAAGCTATTTGCTAGTCACTTTTGAAAACTTGAAAATTTGTAATGTTATCAGGGACAGAGAGCTAAACTACCACCTTCAAGTGGTGCAAACCATAGTCTCGACTTATTTCTTTGGAAACATCAAACTGAGCACCAATTACTGCTAGCTTGTCTACTTGTTTGTTCTGCTCTCTGGAATGGAGGCGATGCTAAAAGCAAGGAAATATTCTACCAAGTCCTAGACCCTATACTTGTAAGACTTCAGCAAGGAATTTTTGGTCAGATTCTAGCCTTTCACCTGATTTACAATCAGCTCATTGTCTCCCAAACCTTGTAACTCCTTGATCCCTCTTTTTCTTGCACATTCCAGACCATGGATAAGGGACTCATATTTTGCAACATTACTTGTGCAAGAGAATTAGGAACAAAAAGTTGAAAAGTACCTATCCTTTAAAGGGGAGATCAACATCGCCCCACCACCAGCTCCCAGCTTACTTCTGGAACCATCAAAATATAGCCATCATAGACCTAGGTCTTCTTGGCTTGCCTTCATTATATTTGGTATGAAAGTGCCCTCTTCATGCATGCAGTAGACTCCAAGGTCTACCTTGTCTATGAACTTATAAGGATCATGTTTGAAGTTATTGTTTTCCCACTCATCCAAGAGTAGGTCTGTAGCTCCTTCAAGAGTAGAGGATGGAGATTGGTCTGTCTGGGACTCTTCTAGGTTGATAATGGTGTAACTAACATTCACTACCTTGGGAAAATATGGTTCTAGATGGTCCTTGTAGAGTGGCTCAGATTTGATTTTTTACCTTGGTCTGATACTTGGTTTTAAAAATCAGATATGACCAATTCGCTGCTAGATAGCCACCTATCTTTGATGTGAAGTCCTTAGACAAGCAAAGTGTGAAATAAGGAGGAACATCCACTACCACTATATCATGGGGAATTGAGAAGGTTGGGCAAGCATGCAAAGTCAAGCCTAAACCCTTCAAAATCCCAACTATTTTTGTAGGTGTCCCATCTAGCTACAAGACTCCTTTATTGATCTCTTCATATTTTAGTCCCATCTTGTTAGCTATGCACTTGGGCATCACTGAGGTACTAGCCCCACTGTCAATTATGTAGTTGTGTACAAAGAAATCCTGTATGACCAAGGATACATAGAAAGAGGGAATTTTCTCTTCCTTCTTTACTTGACTTGAAATGGAAGGCTGTCCATTTGTCATCAAGACATTATCAGTGCTCACTGGGACAACATGTCAATCCAACTCATGGAGTTCCTTCTTCAATACATCCTTCTATCCTAAAAGAGACAAAGAATCCCATAAAGAGATGTTCATATGTAGCTTCTTCATCTAGTCCACTATATTGACCTGGGAACTGCCTCCCTTCAAGCTTTCTTTGGGGCTGATTCCAACCTGAGCTGCAAGCTGAGGGGCTGAAGGTGCAAACAACTATTTGAAATTTGGGGCCTTTTGATTTGAGTGTGATGGAGAAGGTGTTGTTTCCACTTGGGTGATACCGTAGGCTTTTCCCATGGCTCTTCTCTTGAATCTTATGTTGGTTGCAACATAGTCAACCTGATTATCTACATTGCACACATAATTGATTGCACAAAATTCACCCCCAAGTGGCTCATAAGAGTAGAGTCAAGCTGGCTCTAATTGCTACTTATTATAGGTTGCATTGGAGGCTTGAAGACCTGAGTTTGAGTGGTAGCCTAATTGTCTACATTCTAGAAATAACTCATCATCTCATTTGTATAAATAGCCTATTCCTGACCATATCCCATGGTCAAACAACTTGGTTATTCTTGTACTAGATTGTTCTGAATAGGCATCATGACCTTAGATGATGAAGGGGGGCCTGTGTTGTAGTTTTGAAATGGCCTGGTCTGAGTGAGATGACCCTGTCCTTGATTATAGTTGTTGAAAGGGAGCCTAGGGGCTTAACCATAATGCTAGTATCCCTGATTCAATCTATTACTTTGAGCTTGTTGCCTTTTAAGAGCTACAAGTTCATTTGACATGATCTACAATAGACTCTTAACTTAATGAAGCTCATTGGATGGAATAGTAGCTAGTTTCTCAATGCTAGGCAGAGGGGCTAATGTGGGAGCAATGGTCTGAATTAAAGGCAACATGTTTGGGAAAAGTGGCATGTGAGGCCTAGGGACTATTTTCTTAGCCTGTACTAAGCAATTTTCAACTACTATGGCTATGTCATACATAGCAAGTAGTATATTCCCTCCCATGGATTGTATCATCACAACAATATCACTATTTAATGCTCTTAAATAATATAGGAAAGCATAGCTGGGAGTCGGCCTTACCAAAATAGGGATTCTATCCCAAGTCTTTCAAAACTGCATGTTGAAGTCCTGCATATACTCATGTAGAGCTCTCTTTATGATCGTCAGCTACTCAATAAGTGAGAGGCCATCACTCTTTTCCCCAAAATAGTCTATCAACTAAGTGCCCAATTCATTCCAAGAATGTATTAAATTTATAGGCAAAGTCCCATACCAGTCGAGAGCCTTGGCTTTGAGGGACAATGCTAGCAATCTTATGGCAATATTTTTCTCTTTGACGTTGTGAATATTACAGAGGTTAGCAATATTCCTAATATGCTCGATGACTATAATGGGTCCCTTTCCATCGAAATAAGGTACATTTTTGAGGGCTATTCCTAGGATTGGATCATAACATGGGAGGTTCAAGGGGATCTGACCACAAAAAGCTACAAAGGGCAAAGCCATGGCTAGGATGGGCTGTAACTATAGCTATGCTACGTATGTGTCCCTTACAATAGGTCTAGGAGGGTGGTTTGTTGGATAAGGATGGGTCCTCTCAAACCTTAGCCTTTTTTTTAGATTTCAAAGGCAACTCAATGAAATTGAAAAGAACCCCTTTAGAAGCAGACCTTCTGGTGACTTTAGGCATAGAAAATTAAGAAACTGGTTTTGATAGTAAAATTGAACCTCTTGCCAGTGGAGTCACCAGATGCTAAAAATCTTTGATTTGTTGTAATAGGACTAGCATCAATCCTAAAAACTTACTGAGCTGTAAAATTGTGTCCCACTAGGCATGCCAAAACTGTTGATGTCAAAGATTTCACCCTTGGTAGGAGGCTGAGCTCCTGCCTTCTCCTCGCAATTATGGAAACTCCCCTCTCACCTATGGGACTAGCGAAGCTAGAGGGGAGAGTCTCTAGATAAGGGCTTGCTCCCTTTGATGCATCATGTTCATTCTAATAAGTGCTAACACATACATATACAGGTATATAATGGGGGGATGAAAAGGGAGAGAGATTGCAAGAAAACAAACTACTCTAAAGAGGTGATGCACCAAAATAAGTCAACCTTCTCACATCCACACTTAAAAATAGAAAAATACATACATACACTTCACATTTGACAGAAGGACCAGGCTATAAGAAACTGGCAGGGATGCTTTCTTGAAAACACAAAAAAATAGAGATTTCACCAAGGTGCTGTTGAATGCACACTATAAGTAATCTCCTCTATTTTGAACTTCTCAAATACTGCTCTCCTCCTATTAGATACAAAAATGGCACCTTGTAGACAACAGGTATGCTAGTGTTGGGCCTTTGAAAGCATCAAGAAACAATGATTAAACACAAACAAACACTCAAGACATACACAAAAAATCTATCCAAGATGGAGGTAAAATTGCATTTATTGATTCAGGTGGAAATTTTTCTAGGGATACACCTTACAAAAGTGAAAAATATCCTTCTCCAAATGACAAGTCATTAATATATAGGAGAAGCAAGGAGGCCCATTTGGCACTCCTTTTTTACAAGTGGCCTATCGCATCCCTTCATTGGGAAGAGAAAGTCACACAAAACATTAATGAGCTACACACTTTGTCTATTTAAAGTCTACTTTTTCAAGGTCAATACATGGTTTGTCTAATCATTAAATGTAAAATGGTGAAACTAGTTGCATTTCTATCTATTTGTGTCCCCAATGATCAATTCGTAAGAACTATTTCACTTGCTGGAGTTACTTCTCAAATTGGCACTTACTTTCACCACTTGGACTAACTACTTGTTCATTCCATGCTTATCACTTTGTCTTTTCTTGATTTTGTCTCTTCTAGCTCCTTTGGCCCTTGGGGGCAAACATTCTGGTGGGTCACTACATTTTGGGCCCTTGGTTAGCACTCTCTCAGTTTGAAAATAAATGGCCATTTTGTTTCGCTAACTTTGACATTCATATGGCCATCATTGGTTTGAAAACCAATGGCTAATCTACTTTGTTGAACTTGACAGCTTTCAAAATGTCTTTGTCCCTATCAAAGCATCATCAGGTCTATTTTTTAGCTTTAGGCTTCTCAATTCTCTATAGGCATTCTTTCCTTTGTCTCTATGACCTTTCTAAAGGGAAGGTGACCCTTCAGCATTTGGAAGCATCCCTTTGCACTTGGTTGAGAGTCCCTCGCAAGGGCACTTACCCTTCGGGGTCCTTCGATGGGTCGTGTGGTTCTCTGGATTGCCCCTCGGGCTCCCACAGACATTTTCCCGCAGACTTTTATCCGCAAACAATTTTCTCAGGTTTTGTTTGCTTCATGTATTTTCCACGGGCTTTTGTCTGCGGACATTTTCCTATGGACAAAATGTCCACGGAATTTTGTCCCAGCCTTTGCTTTGTATATATGGCCCAAATTCCTTCAAACTTTTGTTTTAAGGAATTCCTTCAGGCAAAAGTCTGAAGGAATTTGGGGCTTAATAAATTTGAACAAATTTGAACTTATACAAATCTAAACTTACTCGGTCCTTTTCCGTTGAAGTGTCTGCCCTCTGCAAGGGTATTAAACTTGGACTAGGCTGATGAACCAAGGCCGAACCAATGAACTAGACACTGAACCAATGAACCAAGCCTATTTGAAGTTGAAGATGGAGGAACTGAGTGTCGATGAACCAAGGGGCTGAAACAAAAGACTAAACCAACTGAAGAACCATGGCATTGAACTTGTGCAACCTAGAAATGACTGTCTTCAAATAGCAAGGGAAGAAAGTGACCTAAATTTTGCCTGTGGGCAAAATTGGTCAACAATTACCTAATTAGTGTAGAGTCCATAACACTACCCAACATGGAGAGTTAGATTGTATAGAATTTTTTACTACTTTTTAAATATTTAAATAAGATGTGGAAGGATATGAGGTAGTCCAAAAATAAAAATACCTCTATAATGGGTGTCCCTTTTACTTCTGATAAAACCATATTGTTTGAGATATATGATTTCCCATTCCTAATTGAGGATAAGAATGAGTCAGAATACAGAAAATATTAGATTCACACTTTAAACATTTATAAATAAATAACTACAATTTGAGAAATAAGAATCAATATACTACCATAAATTCTACATCTCCAAATAAAATAAAACCAATCCCCCTGATACAAATGCTAATAATAATATATCTACTTCCTCATAGAGTTAATGATCAACAACAACAAACTAATTTTAACATTAAGAGTGGATATAATATAGTGGAGGACATGAATAAAATCAAGGCAAAAATTATTCTTCATGAGATGGATCAAATGATAAAACAAAGGGAGATTTTCATTCATTGATATAACTAAAATATTCACATGTAAATATGATTATGTATAAGGATAAAACTAAAGTCCCACCTTTCATGTTGATTGTTAGAATCTTTGGAAAAAAATATTTTTGATTTATTAATTAAATCAAGTGCCTAAAAAAATTTAATGCTCATGGTAATATGAAAAATATTAGCATTAACTCTAGATAAGTCCAAAAGATTAGTTTTACATTTGGACAAATCTTCAGTCCCAACTATTGAAGAACTACTAAATGTCCACATGAAACTCTCCTCTAAATAATTTGTCCAGTAGTATATTGACATCCTTGTATTTGACATTACTAAAGATTATGGTATAATCCTTAGCTAAGACTGGTCAAAAAATCTAAATGGATCATTGGCCATAGATTTTTCACACATATGGCTACCCTAAAAAAGACTCAATCAAATAAGAGTTGATAGAGAACAAAAAATAAAAATATGATCACATAATACAATGAAAATAATGAAATAATATTTTTTTCTTCATCAAATATAGGGATTTACACTATCACAACTAAACTTGAAAAATATGAACAATAATTTGAAGGTATTTCATAGTTATGGACCTTATATTTTGATGGTGTTAGGTCTAAGTAAGGATCTAGTGTCGGTGTAACATTGACTGACCCTAATGGAAGATAGTACCTTTCTACTTTTTTACTAGAATTTCCATTCACTAATAACCATGAAAAATACAAATCTTTAATTTTGGGGCTCTAATTCACACTAAAACACAATGTCAGGTGGTTGTTGATGTTTTGAGACTCAAAACTCATTTTTAGCTAGATCATGAGTCAATATCAATGCAAACTATCATATATAAATAAATATAAACATAGATCCTAAAATCTAAAAAAATCATTAGAATATTTAAAAATAAAATCAATCCCTCAATTTAAAAAATAGACATTTGGTTCCCTATCTACCTTTGTAGAAAATTTGCCCCCCTTATAATAATTAAAAATATAAATTTCTTCAATAGATTTAATACCACATCCTTCAATTCCTGATAATGTTGTCTAGTTTTAGTTGTTTGATGATGACCAACAGATCATCCAATTCATGGGTAATTTTTAGTGCCTTTGAGTCTCAGATTATTGATCAAAAAATAAGGTACCCAAAGGGATGGTCTCCTTAGAATGGGTTTTTGATATGGATCACCAAGCTGAAAAATATAAATAATTTAAAACTAGTAAATCTCATTTTTTAAAGATAGACTTAAGAGTAGATGAGCATCCCAAAATGGTTAACATGGGATTCAAATATACATAACAAGAGGAGAAATTTTTTATAATTTATTTAATATAATATAAGCATGTGATCACTTGGACTTATGAATAATTAAATGTTTTTTATCCCATAGTTACCACACACTATACTACTAAAATAAGAATACAAGCCTTAAAATAGAGACAAATATCATTTAATACTATTTTATATCCCCTTATTGATTAATAATTCCTTAAATTTGTATATGTTAAAACTATATTTTGCATTAGACATTATACTCCTATAGCTAATCTAGTCCTTGTATGAAATAAAATGTTGAAATTAGACTGTGGATTTAAAAAATCTCAACTAAGCTTTATAAAAGGATAACTATCCCTTTCCTTCCCTCGATAAAGTAATTAAAATAGTTAATTGGTCAAAAATGATGTCCTTTTTAGATAGATTTTTGGGATACAATTAGGTATTGGTAAAAAAATGAACACAAGAAAACTACTTTCACTACCTAGTGGGGAATTTTTGCCTATATAATAATGCCACTTATATTAATGAATGCAGGTGCTACTTTCCAAATTACCTTGTATTTTTTTTTCAAGGATTCATTGGTAAGTGAATCATCATCTACATGTATTAAAAATTCTCTTTTCTAAAGATATAATAGATCATGCAACCCACTTGTATAGAGTATTTGATAGATGAAAAAGGTATGGGATTTCTCTAACCCTAAAAAACATTTTTTGTGTCAAAGAAGGTAAAGTGTTGATCCATATTTTTTATTTTATTAGTAAATATAAGGGTTTACAGGGACCTAAAACCATAGTTTAATATGAAAGAAAACCAATAAAATGAGACAAATCAAAACCAAGCCACACCAACCTAACAAACACTAAACATTGACAAAATTACAAAAAAAAATTAGGAACCAAAAAATAAGAATATAAACTAAAACACTTGCTAGATTTACTAATAAGTAACCTCTTTATTTTTACCTTCAACATTATTTTTTGCTCAACTAGACATACCTCTAGTCTAAGTGTTGTGGAATTCTACCAAAATTATCCTACCTCCACTAACCCTCTTTCCTTCTCTATTATTGTTTTTTATTTCTTGGAATTGGAACTACTTAGGGTGATAGTGTAGATGTCCTTACCTTTCTTATTTGAGGGTTTATTATGACCTAAATATTTTATCTTATACCATATTTATGTTACCCATAACTTCCCTCATTTTTTCTACTTATTTCTTAAGGATGCTCCATTGTTCCATTAAAAGGGCCAATTGTCTTACCATTTTCTACAATTTCTCATGAATTTTTTCTATTTTTTACTTGAACCCATCTAAGAAGTGATTTACATCTAGGTGTTTATCCCTCTTACATAATTAATCTACTTTCATTTCTCAAATTTTAAAATTGGTGTTCTTAATACCCCAAAAAAACTCAAGGATTTTTCTTACCTTTCTTCCCACACTCTTTTCCAGGGTAGGAGAGTCATAGGCCTTTCTTTCTTCTTCTCAACCACTCAAAGATGAGGAACTAGGAAGGGGGAAGGAGAGGATTATTCCTTCCTATCCTTGGGTAATTTTTCTAGAGCCTCCCAAGAGATATTCCCCTTGTTACTGACCCAAATATTAATCTCAATGTTCCTCATAGGTGTTCCTCTCTTCATAAGTAGAAAAACCAATGCTAGGTATATTAAATCAGAAGAGGGATTTTTTTTAAGGATAAAATAGAGGATTATATCAACATAAGAAGGTAGTATGGTAGTATTATACCTTCTAAGACATTTGAAATTATTTAATAAAAATAAATGATGTGAGAATATATGTGTAAACTTTCCTTATAGGGCCAAATAATTCATTACCTATATCCATATATCAAGCCATCAATGTGGAAGATCAGCCTTGGGGAATCCCTTTTTGTTAGTTTGAAACAAAAAATCCATCTAAAAAAATGCTCGCATGAGATCCTAATTTTGCCTTTTATCCTTGTAGGCTTTGGTAACTTTACAAAACATTCCAATAACATCTTTGACTAGCTAGTTATTTCCACCTTAATTCACATAAATTTAACCTATATTTGTTTCCATACAATAATGAAATCCCTTGCCAACAACTCATCATGACCATCTATTCAAAGCATAAATTCAATAAGTCCTTTTTTTAGCTTTCTTCACACATTGTAGTTTGATTGGACTTCTACACAAGATGTGGGTTCACATTGATCTCTATCTCCCCCATGAATTTTTTATTCCTTTGGCTTGAGTGTTGAAATGTTTAGCGAGCTAGATGGTTATTCTGGCTTCCTTTATTTTTTAATCCAAAAAACATTATTAAAATGCTTTTTGAAATGATGTAATTCGTCCTTAAATTTGAATTTATTATCATAATCATGACACCTATTATGACTCAAGATTTGCCTAGGCATGATTATCCCTTGCATGTGTGTTTCCACTAATTGATTCAAAGGCTTAAAATTAAAAATCATAAGTGATAAGGGGATATATATGGGAGGGAGGAAATTAGAGGGTCTAATCAACTTAGATAAATCTTGGCTAAAAAGAAAATAATTTATCATAAAGGAAGGAATTTAAATTGATATCAAAATTTCCATATCCTAATAGGAAAAAATAACTCAAGTCCTTTGACAGCATAAATTTTGTTCACAAATATATTTAAAGATTTAAAAAAATTGTCAAGCCACTAAATGTTATAATAAATAAAGATGAAAATATAATATGGACATTAGAGGGAAAAAACCATTTTATGACATCAAGACTTCTATTACCCAAGATGCAATTATGATAAGCCCATATTTCAACAAGCATTTTATTTTATTGTATTCATTTTCATTAGATCACACTATAATAGGAGTACTCACATAGAAGGTATATGACAATGAACATCATATTAACTTTATGAGTATGAATATGAAAGATGTAGAACTAAAGTATGACATGATATAAAAAAAAAACTATGCCTTGATCAAGCTTGTGAATAAATTTAGAAATTATTTATTGACCAATAAGATATGACATTGTCTTAGACCTAGATGTTGAACTCAAACTTGGATAAAATGACTTAGATGAAAGAAGTTGAAACTAGATGGCTAAGTTATATAAATTTGATATTGAGATTAGACTTATTAATATAGTAAGAGGACAAGATATCATATAGCTAATGGTAGATATTGATCTGTGTGTGTGTGTGTGTGTGTGTGTGTGTGTGTGTGTGTGTGTGTGTGTGTGTGTGTGTGTGTGTGTGTGTGTGTGTGTGTGTGTGTGTGTGTGTGTGTGTGTGTGTGTGTGTGTGTGTGTGTGTGTGTGTGTGTGTGTGTGTGTGTGTGTGTGTGTGTGTGTGTGTGTGTGCGCGCGCGTGCACGCACGTGCATGCGTGTGCACATGTGCACACGTGTGTGCGCATGCACACATGTGCACATGCATGCACGCATGCGTGTGTGTGTGTGTGTGTGTGTGTGTGTGTGTGTTTATTAAACGTATCAACCATTCTCAATAAGTTATTGGTATAATTAGATTATTCATTATGTACTCAAAAGTGAATGCCCTATTTAATTGAATAGAGAACACATACAAGAAATTAGGATCAATTTAGTGATTTAAATGATAAATAAGGGAGATTTATACAAAAAAAATATGAAGGCATCAATGTAAGGTATGTATCTAAAGAATATTCCATAGACATTCTTGAAAATTTTCACTAGAAGATTGGTAGCTGACACTTCAGTGAATGCTACTACACAAAAAAATCTAAGTGTATGCAAATAAATTTGCTCTCTTTGTTTATCATCACTAATATTATTATTAGTCAACATTAACATCACTAA
The DNA here is from genome assembly GCA_037957365.1 of Torreya grandis. Taxonomy (NCBI): domain Eukaryota; kingdom Viridiplantae; phylum Streptophyta; class Pinopsida; order Cupressales; family Taxaceae; genus Torreya; species Torreya grandis. The sequence continues at coordinate 184,150 of JARHVA010005233.1, read as the reverse complement.
TAATCTCATCTAATCTTGTCTAAATTATCCTTACTAATCCTTCTAGTCACTATTTTAACACCCCTTTCATTATTCATATCCATGCATTGACATTATACCATCCCAAAAATCAATTAGTTCATCTAATCATATATTATTTTTCAACTAACCCTGACTTATCCATTATATGGTAATTTAATATTCCCTTCTACCTACCTTAGCCTATTAATAGCCTCTCCTACTCCCCTCTATTATATAAAACCCCATAATCACATGACGAATCATCTATTAATTGTCATTAGGAATCCAAAAAATCTCTAAGGGTTTTACTTATAAAACATTCCCTCTTCTAGAATCATCCAAGGAATTTTTAATTCCTTGAATAATTCTCCACCATCGATCTTCCTACCACCAACTTTGAATTTTGTCTATTGATTCTCCATCAATCTCCTATTTAAATTTTCCACCCCTCCATATACAAATAAGTATAAAATCCATGATCCTTCTTTCTAAAATATTTTTTCAACTAAATATGTCAAAGTATCATCCAAGTCTACTGATCAAGCTAATATCATGCTAAAATTTTGAGTCTATTTGTAGGCAATATCCATTTATAATCTTTAGCTATTTTTTTATTATTATTGATTGGAAACATTTGGATTTATATTATAATTTTGTTTTAAATTTTAATTTTATTTCATTTTTATCTAATGGTTTCTACTTTTATTAATATATTATAGATTTTGATATTTTAGATATAATTTGCATATATAAATCAATTACTCAAATTTATCATCTCACATTTTGTGATCATAGTGGAAGCATTCATTTATGATAATATTATTTTTGAAGTGTGATTTTTAATATTGAATTAAATATTTAAGATAAATTTGGGGCTCAAAATTTCAAAAATCTCATCCTCCATGTGAAAGGCGATTATACATTTGTGGTTTTGAGGTCAATAATGGTAATTTTGATATAAAATACCAACCTAACCACTATATTTCAAGGTATATTATTAATTTATGTCTTTTAATCAAAATAAAATCTTGTAATAAATATATTGAATACTATATATTATTTTTGAATATATAGTTGTGCTTTTGATTTTTTTGTCATGATTTTGAATAGACTAGTTGTAATTTCATCAATATAACTTATTAGTAGTCATGGTTTTGATACTCAACTATGATTTTGAACATTAAAAACATTATTTTTATTCCTATATGTTATTTTACTCTTCGGTCATAAATTATTTTAATCTATACTATTAGATGTTCTAATCAAGTTTTTCTAGAAGTTTGTTTTGTCTAACTTGGTTTATTGTAGGAAACAAGAAAAGACTCTGTCAGAACAGAATAATAAAATCCTAATATTTAATCAAAATCACTTATAATAAATTATAAATTTGATTTACATAACTGACTTTGAGAATTTTAGTTATGATTTTTATTAGTAGTAAATATACAAGGTTTCCAATCTCCAATTTGTTTATTTTTTGACTAAGAATATCATTCACTATTTTGTAGGTATTGGGCCTCTTTTTATAACACTATTTTTCATAGGGCTAAACTTAAATCTAATATGAATCAAAACCACAAATTCTAAGTTACAATCTAATCTAATCTTATTTTAGTCACACAAACTATTACAAAAATCACAATTTGATAAATCATGTCTAAACACATTTTATAAAACTTTAGTCTTTTATAAATATATAAATATTTATATATTTATTGAATATATAAAATTAGTTATTATTAGTCATGGTTTTGATTTGAAGTTGTGATTTTTCCTCTGACACTCATAGTTTTACCCTAACTACTAAAAGTCTACCTAACCGTCTTGGTAAAATTAATTCTCCAAAATTGTGGTTTTGACATGCTATATATGATTTTATAGGTTCTATAAGGAATTTATAACTATTAACCATCAAATAAACATGGAAATTTTCTTGTATTTTACAAAATAACTTATGTTAATCTATGATTTTGACTAGTCATATATGATTTTAACTCTCTGTATATTGTTTTACATAACACTAACTGTGTATTTATTGTTTTTATCAAATTAGTAATGATGTTCATATGCATTTTTATTCAAAACTTGTCTATTTTGAGTAAAATTTTTAGGATCATTTTCAATGAATTTTGAGTCATTATGACCTACCTTCAAGTCCCAAATTATTTTTGGCATTGGAGGCACTACTTATAGACCCAACAAGGGGCACTGCCCCTTGACCCTATTAGAGGCTTTTCCCCTTAAACCTATAAGGGGTGCTTCCCTTTGACACTATTGGGGGATGTCACCATGAGACCCCCATGTCTAGGTCCCTCATCCAAAAAAAATATACTATAAATCCCATAATTTTTTTAGTGCTTTTATAGAAGATTATTAGATTAACATTTGTTTTGGATTTTTATAGGGGAAAACTTGGTGGTATTTTTGTCGCAATTGATTTTACCTAACCACTTATCTTATAATTCATATTTTTTTCTAATATCATGTCTTGTAGGTTGCCACTCAAGCTTACCAAATTAAAACAACTAATCTCTTACTTTGTAGGATTCTTGCCAAAGATTTTGGCATTTTGAAAAATATAGTCTATATATTCTATATATATCATAAGTAATTATTTAATCAACTTATTCTCTATTTGTCTATACTTGAGGGCTATAGTGGTGTATGCTCTACTCCTCATGTCCTAGTGGTGAGTCTCAAAGGATAAAAAGCCACTAAAAAAATCCCCACTTCTATTTTTAGTGGGAAAAGTGATGTGTAAGTGATACCCATGCACTTTACATAATATTATGGGGATTGTGACCATGGATTTGACCACCATTCATAAATACAAACTCCATGTTTTGGTGGAGTCTAAATATTAGGGACAATTGTCATTAGGCCAAGTGGTTGACCCCATATAAGTATTTCATGGAGGGAAAGAGTTAACTATCTGGCCTAAGTATCATACAACAACCTATATGAAGTTGGACCCCATGTACCTAGCATATATCAAGGGTACCCTTATAGAAACCTTATCTACCCTATAATAGGACCATCGACCATAATTGTTGACTTACTATCAGAGTCAATATTAGCTACCAAGTGACATTTAAGTACAAATGGGGTTTAGATGGTTTGGTAGATTATGCAATGGGTCACTAGCCTATAAGCTCACCTATAAATCCATTAGATGGTGTAGTTATCAGGTTATACTCCCACATCAGTTTAGTAATCTTAGGTTTGTGGTTTACTTGATTTAGTGCCTACTATGCTAGACTAGTGTTTTTTATGAGCTAAGTCAGCCTTTTACCCAAATTCATACATGACTATATATTAATCTTGTATATCCTTATAAATTTTATCCTTGTCCACATCTTCTACATTCCTAAAAATTATGTACATCCTTATCTACTTTACTTGTCATCATGTACTTCATCAGATCTTGTACATACTTAATCTTGTATAATCTTTTATATCTTGTACATATTATCATCCCATCTTATAAATATCCTAATATAGTTTTACCTTGACATCCTCCTATTTATATATCACCTTATCTTTGTCTCCTTAATCATCCTCTCACATTTTTAATCATTTTTATATCTTTATCTTGCATATCCTTATCTTATTATTATCCTTCATCTCATCTAGTCCTAAAAATACCATATTGTTGTGTCTTGTCATTTTATCCTATAATACATCTAGTGGTATTTTTAGGTGACACACTTGTCCAAACCATATTCACCATACCCCTAGTCACCATTGCATTACCACCTTTATATATGTTTCCTGATCTTAATCCCATCATCCTTGTTCCTTCCATTTATTCCCATTTACCCTTCATCACATAATAGTATATCCCATCCAACCTTAAGAAAATTAGTCTAAGGCTTGAGTTATTCCTTTCATAATCCTTACATACCATCCTATCACTCTAGTCTACCATCATTTTTGTATCACACATCATTTTGTCATATTGCATACTTGATTAATACCCTATTAAAAACCCATCACTTTGTTAGTTTTAATATAGCATCTAGTCATCCTCAATATAGTCATCTCTAATATATTAATCTTGCATATTCATAACTATAACCCATATAATCATCATCTTAATAGTTTGAATCTAGGCACTAGTCAAATTCCCATCCTTTTGTTAGCTTAAAAACTAAGCATTATCAATATATTGTTATCATCTATCATACTATCAATTTGAAACCTGATCCTAGTCTTATATCATAATACATTTATTCTATATTTTCATTATCATTACCTATCACACTAGATCAATTATTCAGACTTAATTTATTCAAGGACCATATTTATCTAAGACCTAATTTTCCTTCACATCAACCTCCTTTTATATTTTTACTACCTTTAATTTATCATCTACCCACATGGATTTGGACCAAATTATTGTGGAACAATACCTATTTTGTAACAAGGATAATATCTTTTTGTGGGTCCTAGAAATGGGTGGCCACCTACCTTCAGACCTCAATCCCATTAAGCTGAAAGTAACATCTTATTTACTTCCCCATCATCAATATCCATCTACACCTAACCTACATTCTAGATCACCATGGCCATTCCCATTGTCTATTCATCATAGCCATAGTTGTAACATTCACTAATATACAGTGATGATATTTCCCTATTTCACAAGTATATCTTTGCCAATAGGGATGGGTGAATATTATGATTATTAGAGATGGGAACCCAAATTCCCAGTGATTTTTAACCCATACACATAAGGTCACCTACCAAAAAAGTGACTCATCAACCCTTATTAATATCTAATTTTTGTGATAAATAATCCCATTCTAATCCCCCATCTGCTAATCCTAGTCCTGATCATGACCTTCCTATTCAATATACTAATAAAAAGATTACCTTATTTGAAATATATATTTTTTCAATAAGGATGAAGTCCTCTTTCATATTCTTTAGATAGGTTCCCCACTTCTCAAAATATTAGATTCCATTCAACTAATCTTACCTCTGATTCACACCCATCCAAAATCAAACCCTCCATTTACCAGTCATAGTATATAAAAAATTCTCCATCCTATTAGCAAAGGGAAGCTTAACTTGTCAACCTAATCTAATTCCCTTTCTTTTCATAAATAATCACACACACCACCATCCCCAAATATCATTCCATCACCATTTCATCCTTCCACACCCAAATCTAGCACTTCCACACCCACCACTATTGACAAGTAATATACCCCTTTCCCAATATCTAGAAAATTATTATTTTAAAAACTAGAGGCCATAAGCATGATTGTTTACCCACAAACAAGACCTCTATATTTATCCAAACATATTCCCTAATGGTATCAAGCAAAAAAAATTGTCTATACTTTTCATTCCTTAGTTATTTTATTTATAGATGTTGCCCTTTTAGATATTATGTCCAAAACTTAATTGATAACGGTAAAATTTAAATTGAGGGTGAGTCTAATATGTCTACACCTAGGAGTGTACAAAAAGGGGTATACCAAGAGGCACTTCTTAACCATGATCAAGATTATTCCCTCCTCAACCAAGGTTATGACCCTAATCCTTGCCATACTATAACCATCCTTATTTGAACCATCCTTATATCTTATTCACATCAAATTCTCTATTTTCACAAATCCATTAATCCTAAATAATTCATTGACAAACCCAAATGGAATAAGATAATTATGAATAATAATATATCTACTATCAAAAAATCATCTATTGGTAACATCACCTCATCAACATCCCTATCAAAATCAACATTAGGATGCTTAGGATCATATCTAACATAAGCATATTAATTATAACCCATGATAGAAGAATTATCCCTTTCAGATGGTAAAATTAATGCTGGCACCTATCTATTTTAAGACATCTAATTTGAATGTCAACTAGTCAAAAGGCATGACTCTTGATCTGTCTTATGATGCTGAAATCATAACACAATTCTTGGATGCTTTATCAATCAAAAACCATAAATCTATATATGAATCAACTAAAGATTCCAAATTTATAAAGAGTCTTAGTAATCCTTTTGTGATTCTTGAAGACACTTTCTCTAACATTTAGGCTAGGCCTCCTAATAGATTTTATGAGGACTATGATACCCATGAACCCCTTAATCCATACTTTTCACCACACATACCTAATCATCCACCTCCTCTTAAAAATCCCTATATTCCACTCCCTGAATGGGATAAATAGGAATACAAATAGTTGGATTATCCTCAACATTCAATCTCATGTGATGAATCCATAATGATCCAAGATAATAATTAGCTAATCAAGATAAATAATCAAGCTAGATCTGATCCAAAAGTAACTAATAAAATTCAAGAAGATTTTTTCAATCGACCGAGTCAAAAAGTGTCATCCCCTAGTAAAAATATAATTGAGATGCTAAGGGGTAATCCAAGTCAAAATAATCATCCTCCAAGTCTAAATTCAAATTCCTTTAGTGAATCCCACATTCAGGCACTAGGGGGTAATCAAAACCCAAGTAAAATAATAGCAACTCAAAATTATTACAAAATTAATAGCAATATAGATAACAATCCTCCTAATATTTGGATCAAATATAAAATAAGTTAGAAAGTCTTGGATCCCTTCACCTTATTTATCATACAACAAAAAATAAAATTTTCCCCTCCACCATATCCAATAGTGTATATAATTTTTGAACCCCATTTCCACTCCATTTAAAGTCAAAATTTCCATCATAACCTTATCAATCGATCACATCCTACACCCCACCATAAAAATAAAGACATAATATTTTCCATACCATAATTCAAATCCTTGGGAAGCATCATGTCTCATAGGGATTACAAAGACACCTAGTTGACATGTCTAGAGGATGATAAATCAAGAGTCAGTGAAGATCACTATATCATCAATACATGTAACAATGATAACATAGTCCTAGAATCACATAAATTTAGTATGGGCATTGGATACATATCATCAAAATGTCAACATTCTTGCATCTCTCATCCATAACCAATAAATTGAGATGTTAAAAGTAAAAAAAATCATCTATCCAATGGCAAAAAATGGGCTTCTAGCACTTTTCACAAATGTCATGATGAAAACTAGTTTGTATCATCATGGTATCATATTATATTTTCAAAATTATACCTCAAAACTTAGGGGAAAAATCCATCCCTTGTTAATTCCATCCATATCATCATCATTGTTTATCTTATCTTGAGTCCATTACTCCTACCCATCATCTACCATCATATATTATAAATAATTATGACCATATGTTCTTCTAGTCTTGACCTTTTTAAGGGATTATAAGTTATCTTATGAATATTTATAGAATCATATTGGCATATCCTCTACTTGACACTCAAGTAACTATACATTTGGTTCCCTCACAATGAAGTTTTTGGAAATCCCTATTCCATTCCTCCTTGGTTCTCATCCCATTTTTAACATCACCCTCTTCCTTTTTTCATCCCATCCATTATTCCATACATCCTTATCCTTTTTTCTAGGATTGGTATTCCTTTTTCTAGAAACCCTAGTTATACAGTGTACATACATGTTTCCAAAAAACCCTAAAAATATAGAATAGACAAAATCCAAAAAAAACTAAGTTGTCTTGTCCTATATATGGAGCATCCCAATAATATTATCCTATATAATAATTTATACATATCATTTTTATCATACCTAATCCTTATGTCCTAATGATCTTATAATTTTTTCATCTTTCCTCAACATCCTTGTTGTCTTATGTCTTTCATAACCTTATCCTAATCATAATCACTAGTACACTCCAAATATATACCCTTGTCCTCAATTTATATCCTTAATATAAATTCATATCATGATTATCATAACCAAATTAATCCAAATCATCACTTTATAAATCATCTCATCGACTCTCATCAAAACAATTAGATAAGACACAACACTACATGTAGATACTTATGTATTACTTCCATGTTTTTTTATTGTTTAACATGTTTGCATGTCTTATATAATGCATGTATATGCATATGTTTGTCTTCTTGTCTATGAATGTTTTTATTATTCTATAATCATGTATATTTAATCAAGGGTATAATGAAATAGGATGTTATGATGGAACTAAAAAAAGTATAATAATGATTTTGAGTACCCTATGTAGAGTTCATCATTTTCCCCATTTATAATCATGCACTATGGCACAACATCCTATTGGTCATACTTATTTCATGGGGAATAGTTACTTGTGATATATTTACGTAATATTGCTTAAACTATGATTAACCTTATTATAGTAATGATGGCTTGATAACAGACTAAACTCATCATTTCACCTATCCTCTCTCACATGTCTAAATGTATAATCCTATCATCAATTCGATCATATCAATAAATTATTTCATATCCAATCATTATTTCATCCTGTCTATTACGTTTATTTATAATTAACATCTAACATCTCATCTCTTATTATTTCTCCTAGTCTTATATCTTCATGACTACTATCTAAGTCAAGTCACATCCTCTATCTAAAAACTAACATGTCTAAAATCCTATCATCATCATCATCATCTTAATATTATAATCCATCATTGTGATCTTCTAATATAGTATAAAATACATTGGCCTATGGTCTTTTTAGACTATGTAGGTAGTGCCTAGTGACATAACATGACTAAGGTTAGATCGGTCACTCTATCCTCTTTCCCCATCATTCATCATCACATATATCTTGTCTCTTAAAATCCTCAAGTCTTGAATTAGTCAAATAATTAAGCTATAACATTAGTCATTCATAAATTAGTATATTTATCAATCACCATACTTAAAATAATCTCCCCAATATTCCATTTAACCTCTTGTATCTATCGATTGGGCTCGATAAATCATAACATCCATTATTTTTTCCATCAATCATCCATTATCAGTAATTGGTTAAATCACCATTTAAAGTGTACATTTTTTTCCTTTGATTTCAGAATGATAAGGACTATTTCTTTATAATCATATCTTATAACCTTGCAAGTGTCCTTCCTAAGGTCATCATCACTATTAATCACATTATGGCTCATTTATTCAATGAATTACAGTCTAATTCTTCCCCTTCATATTCTAGCCACTTAATCATATCAATTATTCTCTATCATCTCCTTCATTATATAAATCAACTTTTGCTTTGAG
>JARHVA010005233.1:52500-170000 GCA_037957365.1 Torreya grandis | reverse complement strand
CCATTCACGTGTCTCAATATCATATATTCACTGCATATACAAAAAATTCTAACTATATTTCCATCCAAACACTTGATTAAAAGAGGAACATCCACATGTTACTATCATATTTATCTATGGATTATATAAAAAAGACTAAGATATAGGGCTTCCTAACTATTCAAGTTAACAAGATCATACCATGCATCTCAACCCTACTCACTCACTCCATGCACATTAAATAGATAGATCATTGAGTTGTTGATCAATCAGATAAGTGAGGATTATCCACATGTCTTCATCCCACATACCCATAATGAATCAAAGCATTAAAATTTGGTGATAATCAATACAATCAAGAGTCATCCTTATGGAATTATCCCACTCATTTATGACTAGTAGGACTAGGTATATAAGTACAAATCTTCTTGATAATATGAATAAGTGAGAGTTGACCACTTGACACTATCCCACTCATCTTAAACTAACAATTATAGGTATAGATGTACAAAGCTTACTGAGCATTTGGATAAGTGATATTTATCTATGTGTCATCATCCCACTCATCCACAACCTATATATAGTGACATAAATTATAAATACCAAAAAATGAGTGACCAAGTGAGAGTTATTTACATTTCAACATCCTATGTGTCCATAAATAATATTTAATTACATAGAGATCAATGCCAATCGATTTTATGGATAAATAATATATGACCATGTGATTGTATATAATTGAGTTAAGATCAATGGACAAGGACATATGGATCAACTCCAAATGATTAAGGAAAATGTGGTGTCGACCTATGATTTACAACTTCATAAAATTATTTAGAAGAATTAAAATTGAAACTTCAAGAAGTAATCCTTCTCATCCATGTTAATATTCAGTGGTAGCACCAAGTATCAACACAATATATTTTATCTAGTCATATTTAACCACAAAATTTAGCATTATAAAATAATATGACTAGATGTGGATGCAGTAAAACCATGCACATAATATGACTAATTTACTATATAATATAGATAATATATGGATGACTTGGTGATCAAGAAAGTTGGACTACATGATGCAACCACCAAACCAGAGGTATTATACTATATATATTCCCTTTTCAATTTGTTTATGGCTTGGAAATTTTCTAAAAACATATTTCACTATCTCAATAGACCCATCCATGTGAATTATATGTTTGCAAAGGATTTTGAAACATAATATCAACTCCTAACACTTGATATGACATATAATAAGTCAGTTGTGGATGTTTGGTTGACCAATAACAATTTCTAATATATATGTATATAGGATATGGTCAGTGAATTCCAAAAAATCCATGTTATCAATGTAGATCAAAAAATTTCTAATTATTATATTTAAGCCTAGAATTTAAATCACCATGGACTTATTGAACATATTATATGGGTTTCATAAAATCAATTATGTCGGATAAATTTGGGTCCCAAATTTAGGGTATTATTATAGACACTAAAATAATTCCATCTCTAGGAGAGATCATTAGCTTCAATTTCAAATACCATATGATCAATTAAAAAAATAGGCCCAATGGATGTTTTTATATGATTCCATATCTACTAGATGCGATCAAGATTATGGTCACTCCTCTTGGGGAAGAACCATGGAAGATGGATAAAATATGTAATATATTAAATATGAAATGCACATTATAGATATAGATTTAATATTAATGATAAAATCACATAAATTAATGAACATATGATATAAAATGAAAAACCTCAACTTAGGTAAAAAATCATGGAGATTATTCATTTATCAATAAACTCAAGTACCTAATACATTCCTTCAACCTCTCACTTGTCCTCTAAAATAAATTAACAAAACCAACATAGAGCTCACATATAATGATACATATCACACCATTCAAAAAATAATATTGTATTCATTATGTTTTCACCAAGTGGTATAACCTTTTTTATCTTTAGGTATTAGGTGGACCATTTTAACCAATAGGTCCAACCACTCCCCGATGCACACAATAGTAAAATTTAATATACTTTATTTTTTTATTTACATGAGGATTTAACCTATCTTAAGTAATAATAATAAAACATAACTATTTATTTATTTATTTCATTGATATAATATGTTAAGATCCTAATAAATTTACCACTCAAGATCAATTATTCCAACACTTATCCTACCTTTATAACAAAGGAATTATACTCCATAAACCATCTATAATGTGTTTAGGAGGTATGTAATATTTTATGTATTTAAAAAAACTCATCATGCCAATATCACCTTTTGAAACAAAAGGAATTATAATCCAAAAACTACTTAGATTATGTTTGGGTTATCATGATTATGAGACTACATCTCATTATTTAACAAGAATAATCAACTAAGTATTTTGGATCCTTTTATAACATAAGGAAGTCTATTAAAATATATGATTATAAGTATTAGGTACACTATAAAATCACATAGTCTGGAGTTCACCAAAATCACATGAAGTTTCTTATTACAATGTTTTAAAATGAGAATAAGCATAGAAAAGAATAAGGAAAAAAATTGCTGTTAGGAAGAGACATTGTCATGCACACTCCTCAAAGAAAACTCTAAGAGACCAAACATTGTATGAAATTTATGAAACTTGGTATCACCAAGTGGGTTTTTATAGACATATATCACTTATTATTTATTAGTACAAAACTTCATATCTATATCACCATTGAGGACTTTCTCTCAGATAAAATGCACATGAAATTTAATATGCTTAGTTCATTGTTGATGCCATGGATTTTTTTTATAGAGATATATAACCTTGATTATCAATAAGTGTGATACTATTATAAACATATAATTAGATTTATTTTAATAAATTTCATATCCACATGGCTTCTTTAGTAGTTTCTATATCACTTCTGTTGATGTGAATCTTGTGCACATCCCTAGATTTAACAAAGTAGCCTCTAACATTTTAGGATCTCAATGGAGATGAGATCCACTCTAAGGAATGATTTTTAGGAATGGGTTAAATATCCATTTTGTGGAATATCAAGTTTATAATCTATATTGTTAACTATATTTTCTTTTATTATAATTAATCCTAGTAAAGAAATCAAAATCGAAGTGAGTTGGATGGATGGGTGGAATTTATTCTAGAGTGGGCAAGTCTCAATCAAATAAAATTTATAAAGGAGGTAAATATATATCAAAAAATAAGGTTTTATGGTCTCAATTGGTCTCTTCCTAGACTCTTTACTTTGTGGACAAGTGTTTCCAGGACTAATGATTGTTATTTGTAGTTGTTGCACATTAACAAGCAAATGCAGATAGGCAATCTAAGGGAAATAGTATAGGAAACTTAATGGTCTCAACTGAGGGTTACTAGTTTTAGAGTTTCTATTGTACACCCTTATTTGAGAGATTACATCTTGGACCAAAAATGTATCTAGGGAAAGATATGGAAAAAACCTAGAAGACTATACTAGAGAGAAAACACTCATTCACACTTTAGAACATTAACACAATTTTAACCAAATTATTAAAATCAATGAAATATACTAACATTTTAATAGATATTACACATCTATAAATAACACAAATCAATGATAATAACTATAATTATCCATAACTTTTGCATACTTCAAATTAATAAATTAATACAACTAAGAAGACAAAACCTCAATAACACAGAGATGGAAGGAAAGAACACCAACACAATTGCATTACAATAAAAATATTTTCTCCCTATAATGATATAAATTCTAACCATTTTAAAATACATTATTACATGAATATATATACATGGTTATGTGTCACCTCATCCTCAAAGTACATGAAAATTCATAGTTACATTATGCAATTAGAAACCTAGTTCTATTTTTAGTATAAATACTTCATATGTACATCAGGGTTCATATTTAGATCCCAAATTATAAAACCCCTTATATTTGTTTAGGATATTCTTATTTTTATCCTTGGTGGATATGAATATTTCAAAAAAAATCTTTTTTAAGTTTTCCATACAACTGCTCATCTGCACAATTAAAACATATAGGTTGTGGTGTAAATTTAAAAAGAGTATCTAAAACTTTAATAAACCTTAATATTATTACATATTTGTATTTATCTCAAAGAGATATAAAATTTCAAAAAATAATAATCTCAATCTAAGTTTGTATGCAAAATTAATGGCCTTAGTAAGTTGGAATTCAATTTCTCACATCATGCTATCACCCGACAACATCATGATGCAAATAGGTGACACCATGTGTCACCTGATGGCATGATGTAATGTAATCAAATGCCAACTTATCAATGTCATAAATTTTGTGTATAGACTCAAATTGAGATGATTTTTTTTTAATTTCATATATATTTGAGAGGAATAGAAATATGTAATAATATTAATGTTTAAGAAATTTTTTATTCTGTTTTTTCATTTATCTCATAAACTGTCTATTGAGTAGCCTCAATATTCAAATTTGTAATGAGGTAAAGAATGAGACTTGAATGATAACCCCTATGAACATAGGTACTATATATATATAAAGTGAATTACATGGATTCACACATAATTATTGTAAATTATTGGTGAGCCAACCCCTAAAAAAAATTACATCATAAAATTTTAGCTGAATGTGTCCTATGTACTACTCCTAAAAAATTACAAAATATAATTTCCCAAAAAATTGAATATTCATGAATTAATGAATATTCACCACTATAATTTACCCTAGTGTGCATGCTAACAATTAACTAAAACTATGTCAAAATAAGTTAGCATGTATAATGAAATACAATGCGTGCATGCTTCAAATAGTTTAGGAAACTTTTACATTTATTTACTAAGTATAAATAAACTATATGTAAAAGGATTAGTCTTGCATGCATAACTACATACAAAATCAGCCTTCAACTAAAGGTTTATAAGTGATTGCATGGTGATTTTTTTTTTGAAGGCATTGGAGTGGTAGCTTTATTTGAACTATAAGTCAAAGCATCAAATTTATTATTTTCTTCCGACACTTGAAATTACTTGTCACCAAGATCATGATAGTATGTAATAATATCCATATTTAGCAATGGAAGTTTGTGCACCCTATTGACTTGTTTCATAAGTTGTGTATGTTTAAATGTAGTATTTTTGAAGTTAATCCTTAATATCTCTACTTTGGTGACTTTTTTATTTTCAAAATTTAACTCAAATTCTATTTCTTCCAATGCCATTCCTTGTAATTTTTGCTTGAATTTGGTTGAAGCTTATTGAAGAAACTAATCAAAATTAGCCTTGATTATGATCCTACCAGTGGAGTCCCTTTCATATGAGAGCTTTAATTCTTCTATAATCTACAAAATTAAGCTCTCATGATCTGCATATTTAGGCATTCTTGTCTTATCTACTACAACACTCTCTTTAAATTCTTGTTTCTGAATGACTACCAAGTTGACAAAAATTTTAGCCTCCAATGGTGCCATCAAATTTAGGTGGCCATATGCCTTATTATTTGTACAAATAACAAGAAGCTTCAACTTATTTTCATCTTGTTTTAAAAAATTAAATAATTTGGTAGTTTTAACTATTTGAGGTACCAACTCACCCTTTATTACATCAATAGCCTCCAGGTTATTATATAATTTGGATGCTACATTTTGCACATTTGTTTATATATGTATGGGAACATGCATTATTTATTATTGTTCCCTTATTTGTTCTAATTATTTATCTATTTCCTTCTTGACCATTTTGGTTCCCTCATGAATCTCAACTAGGACATCCTTGTGGGTTTCAAAATATGATTTGAAATCATCAATGTATGAGGACTACCCCAATGTTATATTATTTATTTTATAATAAGTAAATACCTCTTGTATATCTTCTAAAATGACCCCCTTCTATCCTCATCTTCTATTTTTCTCTTCTTTACCCTTTATACACTTCCTATGGTTTTTTAAAATATAGAGCTCACTATGTGAAATTTTGTAATTGTAAGATTAGGCTAATGAGAAGCCTCTGATTACATATCAATTACCCATTATGGGAGGAATAATTGGGTTTTATATGTGGGTTGAGTGTCTTGAACTATATTCTCACTGAACAGCTTTCTTGAGGATTATTTTAAGGCTTCTTCAAGTAGTGAATCAATAAGGGAAGGCCAAACTATTTTAGACCATTCTAATCCACCATATTGATATAGTAGGTGGATGGCATAAACTAGCTTATTTTTTATATCCTTATTAATTATTACCATAATACTGTCTTGAGAAGAACTGGGTAGAGGCATTGGTAAACCTAATTGAGTAGATGAAACATGGAGTTGTGATCTTACCACTACTCCTCTATATCTCTTCATGTATTGGTTCTTTTCTCTCAATATCTTGAAGGCTCATAAACTTATCTCTTTGAAACTCCTCCTCCTCCTCATATATTGATTCACCTTGAGATACCTCTCTTGATGGCCCTTTTGTTTGTGGTGCCTCAATATCAAGACAATGTGTATGGATTGATCCCTAGGCTTCCTCTTGTAATATATATTTATTTTCTTAGGTGTGGAATATGCCTCTTATGTGGTCGGGGTTGAGGTAACCACAATAGCAATCTATTTGATTGATGAATCCATTAGTTGGGTAGGTCTTTTTGAATATGAATAATTATGATAAATGGGATCATAATGTGCTCCCAAAAGTATCAAGTGCTCTAGGATCCTTATTTATAAATTTTAATGTTATAAATGTGTCTATTAGGGTTTTCATTGATAATTTTATGGCTGAGAGGGAATATCAACCCAAAAATCTAAGGCATCCCATCTTCTAGTAGGTGGGAGTCTAGTTTGTGCATATGTAATTGAGATATATGGTTTCCATTAAATGAGTTTTAGGAGGTATTTACCTATCCCAATTGTTTATGCCTATTCTCTAACCTAGGAATCATCTTTTACATTGATAAATAATAAGTCATGATCATATGTATCATACTATTAGGGAATACCAAGGCCCTTGATGTGATTTTATACTTGGCCATGAGGATCCTATTCCCTAAATGGTAGAGTGGCTAGTTAGTAGTACTCCATATATCTACCATATTTATAAAAGTTCTTATGACTTACATATCACATTAAATTGATCATGAGGTGAGATCTATTAAAGGATCTCTTCTTATTATTATGCATAACTTCATCTATCCCCCACCATAGTTGGTAGGAAATTTTTTGTTTTACTAGTTTATTGAGAACATATTTAAGGAGGCTTAGGGATGTTACCTTATGGCCTATGACCATAATAATATTATAGTCTAGGTATAACCAATAATATACCCTAATCATAAATGTATCTAAAATGCTTTTGGATAACCTAGGCAATGGTGACTTATGAATGGACATCCATACCTAGGATTATACATCTTATGCAATGTGTGTGATGTTTTAGGTGTATGTATATATGTGAATGAAAGAATACAAATAACTTATATGATTTTTTATAAAAGTCTAGATATGGTATCTAGAGTGACCAATTATGTACATAAAATATGCACATCACACTATCAATAAGATAGGACATCATATATAAATGGCCTCCTTGGGGCTTTTTATCCTTGTGAAATAATTATTCTAGCAACCTTGCACTAATCACCTCACCCTGAGTTGAGGTCATCATTAAGTCTATAAATAGAACCCACTCAAGGTGGATGAATTTGATCCTAGGATAAATATATAACCTAGTCAATATGGACATCCCAATACACATTCCCTTCCTAAGTTTGGCCACACGTACTATCTTATTTTCCTTCAAATTAATGGTCTCCTTAGGAACCATCTAAATACTTAATGTTTTATTAATTGACTTATCCTTCTTCCATGAGACTAACTTATATAAGTTTTAAATATAATCTAAAATGGGGAGAGATATATACATTTAAAATACATCCCATAAGATGCATGCTATAATGGTATTATGATCCAAATGGTGCAACAACGCACCTTTAGTCACCTTCCCAATGAATAACAAGTATTTTAGGAGGTTTATACATGGTATGAACTCCATATTTTATATTTTTAAGTATAGTCTTTGGTATTTAAATGGGAGGAGGTCTGTAGCTAATTATCATTAGAATGGAGTCAATTTTTTTTCATGATTGTGTGAGAAAACCTAGTAAATCAACTCCCATAATGCTAAATAATTATTGTAATCATTATTGAATATGGGTTTGAATATTGTGTCCTTATACTCTATTAAATCCTTAATATATAATATTTATATGGGTAGGATTCCTTGAAATTTCTTTGATGATGACACTATTGTTAATTGATTATGTTGACAATGTTCTACTTTGAAAATTAGTAGCTTCGCTCTTTCATATGCACTATATGCTTGAAATATAGGTAGTTATGTATTGTTAATAGGGGAAAAAGTGAGTTTTAATCTATCTTGTGATAAATTAACACTTTCTTTATATTTAATGCTTTGATATACATTTAGCATTCAATTCTAGTTTGTACACCATTAATTTCCAATGTCTATAACTTTGATTAATTTGTTCATTTCAAACTTTGCCATTTCATTTGGTGGGTATGACACATAGGCACTATTGATGATTAATAGGACTGCCACATCATTTCCTTTTACCAAGTGTCATTATATTACTTATTTCACTTTGGTTTACAATGCCATATGGGCTCTTAGTAGTCAGGATTTGGGATATAGTGTTAAAATAGAGTTTTTTCCATGAATGAATCTCTTGAACAAAATTTTTAAACACTTTTGTTGAAGATGACAATGATCCAAAAAAAAAATTTAAACAAATCCATCAAATAAAAAAAATGTCAAAAACCAAAACACTAAAAAATAGTATGAACATTTCCTCCAAACACTGTCACTAAAAAATTATTCTAAACAAGAGTCCCAAACTTTGTTCCCAAAGACTAATATCATGTCAAATACTTTTGCTAAATATTTCCACTAAATAAATTCTTTTAAGACAAAAATGAGCCAAGTGTAAAAATTCTAAAAACCTAGTTCACAAAGATAAAATGGTGAAAAATGTAATATATGGTGAATAGATTTGTAAAGGCCCACTCTTAAATTACAAACTTCAAATAATTATCCTAAAAAAAACCTGTGAATAAAAACTTTGAAGAGTAATTTCATGCCAAGGTTTATATAGGTGTGAAGTGTTAAAAAATACCAAAGACTTTTTATGAATAAATGTTCTAAAAACCAAATATATAAAAACAAAGTTTAGAACAAATTCACTGAGACCTATAAATACACAAATTTTAAAAATCATTAGTAGGTTAGTCTGAATAAGTAAAATTTTCTCATAGATTTGATGAATAACTAATTCATGTGTAATACATAAAGCTTTCTCTTTATAAAAAAAATTCAAGATAGGCTAAGACCTTTTTTCAAATATATTGGGTCCCTATTCTAAAAAAAAGAATGGGGGTATGATGGGTAAAACAACTTCTATACTCTACTTCTATAGAAGAGACAGGCATAGTAGGTTGATTTTTTTTCTCCAAGTGATATCACATGCATCAAGATAAAACACACACATATAAGTACATTTGTGATATATAGTATCTGTTTCTATGCTAAATCACGTTCTACATTCAAAGAAGAAAATGAGAAACTAAAAGATGGTCAAGGCTAGAAGATACCTGGATATGGTCGTGCACACCGAAATCAGATGTTGGAAGGTTCTCCTCTTTGGCTATGGAGGAATGACACCTGCAAAGAAGAAGAGACTAAACACAAAAAATGTTAGACGAGGAGACGGTGGGTTGTCAAGCAAACGCCTGATCCCAAAAGTATGAAGACTTACTAGAAGGATATCAACCCACTGATTAAAAATAGAATATTTGACTGGTAGAAATGAGAGACAGAATGAAAGCAAATAGAAGACAAAAAATAAAATGCATACCTGATATTTAGCGAACTATTCTGCACAGTTGCCAGTGTTAGTCTCTGTGCCAGCGTCGGTCAGGAAAGGGTGCCGACATCAGTTAAAGTGCCGGCATTGGTCAAGGTAGCAGTTCTTGGACAGGTCTGGTCGAGTCTGGTTGGGTCCGGTCGGGTCTAGTCAGGTCGGGACAAGGTCTTAGAGTCGGGACAGGGTCTTAGGCTTTGCAAAAAGGTCTGTTGTTTTGTTTGGGGTTTTATGCAGGAAGTCTGAGCAGAGTTACAGACTGTGTAGTCGGGGGATAGTGGATAGAGGTGTAAAGGAGGAAGTCAAGTTGGGGTTATAGTCTAAGTCTAAAATAGGGGTGATACCAGTAATAAACAAACAACAACCAGAGAGAAACAAAAGCACAGAGAGAGATACTTACCTATTATACATTGCAAGTATGATAAAAGACATGATTGAAGTCATTGATGTGTTGCAAGATGACCGAAGTAGGATTCCTATGCTGGAGAGAGAGACACGAAAGATTGATCACAGATTGATTGGATGCAAGAAAATGGTTGATCACCAGAGTTGATTGATCACCAGAGTTGGTTGAATGAATGAACTGATTGGTTGAATAATATGAATTGGTTGATTGCCAGAGGTTCATGGTTTTGCTAATTGATCGAAGGACGGTTCAATAACCGATCACAAAAATGGATTGGCAACCGCATGGATAACAGATAATAGAATAATGGTTCCTACGTTCGGGTTGAGAACACAGTGCTAAGGAGAACCAACGCTGGCAGGACCGCCGATGTCAGCCAAGAAGTGACCGACATCAGTGACATCGGTCGGGTGGTGACTGTGGTTGGCAGAAGTAGAATGGGGGTAGAGACTAACTTTAGCCTTCTGCTCATTTTGACATGCTGCCAAGGTCAAGGCTAGTGGGAAAGTGGTCGATAGGGGTTAAATAGGTGAGGGAGAATAACATGAGGGATGACCAGGGGAGTTGACATGATTTTGGTGTCTACATTTGCCCCTTTTAATCTTGTTGGTTGTTCTGGACGAACTGCAAGACAAAAATAGGAGTGATTGCCCCAGGTGTGGATAAGGTTGATTTCATCTTGTTGGTTTTTTGAATGAAATGCAAGACAAAAACAAGAGGAGGTTGGTTTCCCCGATGATGGATGAGGTATTCCCCCTCAAAGCAGGAGTCGAGGGAAGGGAACTGAGAATCAGGTGCTGATTTGACAAAGAGTGGATGAAAAAGGGGTGAGGGTGAACGCTGCAAAAGTCATGATTGTGTGCATACCACTTCACGAGATGGTCAGGTCAAAGTGTGCCAGTTGAGGGTCAAGGAGTGCCAAAATTGAAATAACCGAGCCCCAGCATTTAGTCATCTACTGATTGGGTTATTTAATCTAAGCTGAAGCTCCAAATGGTCATCATGTTCCAGGTATCCCAGGCTTAGGAAGTGCTCCCAGAAACACAAAAAAGCCACAAATAGTGCAGATCAACCAGCTTGTGATCCTATACTTGTGAGGGTCCAAAAATAGTCTACGCACAATTTTGCTAACCAGTCATGAGGTAACATACATGCAAAAACAACCAAGGCAACATTGTCTTGGAAGTGGTCGAGGTCGGAGGAGATAGGAATGATTTCCAATGGTCATTGGTCAAGGTGGAGGAATGGATGAAAGGATGTGGCCGAGCTAACCTCAGATGACCCCATGTCAATTGAGTGCTACCTACATAGCCCTGGTCTTAGGGCCTCAGGCTAATGTAATTCTCCCCAAAGGGAGGAAGGGTCAAAGTGATGGAATTGGTCTTGGTCGAGGGCAAGGTCATGGTCAAAAGGAGGAAAGAAGGTTTGTCCATCAGAGAGATGAACAAATGAGGGTGGTCAAGCTAACCCCAGATGATGTCGTATCATCCGAGTGCTGCCTACATAGCCCCGATCATAGGGCCTCAGACCAATGTAGTTCGACAAAGGGTCTGAGTGGTAGACAGGTGGTCAAAATGGTCGATAGATTGGTCTTGGTCATGATGAAATGATGAGGAGAAGAGATGATGTTGCAGCCTTTTCCATATTGTTTAATGGTGTATTATGCAACATTGGTCAAGAGGTCTTTCATCCCTAGCAATTTTCCATAGTCATGATGGATGTATGCTAAAAATGAATTGAGGTCTATTTATGCTTCAGTAAGTATTGGTTTATGCTTAACATAAATTGCGTACGATCGATAGTTTCCATGTGTATTGGTGTTCATAGAAACTAGTGTGAATAGGCTATGGGAGTGGCCTGAAAAAGAGAGTTGAGTTGAGTTGATTGACAAGTGATGAAGGTGAATGTGACTAAAGTGCAGAAGAAGTGAAAGGCATATTGCTCTTTCATTGACAAGGACCAGAATGACAGCAAAGATAGGGGTTATTAGAACCAGGAGCCCCATTCATGCATGACATCGTTGACCAGATGTTGTGTTAGAATGGTAATCGAATCACTTTAACATTAAAGTGAGCTTGAAGTCCCTTGAGCAGGTGATAGGAGGAAAGGGTAACCCATTTTAAGAGTAGAGATAACTTTGCCCCTTTGTATAGGAGACCCTGAGACAACTGTAAGTCAAGTCCATGACACGTTTTTTTTTTTTAGGTTGCAGACTGATCAATGCAGGAAGCCTGCATAGAGATGTCATTTGCTTGGTGGTCAGTTGTGAAGTTGATCAATGCGGGAAGCTTTGAAGATAGTGTTGTTTATTGCCAGAGTAGTCATAGCCATCCTTCGAGGGAGTGGTCTAGAATTTTGCTTAATATAAGGGCTTTTGAATAGCTATCCTTCAAGGGAGCAGTCTATTAAATACAGCAATGATAGTATAGTTATCCTTCGAGGGAGCAGTCTACCTTTTGATTTGATTTTGATATTGATATGGTGACCATGGATATTTTGACATCTTGATGTGTTTTTATAGAAATGTGAGTCATGGACAAGATTATAGAAGGTCAAGGGTTCCCTTATATTAGGACAAAGCATCCATACATCATAAAAGGGTTATAGAGGAATTGTTAAGAGGAATAGGGATGAAAGGAATTAGGACTAAGAGGATGGGGATTGCTCAAGGGATGAGCTCAAGTTAAGTGTCAAGTGGATGAATACTTGACTAGCAGTAGAACGGTCGCAGATGAAAGGCATAAAAAGGCTCAGGTTCTGATAAATCCCTGGTCCATGCTTATATGTGTATGGTAAGGTCTAAGTCAATTAAGAGCAAATTTTCCCCATTTGCCTTTTTCTAGATTGGTTAGGGGTTGATTGATGAGTGGATGTGAAGTTGGTTGATATGGTCACTGATTGGTCGAGACTGGTTGAATGTTTTGATAAAAGGTTGGTTGAATGTTTATGTTGAATGTTTGGTTGATTGATATTTGATTGTTTATTGGTCGAGACTGGTCGAATATTTGATCGAAGGTAGGGTCGATGGACACTTGGTTGAGGTTTAGGATTAAAGGAGTGATTGATATTTGATTGAGACTGGGTTAAACAATTGGTTGAGGTTTGGATGAAGGTTAAATTCCCCCAGTGGCTAGGGAGAATGTTTGATGGATTGGTTAAGGTCAGTTGAGGTTTAGCGGTCAGATGGACTGTGTTGATGTCGAATAAGGGGGTTAAAGGTGGTAAAGGGACCATAGTCTGGCATGGAGATCCTGACTTAGGTGATGAGGTTGGAGAAGCATGGGTCGGTGTTAATGTTTTGTCGGAGGGGTGGTCAAGAGGATCCTTGATGAGAAGGGAATCCTTTTTCTGGTGTTGATGAATGATAGCTTTAAGAGTGCAACAATGCTCGGTGTCTTATCCCGAAGTGTGATGATAGTGGTAGAATTTAGAGTTGTCAAACCAAGATGGCTTTGATCTGAGAGTTGATGAGTGGGGTAGTATTGAAGGCTTATTGATGATGTGGTCGAGAAGAAGGGTGTCATTCCCCAGACATTGGTGAATGGCAACCTTGAGGGCACAACAATGCTCGGTGTTGTGCCCAGGCATGCGATGATACGCATAAATGTGAGTGTCATCAAACCAGGGTGGTTTTGGTCTGAGAGATTGATATGGTCTAAGCAGTGGGAGATAGATGCGAGAGGACTGCAACAATTGCCATAATAGCAAGGCATAAGAACTTACTAATGGGTCTAGATGTTTTGTTGCAGTGAGGGTTGGTGACTTTGGTTTAGGAGGCGTTGGTCGATGGATTGGAAGAGATATATGTCTGATGGGTTGATAGAGTAATGGAGGTGACTTGCCTCTGTGAAGTATGGGAGTAGGAATCACCCCTATTAAAGTGGATGGATGTGGGCCTAAAATTGAAGGTAATGACGAAGGTGGGGGAGGAAGCCTCCGGTGTGGTTTAGTAGTCTTCTTTGGTTTGGGTTGAGGGCCACCTTTGTGTGCGGCGAGGTTAGATGTGGGGTGAACACCAAGAGGTTTAATCTCTTTGGGAATGATGGACGCCTGCGCGGGTTTGGACTTAGATGTGGATGGTTCTTCTCTCGATGGAGAAGGGATTGAAGATGTGGGCTCTTTAAGTAGAAAGAGCACCGGAGTAGTCATGGCTTCTGTGTGTGGTTGAGGAGTCAAAAAGGTATGATCATCTATGGATGATAAGAAGGATGAAGGTGTTGATGTGGTCAAAGCATCCTCCAATATGAGAGAGGTCGATGGAGGACTAATAGGAAAAGAAGAAGATTCTACCTGTGGAAGACGAATGGGAAGAGATGGCTCTTCTACCTGTGATGGAGGTTGGTTAGGGATAAGAGGTGAAACCATGTTGACTATGTGTATATGATGGTCATGAGAGTCATTGGTCATGGTCTGAATGTTTTTGTGGCTAGGAGGACGGTTAGGGAAGGGTTGTATGTACCGTTGTTGGAATTGTTTTGTGATGCTTTGAGATGTTGAAGGTTGAGGTTGATTAGTTATTGTTGAAGATGGTGATCTGATGACCATAGTGTTGGCCACTCCTTTGGATTTGGAATTGACAAAAGAAGAAGGTTTGGAAGAAGAATGGTCATTGGTTCTTGCATTATTATTACACAATTTGACCTTATCTTCTTCAATGGTGCGAAGTTCAAGCTTTTAGGCCATGGTGAAAGCCTCATCGAAAGTGCAAAATGTATGAATCTGTAAGGTGGAGGAGATGTGGCTAACACATGCTCGAGAAAAGAGCTCAATGAGTTCAAGTTGAGGCAAGGAGAAGGGGAGCTGGTTAATCAAGCCTCTCCAACGGGCGACAAAATCAACTATTGATTCATCGTCAAATTGCCTAATGGAGTAGAGTTCTGTGATCGAGACTTGTTTAGTGATATTGATTGAGAAATGGTTAATGAATAATTGGGTGAGTTAAATGAATGAAAAGATAGAATGTCTGGCAAGAGAGCTATACCAGTCAAGGGCAGGGCCAGAAAGAGACATAGGAAACATGCGTAGAAGTAATGCATCGTTGTGGGTGATAAGGTAACAGGCATGTCTGAATGCCTATAAGTGTTGTTGTGGGTCTTCCTTGATTTAAAAACAAGAAAACTTAGGAAGTTCTCACTAGTTGGGGTATGGTCAGATGGGCACAGAAGGATGGATGGGCTCATTGCAACTTTGCTCATACGAGAGAGCATTGTGTGAGCCAGAGATAGAGATTTCAAGACTGGACATTTTATCCATCAGCATTTTGATGAGATCTACTGATGGATTGGTGGGTGGAGCGCCCCCTAGATTTTAAGGTGCTCGAAAGAGACTAGAAGAGGTATATGATGTAGTCGGTTGTACCAATAAGGGTATAACGTACGGATGACTAGTCGTAGGGATAGAGGAGGAGACTAAGGATGGTTGGGTAGAAGGCATGGCTAGGTTCAATGTTGTCACAGGAGGTTGGTTAGAGGTAACATGGGCCAATGGATAGGTATCCACCCTAGTGTTGATAGGAGAAAGGGTAGGTGGAATAGAGATGTCCAGATTCTGAAAGGGGGTAAAAAGTGGTTGAGTGGGTTAAGGTTGATAGGGGGCCAAAACCCCAGTGGAAGTGGGCACAATGATGGAGGGAGAAGCCACACTTGGATGGTTGGTCAAAGGATGGTCATTGGTCGAAGCAATATCCTGGGTGTCTAAGGGTTGAACTATGGATGCCATTGATACGGCCGCAGTTTCAAGAAGAGAGGTCAGCATTCTGTACATTGGGTTGCCAAAGGGGTCTCGCGTTTGGCTATTCATGAGATAGTGCTGTAAGGCTTTGATGTTGAGGTCCAAGAATCATGTGAAATATTGGTCCCCTTTTGGGACAATAGGCATTTGGGTCAGGGATGGTCGAGTAGGAGTTCTTTCAGTCTCCGAGTGGAACTCCATTATAGGACTAGTTATGGATGGGGTAGACGGAAGCGGATGATGCCTCGCGTGATCAACTAGAGCCTTAGCTTGGCTATGAGTCGGAACCATTCAAGGCAAGAAAGAACATCCTCACAAGCTCAAACAAGCAGATAAGAACAAAAAAGATGAAGAACACAAGCAGATCCTAAACCCTAGAAGTAAATTATTAGGATTATAGTGGCTTATGTCTTAGAATGTGTGTAGAGGAAGATTGGCTTTTGAGTTAGGTCCTAGAAGTAGTCTATGGATGGTTTTGGCTTAGTTATGGTGCTCAAGAAGTCTGTGTTAGGTTTTGTACTAGGCCTGGTGCTAAGGAGCAAGCTCCCCTCACTTCATGAGTCCAGTGATAAATTGGGCCCGCTTAGCCAAAATATACTTCCCCTAGAGATTAGGCTCTGCCAGAGAACGGAGTGGGCTTTCCTCTTGGTGATGAAATCCAAGTAAGATCACCAGGATGGGTAAGGTATCCGCTGGGGGATGAAATTCCAGTCGGGCCTTGTCTCAGGTAAGTTAAGATGTTTGTTTTGTGCAAGTGGTTTAGTCGTGTAACATCAAGTGGACTAGATTAATTCATGATGCGATTATTAATTACTAAGTGTGGTCTAAAAAATGAAAGCAAACAGAAATGAATGCAAAGTGTTTAAAGCCCAAGTCAAAATTTTTGTTCGCATGAAGACGAATGGAGAAAGAGTCGAAGAATATGAGTTTTGACTAGTCTAGAGGTGCAAGAAAGAAAAGAAAAGTTCTTTTTATTCCTGCTTATGATGGCATTTAGAAGAGATGAAAGAGGCAAAAAAGGAAGGAACCTAATGCACCTATATGAATGAAAGAAAGAAAGAACCCAAGGAAGGCCCTAGGGTCCCACAGGGCGTGCCAGAATGTTTCTATGCTAAATCACTTTCTACATTCAAAGAAGAAAATGAGAAACTAAAAGATGGTCAAGGCTAGAAGATACCTGGATATGGTCATGCACACTGAAATAAGACATTGGAAGGTTCTCCTCTTTGGCTATGGAGGAATGACACCTACAAAGAAGAAGAGACTAAACACAAAAAATGTTAGATGAGGAGACGGTGGGTTGTCAAGCAAATGCCTAATCCCGAAAGTACGAAGACTTCCTAGAAGGATATCAACCCACTGATTAAAAATAGAATATTTGACTAGTAGAAATGAGAGATAGAATGAAAGCAAATAAAAGATGAAAAATAAAATGCGTACCTGATATTCAGCTAACTGTTCTGCACAGTCACCGGTGTCGGTCTCTGTGCTGGCATCGGTCAGGAAGGGTGCTGACATCGGTTAAAGTGCCAGCATCAGTTGGGGTAATGACCGGTGTCGGTCGAGGTAGCAGTTCTTAGACAGGTCTGGTCGAGTTTGGTTGGGTCCGGTCGGGTCTGGTCGGGTCAGGACAAGGTCTTAGAGTCGGGACAGGGTCTTAGGCTTTGCAGAAAGGTCTATTGTTTTGTTTGGGGTTTTATGCAGGAAGTCTGAGCAGAGTTATATACTGTGTATTCAGGGGATAGTGGATAGAGGTGTAAAGGAGGAAGTTAGGTCGGGGTTATAGTCTAAGTCTAAAATAGGGGTGATAGTAGTAATAAATAAACAATAACCAAAGAGAAACAAAAACATAGAGAGAGATACTTACCTGTTATACACTGCAAGTATGATAAAAGACATGATTGAAGTCATCGATGTGTTGCAAGATGACTAAAGTAGGATTCCCGTGCTAGAGAGAGAGACACGAAAGATTGATCGCAGATTGATTGGATTCAAGAAAATGGTTGATCGCCAGAGTTGATTGATAGCTAGAGTTGGTTGAATGAATGAACTGATTGGTTGAATAATATGAATTGGTTAATTGCTAGAGGTTCATGGTTTTGCTAATTGATCGAAGGACAGTTCGATAACTGATCGCAAAAATGGATTGGCAACCACATGGATAACGGATAATGGAATAACGGTTCCTGTGTTCGGGTTGAGAACGCAGTGCTAAGGAGAACTGACGCTGGTAGGACCGCCGACGTCGGTCGAGAAGTGACCGACGTCAGCGACGTCAGTCGGGTGGTGACCATGGTCGACAGAAGCAGAATGGGGGTAGAGACTAACTTTAGCCTTCTGCTCATTTTGACATGCTGCCAAGGTCAAGGCTAGTGGGAAAGTGGTCGACAGGGGTTAAATAGGTGATGGAGAATAACATGAGGGATGACCAGGGGAGTTGACATGATTTTGGTGTTTACAGTATCACTAGCATGGTTAACATCAAAATAATTATATAAATTAGCATTATCAATGGAATAATAAAATAAACTAAAATTTAATGTTATTTTGATATACCAAAATATTCATTTTGATAATTTATAATGATCCAAGTATGGATCTTGCATTAATTTAGAAGAAACACATACAACATATGAAATATTTGGCCTAGTAATAGTTAAATAATTCAAACTACCAACATGTTTTATGTAAAGTGTGGTGTAAGATTTGTCACAAATAGGTTTTGGATCAATATTAACATAAACTTCATTAAGATTATATGTAGGCCTATAGTCAAGAATATTAAACTTAATAAGTATATTGAAATTGTGATACAAAAATTGAGTCTTTATCCTAAAATATGGTCATTTGTAAAAAAATTATGAAGAATGCCTAAATTAGTCATTTCAAAAAATTTACTTAGTTTGCTTTTATAATTAATAATTAAAATAATTTTATCACTAGTAATAATAAGATCATTAACATATAATAATATTAAGATCATATGGACATTTTTAACTTTAACAAAGAGATCATTATTAGAATAATAGTTAAAAAAAAACTCTAATTATTTAACATAAATAATGATCTTAGAATACCAAGCTCAAGGAGCTTATTTTAAAACATAAAGACATTTGTTTAACTTAGAAACATAGCATTCTTTGTTAGGTTCAATGAAACCTTTAGGTTGAGTAATATAGTTTTGCTATTATAAATCACCATTTAGGAATGTATTTTGAACATCCATTTGGTGTATTATCCAAATATTTTGACCTATAATATCAATAATTAATATAATATTACTCATTTTTGATATAGGAGCAAAGGTTTAAACATATTCAATCCTATGTTTTTGAGTAAAACTATTAACAACTAATCTTACTTTATGTTTTTCATTTTTACCAGTTAAATTATATTTAATTTTATAAATTCATCTAAAACTAACAATATTCCTTTTAGTTATATGTGGGATGAGATCATGTTGAGGTCAACATACCCCCATTTCTAAAAATAATGACCCTTGTGCATATTTTGAACCTTAACACTAAAATCTTGATGTGTTGTACACATTATTAGAATTTGAAGATCATCCATGACTAATAAAATTGGCCCATTTGTTCATGGTTTTTCTTTAACCTTGCCTAAAGGTGCTAATAGTTGGCCTTCAGGTCTTAATTTTTAGGTTTCATGGAGCTCTTATTAATGGATCACGTTGGGATGTTCACAATTTTATCCTCATTCAGGATTTTACTAGCCTTTGGTCTATAAGAACTCACAATTGAATTCCTTGAGTTTTAAAATGAGTAGTGTTATTTATATACTAAGAGCATTTGTGATACATCTATATGCATCAACAATAATAGCTCTTCTAGTGCTAGAAGGAGGGCTCAAGTCGATATAGGAACTTAGGCTAAAGTTGTAAGACTGAGGTCTCATTCATGTTAATAATCATGAACGGGACCTTAGGACTAATAATTTAGGCTAATTCTGTAACAAATGGAACCATGTGATGTAAAAAAAAATGGGACCAAGTTAGGAGCATAAAGGACCCTACAAACATAAACATTAGACATCATTAAATTAAAGAGAACAAAAGGTGGGAAATATAAAGGCACCAAGCATTAATTTTTAGGCTAAGGTTTGGTCATGTTAAGAAACACGACTAAGCCTTAATATAAAAATTATGCTTAATTCTAAAGTAATTTTAAAAAATGTTCTCACCAAATTTGCTCTCGCCAAATCTAAATTTGAACCAAGGGTCTAAGCTAGGGTTTTTTGAAGGAGGGTTTCAAAACATGACTCCAACTATGAGTTATTGTAGACCAAATTCTAGTAAGAGCCTAAATGAGGATAATTTGTTCTTATTGATGCCTCTAGATGTATCACAGGTGATCTTAGTGTCTAAATAACACTACTCATTTTAGAATTCATGGAATTTAATTGAGTTCTTATATACGAAAGGCTAGTAAGATCTTGAATGATGATAAAACCGTGAACATCCTAACATGATCCATTAATAAGAGATCCATGAAATCTACAACTTAGGACATGCATACCAATAAATAGAAACATTAGATAAGGCTAAAGCAAAACCATGATTAAATGGGCTAATTTTATCAGGCATGCATGATCTTCAAATTCTAATAATGTGAAAAACATATCAATATTTAAGTGTTAAGGTTCAATATATGCACAACATTCCCCCTTTTTAGAAATGGGGGTATGTTGACCTCAAAAAATGGTTACTTCTAGAGAAACATATAAATATGTTATAACTAAGAGAATTTGCTTCAGACAAATAACTAGGTCACGTATTCCACTTGATCAATGTCATTATCAAGATAAGTTCGTGGTTGAAACAAACCTTTCACATGCAAAAGTAGGACTGCACATCAAGACATAGCCATTTTATGTGTATTTTTTATTCCACTTACTATTTTAAATGGGATTTAGGGGGAAAATTTTAGGTTTCATGCCTTTAATCATTAACATTGACTTGGAGCATGTTTAGATATTCATTAAGAACCATGCTTCTAGTTCAAGGAAGGCTTAGGAATTGATCAACCAATTTTACACAACCTTGATATGTATGCCTTTGGATCTAATATAGGCTTGATCCACTACCATCTAAGCATCCATAGCCCTAGTGGAGATTACCGTAATCACATTTTCTTGAAAATATTTTGATTTTGTAATAAGTTCTTATTTTTTTATATTTTTGGGTCCTTTAGGCTTTCAAAAAAGGTTGGAAACCAAGGTTCAAGTGTCTTATCTTCAAATAATCACCCATGGTTACAATATTTATCTCATGTAAGTATTTTTGTTAAGTTCAAACATGACTAAGCCTTAATAGATTAAGCTTTCATTCTACATGCATAATTCTTCTTAAAACTAAGTTTAGGTCGAGACAATGTTTAAGGTCTCATGGGATAGTTAACCTATCTATTAGTCCTTACTAGTTTATTTAAAATATACCATCAATCTCACATCTCAAATCCATGGTCAACATATGCTAAGGTTCATACCTACATTCCTAAACTTTTAGAGTTTCAAATAAACTAGGTGAAATTTGAGTTGAGGGTTGTCCAAAAGGACTCATTAGATGCAAGGAATAAAGAAACAAAAAGAAAACACACAATAAAAAGTACAAAAACATGAATTAAAAGGGAAGCAAACAAATATATACAAACTAGGGAAATGAATGAAATAATTGAAGGAAACTAACTAGCCTACCTCCACTAATTCTAACCATTCTTATAGATTTACTCCATGAAGACCCTAGGGCGAGTAGAAAAAAAATAATACTTGAGATACTATCCATTGGTGGGAAATTTTAATTCTTCTCCTTATAGGTATTTTATTTTAAATGTGTTATCTCTAAGTGTATCTACAATTTGATAGGGCCCAATCTATAGAGGTGTGAATTTTTCATGTTTATCATTGGGCTCCAATGCTTTGTCTTGAAGAAGAACCAAGTCTCCTTTTTTGAACACCTTAATCTTTGATCACTTATCAAACCAACTCATTACTATAGTTAAATTCATACTAAGGTTTTAAAAATATTCTTCTCATGCATCTTCCATCTAAATAATGTCTAACTACCTTGAATTTTTAAATTCTTGGTCTTCTTTCATATGCTCTTGCATAAACTTCTAAGTTGGAAGCTTGAATGTGATGGGGAATATGGGCTCTTGGATATATATTAGTAAGAAGGGAAATGTTTAATCACTTATTTTAATATTATTCTATCTACCCAAAGGGAATACTTGAGAAGATTATGCCATGTTCTAGGTTTGTCTACAACAAACTTATTAATGGCTTTCATCAAGTTTTTATTCATTGACTTAGATACTCCATTACCTTGAGGATAATAATTAGATGAAAATTTGAGAATAATTTTATTGTTATATGCCCATAATTTCATCTATAAATATATTAATGTTGACCCATTATCACATACCAAAGAAATTAGAGTCTGAAATCTAGTGCATATGTTTTCTTCTAAAAACTTGATCACTTCTTCTATTTTGCATTATTTGGTTGCTACTGCTTTAGTCCATCTAGTGAAAAAGTTGGTAACTATCAGAACATACTTATGACATTCTAATGATTTGTGGTTAATTACCTCTAAAAATTATAGTCCCTTCCCCACTAGGCAAAGGGTTTGTTAATCATGATAACTTGTAAGGGCATTACTGCCTTTAGCGCTTTTGTGTTGAAGATATCACATGAATGGAATTATATCACATGCTTATGAGCATATTTGAAGATGATGGGACAATAATAGACATACATAAGGATATTTTGAGTTATTGGCCTCCTATATAGATCCCCACTTACCAACTTATGAAAAGTAATCATTACCTTAGTAGCTTCTTCCTTGGAAACACATCTCAAGTACACACCTTTAAAGTTATTCCAGTATAGGACTCTATTTTTTATTAGGTAATGGGATGCCTTGAGCCTTAGAGATATTTTTTATTCCCTATTTAATCCTACAATACAAGTTCCATTAATCAATAAGTGTACAATAGGTTCATACCAATCATTAGGTTAAAATTTATGTTGATCAACCTTCATGATACTTATTTTGGGGATGGTATTGGAAATCATTTCAATCAGACCTTGACATCTTACCAATTTTGTAGTTTTCATCTATATGTCATATTATTGAAGAATAAACATCCACTTACCTCTTCACTCTCCAAGTTCAGATTAGCTTAACATTAGCTTAGTGGCTAGGTCTAGTAGAATGGCATGCACTTTGATCATTAGAATGTAGTGCCTAAATTTCTTGACCACTTTAAATAATGCAAAGGCTTGTTTATCAATCAAAGGATAATTTAATTCAACATTTTTCAAATAATTTCTCCTAAAAGTAATTGGATGGTCACATCCTTTTATTTTCTAAGTTAAAACATTAACAATAGTGTGGTTTGAGGAAAAATAGTAGAGATAGAAATCCTTTAAAATGTTTGGACTTATCAAGATTGGAGCTTGGCTGATTACCTCTTTGATATCTCCAAACACCTTTTTATATTCCTCAATCCATGAGAATTTAGAATCCTTATTCAATATATCATTCAATGCTCTGATAATTTTAGAAAATCTAGAAGTGAATTTTCTCACAAAGTTTACTTTAATATAAAATGATTTCAATTCTTTTCTACTTCTGGGAGGCTCTATGTTTCATATAGCTTCCACTCTTTCAAGATCTATGGAAATTCCATCTTTATTAATGGCATGGCTTAAAAATTTACCTTTAGTGACACAAAAAATTATTTTCTTAAGGTTGAGGGAAATTTCATACCTTTTCCACCTTTCAAATACATATTGTAAATGCATGAAATAGTCCTCCCTATTCTTAGATAAAATAGTTAGATCATCCATGTAACATATGATACACTTACCAATTAAGCCTCAGAAGGCATGGTCCATGGCCCTTTTAAATGTGGCTCCTACATTATTAGTCCAAAAGTAATTATTTTGTAGGTAAAGGTGCCCCACTTGGTTGTGAATGATGTCTTAATTATGTATTCTTTCTCTACCAGCACCTGATTATATCTTGAAAAACCATCAAGAAAAGGCATCATGGCTGAACCATAAATAATTTGTATTACTTGGCCAAGAGAGGGAAGAGGATAATTATGCTTTTCAGATACTCTATTGAAATTTATAAAATCAATACATAGTCTAATTTCACCATTTTTCTTTCTAATTGGCACCAAATTGGCAACCTAAGTATAGTTCATAATGGGAAATACAATTCTAGAACTTCTTTACTTCTTTGAAGCTCATAGGTTATAAGACTAGATTCACATGCCTTTATTTCTACTTGAAAAGTTTACAGTTATCCTTAAAAGGTATAGTATGGGTGATGACTCTTAGGTCAAAAATCTTCAAGTCATCATAAGACCAAGCTATATCATCTTTGTATTTTGTCAATATCTCCTTGGTTCTCTTATTTTCAGCACTTGTATAAGCTTTTCAAATATTAACCAACTGAGGTTGATCTTAGGCTCCAAGGTTAACTACATTTTAATCATTCATACTCACTTTTGGAACCTTATAGGTCTTAGCTAGTTTATCTTGATCAAATAATCTTTCTGAGGTAATCATTCCCTTGGGAATTTTTTGTCTTTTAGTTGAATGACATTGCCATCAAATTTAATTACTCTAAACATATTTTTATCAACCTCATCAATGACCTAAACCTCAAATGATCTTGAACTATCCATGAAGTCTAGGATCTATTGGTCATCAGTAAAGACCTACAGATGGTTTACATTATTTGGGAAGGAAGGGCAAAGTGTTAGCTCAATTCTAAAGTTTGGTGAATTTTGGTCAGTCATGAGATTAGTTATAGCAGAGGCTAACTCATCAGTAACTTTATTTTCCTCCATATTGATACAAAAAATATTAAAGGCATCAAAACATTCCATAAGGTCCCAAACTCTAAATTTATACCTCTTGAGGTATGACATTTTGTATTGATACTTATTTCTTACCTGATTGACTATAAGTCCTGAATCATCATAAACTAGTAATTCCTTGACTTTATTTTTGATGTTAAATTACAAACCTAAAATTAGGACCTCATATTCTACAGGGTTATTGGTGAATGGAAACTAGAGTCTATAAGAGGCATGATATTTCTTATCAATAGGGTCAACTAAAACAATACCTACCCGAAACCTAGATTTACATCTAGCACCATTAAAATACAACTTCCATAACCTAAGCACAACATGAGATTCATTAGGATCACATATAATATCAATTTATAGTGTGAAAACTCCTAAATCATAATCAATTATATTGACCCTTTCATTCATGGAATTATATTTAATGATCATGTGTTGCATTATTGGATCCCTTTAAACTTTGATCTAGTTGGGAACTCCCTTCTAAGGTAGCCATAGGTGTGAATATTCTATGGGCATATATCCATTTAGAGTCTTTGTCCATTATCTACTTAAAATTATTCCATATGAATTAGGGATATCCACCACTTGGATGTCTATGAATTGTTAGACTATTGGCTCAGAGGCCAGTTTCATGTGAACATTCAACAATTCCCTAATCAATTTGACTCTACACTTATCTAATTAGGTGACAAACATATAAAATTTGGTGGGGGTCAAACTAATTTTCTTAAAAATACATGCGAGCATGATATTTGTAGATGCACTAGAATCCAATAGATAATTATGCAAGATTTTACCAAACATTCTGACTATAAGTAGGAAAGTTGGGGATTCTACCTTAGCTTTGTGCATGGCTACATTGGAATTATCAGTTTTAGATGGATTCAAAGGTTTTTTATATAAGGAACATAGAAATATGTCCCTTTACTCTGTGATGTATGTCATTTCTTGAAAAGTAATATTAAGTTTGATTTTCTTCATATCCTCTATAATATTATAACCAGTCCTATTGGAAGAATTGAAAATATCATTATTAGGCTTAGAAATACTTCCATTTGGAGGATTTGGATTATTATTTGAAGCTGTATCTAGAGGATTACCAAAGTTTTTTGGAGGAGTTGAAGTAGTCAAGGGATGCTTCTGCTCCATGTTCCTTAGGGGATATATCTTTTCTAGGAACTACTAAAAAGCCTAGATTTCTTCAAGAACTTTGTCAAGTTCATTATCTTCTTGGAAGGGGAAATCAAATGTTTCCACCATAAAGGCATTTTTAGATTATTTGGAAGATCCCAAAATAATTGAACCATTTCCTTAGTTAGGTATGACCTCAAAAGTTTCCAACTCTTCTTGAAATGCTTCAAAACTTTTACAAAATTTAATATAATCAATCTCACCATGCTTAACATTACAATGGACTCTACAACAATCAAGAAAAACAATACCAATAAGATTAATATCCATAATATTCTTTTCATAATATGGTTCACTATTCTTATTGTTATGGAAACTATCATTATTAAACTTTTTATTGGGCCTATTGAACTTTTGGAATGAGAAGTTTCTACCATAATTCTCTCTAGTATTACCAACTTATTTTTATAGCTAAAGGAAGTTAGTGCTCATTTTTTGGACTATTTTAAGAATGGAGTCATTCTCATTATTGGGGGTTTCTTAATTATCAACCTAGTTTTTATTAGTACCAGTGGTTGGTACTAAGTTCCTTTGATCATTTCGATTAAATCCATTGGTATTAGGGTGATTCAAGAACCCCAAATTATGTTTAGGAGAAACATGCCTTAGAGATAATTGGTTCCTATTTGGGTTGAGAGTAGGCATATTTTGGTTGTTATCAGGAAAGACATTCAAGGTAGGCATATTTCAATTAACATTGGTAATAGAGTAGGCCATTCAACATTGAGGTTAAATTTGGTAATTAATGATCACAACCTCAACATAGGATAAAACTAGTGTGTTCATAGAACCTAAAACCCTCTTTATAAATACTAAAGTCATGAGATCAAGAGAATCTTTATAGTTTTAAAAGGCTAACTCTTGAATAGGTTTATAAGGGTAAATAGTCCTATTATTCATGTTCTATAACCTAGAATTAAAATATTTTATAGGCTCATTGGCATCCCTTTTGAGGGTGGTAAACTATTGGTATAAGACACAAGAGCTAATGATTTTAACAAACTGGTCAATGAAAATGTTATTGAATTCATCCTAATGGTAATGTAATTATCAAGAAGGTTAAGGACCGATTAATATGTATCATCCCTAAATGTGAAATGAAACAACTTACATGATACATCTTTATGAGTGACATTTAACAATCTTAATGTAATATTGAAGGATTTAACATGTTCATTTGTTGTTACAATACCACTAGGAATAAAATATGGAAAATATTTTTATAGATTGTAAGGAAGGTCATGAACCACATCTTGAATGTTAATAGGATATCTTCCTAACCAAGCCATACATTGATGAAGGTTGAATGCAGGAGTACCTTAGAATGGTGAAGCTAGTAAAGATTTCAAATGTCTATGTCTACCTTTGTCTCATCTAGCCCTCCTATGGATTTCTAATTCAAGTAGAGGTTTTCTTGTCTTTGAATGTGACCATTTCTAGATTCTTGGTAATTATAGTTTGAGGACTTTGGAACCTATTTGAAATATGATGTGTCAAATCAACCTTTATGAATAATAGGGATCAGACTTATAAATTAAGCAAATATTCATATAAATAATAATAAAATATGCCAAAATTTATCTAAGTTAGCTAAAAAATGTGTCTAATTACATAACTATGATCAATCTTTACAATTCTAAGCTCAAATAAACTCAGATTCATAAAATATCTACCAATCTTTGATCAAAATAAGCTATTTTAACCTCAAATACTTTAGATTCTTAGATATCAATATATATTTACTATAGTTACACATCCATCCTCCAATAATTTTGATCTTTGTATAAAATAATCATAAATATTGGTCAAAGACCATGAATATTGATGATCTTTACAATTTTGAGAAAATAACTATGCAAATATGTAAAGATAACACTAATCTCTGATCAAAACACACCAAAATTAGTAAAGATATAATAAATCCATAAAGATTCCCTCCTTCTAACACCAATATAATTGTTCTTGTTGATGACTCTAGATGTATCACAGGTTCTCTTAGTGTCTAAATAACACTACTGATATTAGAATTAAGGGAATTCAATTATGAGTTCTTATAGACCAAAGGATAGTAAGAGCTTGAATGAGGATAAAACTATGAACATCCTGACATGATCCATTAATAATATCTTGAAAAAAATTGAAACTTAAGACATGAGGTCCAACCATTAGCAACATTAGGACAGGATAAAGTAAAACCATGAACAAATGGGCCAATTTTATTAGGTGTGGATGATCTTCAAATTCTAATAATGTGTAGAATAGATCAAGATTTTATTGTTAAGGTTCAAAATATGCACAAGGGTCCCCATTTTTAGAAATTGGGGTATGTTGACCTCAATAAATCACAATTATAATTTTTAATTAGGAAATTATACAAAAATTGTGTATAAAATTTCATCTATCATATTGAATATCTTCATCAAAATATTGAGGTTTACATTCATATATAGTCATTAAAGCATGATAAAAATGTTGAATCTTAGTCTATTTATTAAGATTATCAATATTATATGTCTAAATCATAGATTCAATTCACTTAGGTTTTTTTAATTGAACATGAAATTTATAAGGTTCTTCAAATTATAAGTTATCCAAAATTAAATCATTTTCCTCTACGACATATGTTTATTCATAAGGAGTAATTGAAAAGATAGGTTTATCAAATGAAAAACATTGATGGTGTTCATAAAGGGTTCAAAAATATTTTTTTCAAGGATTTAAACATTTTTATTCTCAATTATTTTTATTTTTGATGGATCATACA
Organism: Torreya grandis; assembly: GCA_037957365.1. Lineage (NCBI taxonomy): Eukaryota > Viridiplantae > Streptophyta > Pinopsida > Cupressales > Taxaceae > Torreya > Torreya grandis. Next base: position 141,107 of record JARHVA010005233.1, on the reverse strand, counting down.
CTCTTAACATAAAATCTTAATCCTTTAGTTTTTCCTCCATAAACTATAAATATGTATGAATAGGAGGTAGGATCAAGTTTATTTATTTTTTACTTTAGGAATATGAATGGAAGCATGACTAACAAATATCTTAAGATGAGTAACACTAGGTATCTTATTGTACCACATTTATAAAGGAGTATAAAGATTTAAAATTTTAGTAGGTACTCTATTTATAATATACACATTACTATTAATGGCTTTGACCCAAAATAATTTGTGATCATTTATAAAATGAAACATTATTTTAGCCATTTTAATAATGGTTTAGTTTTTCCTTTAAATAATACTATTTTCCTATGGGTAATAGGGAGTTGTTAAATAACTTTGAATATCATAACTTATTTAAATGGAATTAAATTATTTATTAATATATTCACCACTATTATCATATCTTAATCTCTTCATATAAAAATTAGACCCATTTTCAAAAACTTTAAATTATTTGAATTTAGATAATATTCCAAAATTATTATTTATAAAATATAATCAAATAATTATAATATGAAAATAAATAATATTAATATCATATAAATAATGATTAAGAGATGAAAATTTAAGTGGTCCTATAACATCATTATCAATTAGCTCTAAAGGATTTGAGTAATTTGCATCATGATTTTTGTGAGAGGGTTTAGTGTGTTGCTTACCATATAAGCAACCTATTGTCTCTCAATCTTACACCTTAGGTTATTAAATCCTACTCTATATTGAGTGAAACATTGTATTACCTCTAGGCTTGTGGGTTGCCTATATCAGAAGTAAACCTATAGGTTAAAGGAATAACTCCATTGATTTATATTTTAAGCTCACACATTACACTAGATAAATCACTTGGGGGTGAAAAGGGAAGAAGTAAATATAAATTAACATATGATAATAAGGTGATACACCAAAGATAATTCCACACAACACACTTGCATCTATATTAACAAATAAGACTACTAAAATTGACCTTAACTCATTGTCCTTCTAGCATAAGTATTTCTCATAGAGGTAAATTTATATGAATATATATAGGTGGGTGAAAATAAGGTATAATAATAGCCACTATTAATCTCTCTTACACTTCAAGACACACTTATCAAACACATACACTTTATGATACCTGTTATAAGAGATATCACTCACAAAAAACATGTAAGATCCTTATGGAAGCAAGGAGAAGACATTCATCACTTGTAAACAACATAAACCACTTAGAACACATATAGAATATATCATAGAGATCAAATAAGATTTATAATCTTATTCAAAGGTAAAACAAGGTGCCAAACTAGCATGTATTTTCCATACTAGTTGCATATTAGATACAAATTCCAAAATGTCTTGCATATATAGAGCACAAGAGAGGAGAAATAAGTGAAGATAAAGAGTCACAATGATAGGTTCCAATATATGAGAACCAATTATAGTGAAATATAATGAAGTGGAAAATAGGTTACGAATTTGTCATGGAGAAGTCTCCATTAAAAATGCATCATTATCCCTCAAGTTGGTATAGAAAATTTTCACTATCCTTCTTGAAACTACCTTGCTTAATTATGAGTCAAATTTACTATTTGAAAATATAATATAAGTAATTACCACATATCCTATAAAATGATGAGAAGGAAATGAGATAAGTGTAGGTCCTAAATGCTTATCTTCCTCTTGACACTCATGTTCACTATATGCAGTCACTTACTAGCATTTTAGGCTTCAATCTTCACATTTGTCACTTAGATGACATGAAATTATTAAATAAGATCAATTTTAGAGGATTTATGACACATAATTAAGACATATATTTCCTCTTTTCTATCAAATAAACCTTAAAAGTTTCAATGTCACTCTTCTCACTATCACACTTAGGCAGTCATTTTCCCTTCTCATTGTTTATTTAAACTACCTATAATGAATGGTCTAATAAAGATGTTTTAATGAAAAAATATGGTGAGAATTGAGTATGGATATTTTTAATATGTCTTTACACACCTCCATAAATTAATTTCATCTACTCATTCCCTTCTGTACCTATGAAATACCTCAAAACTTATAGAAAACCTAGATTTTGGTCTATTTGTACAAGTGATAGTACATAAAAAAAATAGATGTAAAGGTGCCTAGGAAATTTAAATAGATGTATAAGAAACTTTCAATAAAAATTTGGCACTAATATATGCATTCACATTCATTTATTCTCCATTGTTTTTTCACAAGGGTTTTGAAAGGGTTTTAGGACACTTAGCTTATTAGCAATGATTCATAAAGGTTAGATGTCTAAAATTAGAAATAATTCCACAAAATTGGAGTATATTACCACCTTCAACTATTATTATAGTATTTATTAACCATAATTTTATCCATACATATATGAGCTAATAAAAATGGCCTCTTAATCTCTTGACTACATTTTGGGTATGCCTGAGAGGAAATTAGGACTAAATGACCAAATATATGGTTTTATTTAAAAATATATATTTCAAAATAGTATTAAAATCTCCCATTAAATATTTAAAATGTTTTAGAGATATTATGTGGTCTTTTGAATCAATTTATACATCCTAAGTGTTTAGGCCTAGTTTTAGGTCTAATAGGCCTAATTATGTTTGATTATGTATTTGACCCCTCTGAGTTTCCAATTAATATATATAATTATCAATTCATGTTACTTATTAATATAAAATTAAACATAGTTATATATAAATTCAAGGTTATCTATCTCATTCTTTTCTCATTCACATACCTTGCCTGGAGGTTAAACTTACTACTAGAGTGCCCTCTATCTGAGATAAAATAGAAGATACCTTCCCTATTATAATGGAAAAATTAAGATCATAGAGGTTTATTTTAGGTATTTATGACCTTATAAACCAATTTTAAAATCTGTATCATACCTATATATCCCTCAAAAATTCAAACACCTAAAACTAACTATTAGTTCCTATGATTGCGTATAATTTTCTATGCAGGGTTTTGGACTAATTGTGTTTGAGGATCATCACTATAGGTGGAGGATCACAAATATTTAAAACATATTGGAATTTTTCTTTACCAAATTTATATTTGTTTCAAACATTTCCATCCATCACACATCTTTATTCATCAACAACACCTATAATCCACATTAGCATGAGCTAGTATGTAGACTATCTTCAACTATAGGTGACAGTTAGGGAGGTGAAAAGGATCATGTCGGTGATGATAAATTGATTTATAAATACCTATATATATTTTTAATTAATTTTAGTTCATTAATATAATATAATACTTGGATAATATTTTTTCTTTGAGATCATGCATCATCTCTTATCACCAATGCACTACAAGTCTAAAGTTAGACTGTAGATATTGTTTAGGAGATATGAGACTTTCTTTCAAGTGAATATGTGTTTGAAAATTTTAATTAACCATATTTTAATCCTATTTATATTTTTAATACAATTCAACACATATATTATCTCATATCATGCCTTAGAATCATGTTCTCATCAATGTAGTATAGTGCACTAGTTGCATTCTAAGTTTTAGGCTCAATACGCTATACCGTTCACTTAGTTTTTTTAGTGGAAAATGAATTAAGTGAAACTCCACTTTATCATCACTCTCACTGTCCTATTAATCTTATCTTTATTTTAAATTTATACTACTAGGCCTAAGTTACAATAAATAAGACATTAGGCTTATGAAGACTTAAATATAACTTACCAAAAGATGGCAATGTATTATGTAAAAACCTATTTTGGAGAAACTAAGTTAAACCATTCCTTTAAACAAATTTATTACCATTTAGCCTTTGTATGTTTCTTAAAATGGTCTTGTATATTATATTTAACACTATATGACTTGATAAATCCATTCAATTCATAAAATTAAATACAACCATATCTCTTGGGGTTTTGGATGGTCTTCCATTTTTTTTACATTCTTACAAAAGACTATAGATGACAATGTATATTAGAGATCTAAAAATTATTTCTTCATTATCTTATAAAATCATCTAATAAGAGACATACATTATCTAATAAGAGACATACATGTATGTTATCTTTGTCTTGAAGCCAATGATAGAAAATAAAACTCTACAACTATGGAAACACTATCTTATAGACAAATAATATTAATTCATTAGCATAGTGAGAGTGATATTGATTTATTTCCATGATCATGAATTAAAACTAATTTTAAAACAACATGGAATTAAGTAAGAATCTTTGAAAGACTATGCGCACCATTTGATTCACATAGGCAACTTCAATCAAGTGATGAAACCAAGGGTGTTGGGGTTATGCAAGAATTTTGAAGGAATAAATAATATTAAATATTGTTCATAAATCATAGTCCATAACATGAAAATTATTATTATGGAATGAGAGTATACAGATACTAATTTCATCTACCAAGTGCATTCACCTTAACTCTACCCATCATGTTTATAACTACTACAAACTGGTTGACTTGTTTGACTTACCAAAAGGAGTAAAGAGAGATAAGAACCTATTTCACCATTTTTAGAACTATCAAAGCTATATGAACATGGAAATTACTTATTGGGATTTTAAGGGACACTACTAAAGCTTCCACATGTGTTATAACTATCCTGTAGTCTATACAATAACTAAAACTACTCCTTTTGTAGGTGATCTTGCTTTTAACATTGAACTTGAAACATGCCAGATCCAAATAGTTCATTGAAACTCATATAACACATGGTACATTATATTATTATTTGACACACTTTTACTCTTAATTAAACCATATAATTTCATTAAATGACCCAAAATATGGCCTATTATGATATAATGACAATTTAACAAGTATGATCAAGGTAAAACATCCTATGTGACTTTACTGATGATCATGATGGACTAATTTCTAACCTAGAAAACCCTATGAAAGTTTTAAATTACATGGGGGTTGACCTGATTTGAATTTTTGTCAAATTAGTCAACATTTTGGTGATTTCTTAGTGGTAGTAAGCCTATTATGCTAAGGACCATTTGCCTTCTCCTATCCCTAGGAAATGGTGTCACCTATACACCACATTTGACATTGAAAATCATCTGATCAGACACCAAACTACACCAAATAAAAATAATGAAATAAACACAAGACAAGACAATAAAGAAGACACACTTGTGTTCTCATGAACACTTAAGGAAACCACACTCAACTCAAACAAACTAACTTATGCATAAAATAACTTGAATAGAATTATTCCTCTTAGATAAAAGGGGAAGTTTGTACCATATCTTTCTCCATGCGATAGAGGAATGCATGAATCAATTTTTCATTTGAGCATTAGTCTTTATGTATTCAACTTATTGATTTTTTCCAATCTCCTTGGCATGATCTTTAATACAATAAAGGTAGCTACAAACATATCACCTATAAAGGATATTTCTTATTTTAACTTAACCATATCTTCATGGTACTCATAAAATTCTACTTAACCCAATGATGTTTCATATGAGCATGTTTTTTTGTTACCCTTATAGTACTTTGAGTGAGATCAAGCTCTTTGTCAGCTATAAGATCATTAGTTTCCACTTTAACAAGGTTGATACTTTGAGATCTATCATGTTGTAATTCAAAGGGGAAAACATCTTAAAAAATATATTCAACTTGGATAATAGGAGTTATAGGCCTTTGAAGGGCCTCAAATTCACTACATACCTCTTAGAATATTTACCACAAGTCATCTTATTTCATAGAAGTAGAAATAAGTTCTTTTTATTTTATATTCTCCAATTCAAGTTCTTGTTCATAAACATGAACATCAACTAACTTAGCAATTTTTTATTCCTTTTGAAGCACCTATTCTTTCATGTTTTGACTAAACTCTTTATGGATAGCTACAACATGACCTTCAACATATTTTTCTTCACTCAAGAAGATTGGCATGTACTTGTCTTCACCAAGGTGAGTCCCTATGGTGATATCTTCATCATAGGTTCTCATGTCATATTTTTTATCAGTTGCAACTTGATCTAGATCTTATTCACTAATATTACAAAGGATAGGTTATCCATCAAGAAGGGATGAGGTAGTAGGGTGGTGAATAGGTTCATGGGTTAGAGGATGAATACTAGGTTAGTTTTAAGGCTCATGAATGGGCATAGGGATGGAATGAGAACTCTTGAGATTGGGAGACTTGGAAATGAAAGACTCTTGAAATAACTCTTGGAGATTGAAAAGGTTCAAATGGGATATTAGCACTTCATTTTATTTATCAACTACCTCACTTTTCTCATATCCCTCTTGAGAATCTTCATTAGCTACAACTTTATATTCCACCTTTCTACTAGGATGTATTTCTCACATTAAAAATATTCTTGGATAGAATTTCATGAGGGAAAAGATAAAGGTTTTTGGGGAGAGGGAAATAGGGCTTGATAAAAAAAAATTCCTCCTTAACATCAGCTTCTTGGTCTTCACTCTCTTCATCTTTCTTCCTTAAGATTTGACTACTTGGTTCCAAGTTGGAGTTTGAAAGCTAGTAAGTTCTATGGATTATTGGATTTGTTCTTCTTGAGGATAGTGAATGGCTTCTATTTCATGAATATAATGATAATGAGAAAATTGGTATGAAGAATAAGAAGATTATTGAATATGGATAGGTAATGTTTGACAAGGAATGCCTCCAAAAATATACCTCTTAAGAGCTTGTAATTATTATTCATTAGTCCTAATAATATCTTCTTGATATCCATATTCATATGTTTGTTTAAGGACATTGTGTTCATATGGAGAAGGAATATGGTAATCATAGGTCTTTCATGCCTCATAAGATAGATAAAAACCTTGATAAGGTTGTTGAGGGATATAAAATGGGTCATAAAAAGGTTGATAGGGAGGTGAATAGTAGGGATTGTTAATATAGTCATCCATATCAACTTCATTAGTCACATGAAACGCAATAATTGATAAAAATATTGTATAATAAGTACTTGTGTTATTTACAACTAGATGATTACATTTGAAGTTATCATTGGTGTTTTCTTGAATGCTTCCAAAATTTGATAAGAGGAAGAAAACGCAAATAATCCTTCCATTATATTAGACCTGAGTCCCATTAAGCATGATATAACTAGTATCACTCAATATCATTAAAGCCTACTCTAGATTGATTGAAACAATAGATTACATATAGGCTTATGGGTTGCCTATATCAGAGGTAAACCTATAGGTTGAAGGGATATTTCCCTTAATTTATATTTTGATCTCACATGATACACTATATCAATCACTTGGGGGTGAAAATGGGAGAAGAGAATATAAATTAATCTAAGATAGTGAGGTAATACACAAAATATAAGTCCACAAAACACACTTGCATTTGCATTAATAAAGAAAACTACTAAAATTGACCTTAACTCATTATCCTTCTAGTATAGGTATTTCTCATAGAGGTAGATTGTTGTGTATATCTAAAGGTGGGTAAATACAAGGTATAATACTAGACACTACTAGTATCTCTCAAACTTCAAGACACACTTATAAAACACATACACTATGAGACTTGTTAGAAGAGACATCACTCACATAAAATATGCAAGAACAAAATAGAATCAAGGAGAAGACATTCATCACTTATCAACCACATAAACCACTTAACACACTTAGGAAATATATTTTAGAGATAAAATAATATTCAAAATCTTATTTAAGGGAAAAATTGGGTGACAAAATAGAATGGCTTTGCCATACTAGGTGTGTACTAGATACAAATGCCAAAATGTATTGAGTATATATAACATAAGAGAGGAGAAAGAAGAAGTGAAGATTAAGGGTCATAATTCCAAGTGTAAGTCTATGTGAAATAGTTAAAATGAAATATAATAAATTTAAAAATATGTCATGAAGTTATCACGTATAAGTTTCTATCGAAAATGCATCATTCTCCCTCAAGTTGGCATATAAACTCTTCACTATACTTCTTGAAAATGCCTTGCTTGATTATGAGTCCACTTGAATATTTTAAACTATCAAAAAAGTAATTTCCACATATAATATAACATTTTAATATGTAAATGAGATAATTTTAGGTCTTCTATACTTCTATAGCTAATGATATTCATCTTAATACTTGTGTTCACTATCGGTAGTCACTTACTAGCCTTCTAGGCTTTAAACTTCACTTTATCACTTAGGTGACTTGTAGTTGTTCAAGAAGATGCATTTTAGAGGATATATTACATGTATTTAATACCTATTTTTCATATCACATATAAAATATACCTCAAGAAATTTTAATGTCACTCTTCTCACTATCACACTTAGGCAGTCACTTTGCCTTCTCGCTATCTATTTAGACTACCTACAATGAATGGTCTAATAGAGAGGTTTCCATGAAAAAATATTATAATAATTAAATATAAATAATTTTAATAACTATCTACACACCTCACTCATTTAATTTCATCTACTCATTCCTTTTTCTACCTATTAAATAACTTAAAACTTAAAAAAAACCTTGATTTTTGTATGTCTGTATAAGTGAAAGTATATAAAAAATAGATATTAAGGATATTGGTAAAGTTAAAAAAAGGTAAAAGACAATTTTGAGGATAATTTTCCACTTCTACATTCATTCACATTCATTTATTCTCTATCAATTTTGCATAAGGGTTTTGAGAGGGTTTTAGGATACTTAGCTTGTTATTAATGATTCATAAAGATTAGATGTCTAAAATTAGAACCAATTCATAAAAATATGAGTATATTAACCCATTAAGATATTAATATCTTCTTGTGTCACCATCCAACTTCTATATATAGATATGAGCTAATGAAAATGTCCTCTTGAGATCATCATTACATTTTGGGTAGGCCTGAGAGGAAATTAGGCCTAAATGACCAAATCTATGATGTTATTTACAAATAAATGTTTCTAAATAGTCTTCGAGTCTCCCTTAAAATATATCTAATGGTTTGGATATTTCATATGGTCTTGTGAATTGAGTTAGAAACCCTGAGTGTTTAGTCCTAATTTTAGGTCTAATAGGCCTGACTGTGTTTAACAATGTATTTGACCCCTCTAAGTTTTTACCATAAATATATATTATTATCCATATATATTCCTTCCTAATCCAAACATACACATCATTATACATTCAAAGTTCTCTATCTCATTTTTTTCCCATCCATATACCCTACCTATGGGTTAGAAATGCTATTAGAGTGACCTCTATCTGAGATAAAATAAAAGATACCTCCCCTATTTTCCTAAATAAAATAAGATCATAAAGGTTTAGTTTAGGTTGAGTACATTTTAAACAAAGTTACAAATCCATGTCATACCTCCATACCCCTTAATACTTCAAACTCCTAAAATAGCTATTAGTTCTTGTGACTGTGTACAATTTTCTATGTAGGGTTTTAGACTAACTATGTTTGAGGATCAACATTTTAGGTTAAGGGTATTGAATATTTAAAACACATAAGAATTTTTCATTACCACTATGAAATTTGTTTCAAACATTTCCATCCATCTTACATCTTTGTTCATCAACGAATCCTATAATCCCTATAAGCATGAGCTAGTCTATATATTGTCTTGAACTATAGGTGGAAATTAGGGATGTTAATGGGCTCTTCTAGGTTATTATACATTTATTGATAACTATTTATATATACTTTTACTTCCTTTGAGGCCATAAAGATAATAAAATACCTAGATATCCCTTTTTTCTTTGAGATCATGAATCATCTCTAATCACCAATGCACTACAAGTCTATAATAAGACAATAGATTTTTTTTTAGGAGATATGAGACCTTCCTATAAGTGAATATATGTTGAAACATTGGAATTCACCCTCTTTTTTTCCTATTTATGTGACTAATACCATTCTAAAACTATATTATCTTATCTCATGCCTTATAATCATGCTCTCATCAATGTAGTATAGTGGACTATTTGCATTTCATGTTTTAGGCTCAATGCACTGTAGCTTTCACTAAGTGTTTTTAGTGGAAAAATGACTAAGTGAAACTCCACTTTATCATCATTATCATTAACCCATCAACCTTTTATTGTGTTTAAGTGATAATAATAAGACTAAGCTATAATAAGGAATATGTTAGGCTTGTCAAGACTTCAATATGACTTATAAACAAATGGCACAATATGAGGTAGAGACCTATTTTGGAGAAACTAATGTAAACTCTCCATTTAAACAAATTTATTAACTCTTCACCTATGTATATTTCTTGAAATGGTCTTAGCTATGATAGTTAACCCTGGATGACTTGATAAATCAATTCAAGTCATGATATTAAATACAACCATATCTCTTGGAGTTTTGGACGGTCTTCTATTTACCATACATGCCTACAAATGACTGTAGATGGCTATGTATATTGGATCTCTAATTAGTATTTGTTCATTTTCTTATAAACTCATCTCCATTAACCTAAATGCCTTACAATGATAAAATTTGATGGATAAATAAATTCCATTCTGTAAGAAGAGAGACATAGGTGTGTTATCTTTATCTTTAAGCCACTAACAAAAATTGAAACTCTACAACTACAGAAACATTATCTTATAAACCAATAATGTTCATTCATTAACATTATGAGAATTATATTGCTTTATTTACATGATCATGCATGCAAACCAATTTGAAAACAACATGAACTGAAGTAAGATGCTCTAAAATACTATGTGCACCATTTGATTCACACATGAAATTATAATCAAGTGATGAAACCAATGGTGTTGGTGTTATGTAGGTATTTTGAATGCATTAACAATATTAAATATTGTTCATAGAGCATATTACACAAATATGAAAACTATATATATGGAATGACAATATGCATAGACTAATTTAATCCACCAATTACATTCACCTTATCTCTACCCTTCCTATTTGTACCAACTACAAACTATTGTGAATTCAAAGAGCCGAACACAAATATGTAGTTCACAAAAAAATTTAATCACATAAATAATATTGTTTTATATTATTTCATACTATCTAAATGAATAATCATTTGGAACACATTATAAAAATATAGTAATATGATTCCTATAATCTCTCCACTAATTTTGCTCACCCAAAATCCTATGATTATGCAAACCTATATATAATATATTATTATAAAAATATATCTCAATAATAATATACTAATATATTATCATAATATTGTTATACAATAATATTTTGATAACTAATTGTTACCAAATAATAACTAACCAATTACTATTTACCTCTTGGTAAATACACAATGTAAAATATAATGCCTAAACTCCCCCCCATAGTTTTTACATGATCCAAAAACATTCATACTCTTATATGTAGTATGCTAACCCATTGTATCATTCCCTATTTGTCTCATGACCTTGATATAAAGAGAGCCTCACTCCTCCCATGGTTTTATAGGTTTACTACAAATCTTGACATGAACAAGACCCATCAAATGTTCACATCCTAGGGTTTTCTACATCTCTACCATAAACACTTTCAAGATCAATTAACTAACTTACATTGTTTTCTATCCATTCATAATGTTTTCACATCAAACAATTATGTTTGGAAGTTGCACATAAATTAAATTACTTAAACATGCATATTCTTTTGTTCTGATTTTGAAAAACACAACAAAAATGAAAAACACACCATACTATATATGTCACCAAAACATTGGTGTGACCCCATTATTGGTGAATGATGAGAGGTCACTAAAAGACCTCCAACCTCTTGTGCCTCCATCATCCATTAGGTTACTACTTACTCAATTGATGATGTCATGAAGCTTAGATGTATGACTTTATTTGGAGAAATCCCCCTCATAGTTTGGACATCATGTGCAAGTGATAATGCATCTCTACAAACAAGGATTTGAATTTCAATTACCAACTCACATAATAGACTTCTAAAAATGATGACATAATTAACACAATTAAAAATTGACTCTTTTAACAATTTTAAATTTTTGACATGGATGACAAACTAAAAAGACATAAAAGACTTCTGATGATTTTTTGACAAAGGACCCTTCAAATAACTAACACTGCTCTTCTAAAACTTTTGGAATTTTGAATTAACAAGACCTTTACATTAACCTTTAATAAAATTATAATGAGACTCGATATGATAACATATACTTAATACAAATAAAAAAACATAAAACTATATCTTTGATAAAATTATAATGTAACATGACTATTTTTAAAAAGGACTATCAACTCATTAAAGTATTTTAAACTAAATCTATAAATACTCTCAACTTTGAATTAAATTTCATAAACCTATGAAATAACTTAAACCTGAAAGATAAAATAATTCACTAGAGGGAATTCCACATGAGGATAACTTTAACGTGGGAGTGGACTGCATATAATTATCATTTGAAATCAGCTCACCATCCAAGGATAAGATCAAAATGCATTTATTGACATGGCTAAGTCAAATAGAGAAATTAAGGAAATCACCAAGATAATGAATATATTTGACAAGGATGTCATCGATATTATTTTTTTAATCTACTAGACTAAGTTGGAATTTAATCAACAATATATGTTAGGATGGCGGTAATCAATAGATTCAAAATGAAATGATATAGAAAAATGGATCTAGTTATTGTATGGTGATGTAAATATCATACATTTTGATCTCTACTTAAAGTTTGAAACTTATTCAATGATTAAAGCATCCAAATCACATCAATTTCAATAGAATTAATTTTACAAAGATCTATGTATTCCTTTTTATTTACATATGACAAATTTTTTGTTGACTTAGCTCTTACAAACTGTGAGGCACAATGAAGTCTGATGCCAAGTGTTGACCTTGATGTCTTGAATGTGTAAAATGAATATTTTAATAACTTTAAAATTTTATTTGATTTAAAACACAATGTAAGATAATTATAATAAATCAATACACATTTTAATATTTCTATCATGTTACCTATGCATGAAGCCTCATTGAATCCATTAGTTAAAAGACTAAAAAAAACTACAAACTTCCTATACAGGGTTTTACAAATAAATAAATTCTATGTATAAGGGCAATGTAGAGATGGTAGTTAATCTAACCCTTCATAAATCAATAGGTCATTATTATTCCTTATCTAATACCATTGTTTTGAATTCAAAGAGCTAAACATAAATATACAATACACATAAAATTTTAATCACATAAATAATATTCTTCAATATTATTTCATACTATCTGAATGAATAATCATTTAGGACACATTATAGATATATAGGAATATGATTCCTGTAATCTCTCAACTAATTTTTCTAACCTAAAATCCTATGATTATGAAAACCTATATATGATATATTATAATAACAATATATCTAAAACTAATTTACTAATATACTATCATAATATTGTTAAACAGCAATATTCTGATAAATAACTATTACCAAATACTAAATAACCAATTACTATTTACCTCTTGATAAATACACAATGTAAAAGATAATCCTAACATAAACTAGTTGACTTGTTTGACTTGCCAAAGGGAGCAAAGAGAGAGAAGAATTAGTTTTCACCATTTTTGGAACTATGAAAGCTATCTAAACATGGATATGACTTTTGAAGATATGAATGGGCACTATTAAAGCTTCAACATGTGTTATAGTCCTACAGTCCATACAACAATTAAAATTCTTCCTTTTGAAAGTGATCTTGCTTTTAATATTGAACTTGCAACATGTCTATTCCAAATAATTCACTAACACTCATCTGACACATGGGGACATTATATTATTCTTTAAAACACTTTTCCTCTTGAATAAAAAATATAATCTCATTAAATGACCCAAAATATGGCCTAGGATGACATAAGGAAAATTTAACAAGTATGGTCAAGGTAAAACATCCTATGTGACTTTATCAATGATCATGGTGGACCATTTGACAACCTAGGAGACCCTATGGAATTTTGAACTTACATGAGGGTTAGCCTAATTTGACTTAGGGTCAAATTAGTCAGCAAACCCTCACAAACTTCATGATGTGAATAAGTAGAATGAATACAAATAAAAATATTATGAGAAGACATATCATATAAACTTTTAAAACTAACATGTCCTAATATTTCATGCCATAGTTGGGATTAATTCCTATTTTGTGATAAAATACAACATGAATAAGAAGTAGAAAACTATACACACCATTATATTTAATTCCTTTATCATTAAAATAAACAAAGAGATTTATAGTGGACTATTTATCCTTAAGTAAAGATACTATGAAATTATCTTTCATAAGATGAGAAAATGATAACAATTATTTTTTAAGGTTAAGAACATTGAAAACATCTTTTATAACAACATTAGCAAATTTTTTTTTTCATTGCTTAGTAGCTTTTAAAAATGAATTATCACCTAAATAAGTCTTTTCAAATATATCTCTAATTTTCAATAAAATATTCAATAAACAAGTCTTATGATGAGATGCACCATTATATAAAATGCATTCATTTTCATTAGAATTAAACAAGGAAATATATAAATTAATAATATTAGAATTATGTTCCTATTTTTTTTTCTAATTATGATTTTGATTCTTCTAATGAATTTGATTAGAACCTTTCCTTCCTTTGTTATTTTTAGATGTTTTATTATTATCTATTTTTTTTTATAATAATCTTCCCTTCTAGGACCAAATTCACCATATAGATTACAATTCCTATTAAACTTAACCTTATGATTATTGTTACTAAATTTATTGCTTCCATTTTTTTCATTGGTAGGGATAGGATTAAATTTTTGGTATCTATTATTTTTATAAATATGATTGAGTGTGATAAGATCTTGAGCGTCATTCTATTTAGAATTAAAATTTGGCATCACTTGGTCTTCTAGAATAAGAAGATCAGAAAGGGTAGTGATATCAGGGATGTTTTGATTTGTTATCTATTTTGATTTAAGAATTGAAATAAATTAAGATTTTTTTCATATATATTTAAATTAATAATGAAATACAAATGATCTTGAAAAAAATTACAATTGAAACCATCTAACTAATATTTAATCTTTTTAATTATGGCAAGAAAAATAATAACTTTTTCATCACCTTTCATGGGCGTAGTTAACAATTCAGGAATAAACTTAGTTGTCTTTGAGAGTGAGTGCTCTTGTACATATATTCAAAGAATTAATAGGCATAACTAGGAGACTTATAATTGTTGATTTGGAGTAGGAATTCATCCTTAACACTTCTCAAAATAAATGACATAGATTCCTATGATTTTTGTTGAAACACATTGGTAATCTAAGCCATTACATTTCTCCCTAATGGGGGTTTTAGTCTCAAACACAATATTTCATAATTTCTTTCCATAAACTTGGATTTAATGTGGATTTTTTATATGGTATAGTTAGACCCTTTTAAAATTTGAGATTTGTCTAGCACAAAATTAGGAGAAGCCATTACTTACCTTTAAAAATTAACACTACAACACTATAAAAGATATAAAAACAAATGTTTTTAACATTTTTTTATACTCTATTTGATAATAAATAAAATTTAGTGTGTACATACAATAATCGTTCATTATATATATAAATGTTTTAGATAAATGAAAAAAATTCAAACCAAATTAAGTATCATAAGTGTCACATAAGACAACTATGTCAACATTTTTTTTTAAATTTTAATGTGAAATATATATAAGGAAACTTTAAATCAAAAAATTTATCATTAAAATGTGTTAATAATGTGTATAAACCTAAATATCATCTAGTCACATGACCACTTCTTATGAAACAAGTAATTTGACAAGGTTGTCAAAAGTGTCATAAGTGAACTAATATCCTACTTAAGAAACCTAAATAAAGAATTATTCACATGGCATGGAAATAATATCCTCCCACCCCATATTTACCACCTAATTATCAATGATTCAATTTATTTCATTAATCCAAAAAATGACTAGTTCACATGTGAGAGTAGTGCCAATATCTAAACCTGATATTAATTACACCAAGTGTAATGATGATTAGACTTATCAAAAGCCTAGGGTAGTTTTATTTCATACATCAAGGTGTGACATAATTAAAAATATATATTTTTAATTTGATAGTAGTTGTTTTCACTTCTAATATGTTTATGCAAACTAATCTATAATTTGACCATGAAGGATCTTGAGGCCATGGGTGGACATATGGATAGGATTGAACCCATCTCTTTTTATGAGGCACAAGGTAATTTGAAGGTTTGGCATAAGTTTTGAAAGGGTAGCCTCACTAAATTTATGATGAGAATTGTGAAACATGAAGAAAAAATATCCAAGGATGGTTTCCTTAGTTGGATCTAGTAGACAATACACTTTAGAAGATGTAAGATAGACATATCCAAAGAATTAATAGGGGAGGTTACAAGTATGTCATAAAAAGGCACAAAGGCCTTTAAAGACAAGAGAAGGATACTATAACTCTTTATTATGTTCTTTGATACTAACACTATACTAAAAATAGAGAAAAAAGGTTTCCCAAGGATAAATTTACCTAAACAATGGATGGATGTCTGCTTATAGATAATGAAGTATTTAACCTTGAAGGGTAAGTTCACTTTAATATTCTCCCACTATTTTTTGTTATCAAGTCATTTCAAGGGCTACATAATTAGTCTTCCATAATTTTTCTCATGACCCTACAAATCACTATTTTTTCCTTTTCAATCCAAATCCTCCAATGACCTTATTCACCAGGGTCTCATATTCCTCATCATCAAGAGGGTAGAATCCCTATGGGGGATGGAGTTCCAAATAGTTGAGAACATCAAGGAAGGTATTTTTTAGGAAGACTTTATAAATATGGTTGAAGATAAGGAGGATAGACATGTGGAGGACAAAAAGGGAAAATGAATGGATCGGTCAACCCCATCCTTGGAGGGGAAGAAAACCAAATTGAGGATCAAAATTTTATCCTTGAGGGCTATTGAATTGTATAATAAATAAGTTACTATGTAAATTTGGGACTTCACAAAGGGACAAAGCATGAATCTATAGGAATTCCAAGATAAATTATAGGAATTGGGCTAGAAAATGGTCAATTTAATTGAGGATTATAATTTATTGAATGTGGAATTGAATAAGCTAAAGAGGGACTATATTATATTCAAAATGTAGGAAGTTGGTTATCATGTTATAGGTGTGGATGTCATACTAATTAAGAAAATAAAGGAAAATAATTAGGATACTCTAATTAGGGCTAAAAATTCATCCAAAAGCATCATGAAAATAAGTAAAATCAGTGACAATGATAAAATAAAGAATGATAAATTGGATTACAAGGCAAAGAAGGATATAATAATTGTGCAAAAGGACTAGAATGTAGAAGGAATGAAAATTCATACTAGGGGAAGAACTAAACTCATAGAATGTAAATATGTGATTGAACTAGAAATCATGGAGGACCAAGTGTTCTTGAAGGATACATTAGGGTAATTCTTGGTAGGTGTTTCCTTGTGTCTTGTTTAGTTGTTTAATTTATTTTTAGAGGGTTATTGGAGTTTTTGTTGAAGTGTTCTTCTATCGGTCATCCTATGGGGCCTATTTATTTTTTTTGGTATTTATGGTTAGATGATTTTCTATTAAACATTATGGTTTTAATATGCTTATAAAACTTATTATTTATTCGATCAAATAAAAAAAGTGTTATAAATGAGCTACTATCAAAAGTCAAAAATTTTCAAAAAATAATAAAATATTTGTAACTACTAATTTTTAAAAATAAAATATTTTGAACTTAAACATAGGTGATCACTCTACTTGGGTTTCATCATTTGCATTTTCCTATTTACTCTCTTTACTCACCTTATTTAGATCACTTGTCTT
This sequence comes from Torreya grandis, assembly GCA_037957365.1. Lineage (NCBI taxonomy): Eukaryota > Viridiplantae > Streptophyta > Pinopsida > Cupressales > Taxaceae > Torreya > Torreya grandis. The sequence continues at coordinate 123,277 of JARHVA010005233.1, read as the reverse complement.
TCAAGACTTTATGTGATTTAGTGAAATAATCACACTTAATGCACCTCCATTTGATTAGGTAAGCCCTTTATTTATAGAATATATATGATCTACTACATTTATTGATGTAGGAGTTAGAGCTAATGGAAACCAAGAAATCTCAAAAGTTTTTTGGAAGGTCTATGATTAGGTAATCCCTGAACCCCCTCTAATCTAGAGATAAGAATTCCTATTACAACTACTAAACATCATTGTAAATGGTATGAAATTTATTCTATTATTTCTTACTCTTTTATTTGCATCCACTCAAAGGAATACCTCCATAATTGGTTTCATAACCAATAGGGGCCTCTAGACATCCATTTCTCTAGAATTTGGAACCTTACCTAAAGTTTTTTCTTATTTAACTTCAAGAATCCCTCATAGACGTAGTTTATTATTTTGATGTCCAATGTCTATTTATTTTGCAACTAACTTATGATTTTGTCTACCTAGTCCCATGAGTTTGAAGGTTTTGATAACACCACCCTTCATGTCCCTATCTAGGTTGAGATTATTGATATACTAATTCACCTATGGGATTTCATACCCCAAATCATTTACCCATATGGTATTTTGTTATAATTGAGCTAGATATATGGATTTTACCTCAATGTAACAAGTAGGCCTATGTGGAGGCTGACCTCTCTAAGGAATTTCAAGAGTTTTTAGATATGCAAGTTAGGGAGACCCAATGGTCACAAAAGGTTATCTATTTCAACCTACCAAAGAATTTTTTCCATTAATAGGATTCAGATCACCACATCAAGGATTATCCTCACATGGGTTGTCTCACCCCCTCAATCACTTCCTAATATCAAGAAGCCTAAATCAATAGACCAAGTTAATGGTTAGACCATAGTCATCCCTAAAAGGTCATTGATCCCTAAGATAAAAATCCCACCCCAACTTCCACCTTGGGATGATTCTTCTCCAACTATTAAACCCTCTTAAGGGACTTCTCTACCCTCCCTTACCATCCTAATTCCTTCTAACCCACATAGTGTTTCTATGGTTTCCCAAAATACTATGATGCCCATGGTTGAGGTTCTCTCAACCAATGGTTCTTTTTCTTAATGGTTTCGTATCCCAGTTCATGGGGCCATAGACTCTTCTCTAGAAGAACATGAATCCAAATGATTCTTCATTATGGTAGGTGGAAATTTATGTCCTTACCAATATAATAGCTTTGAAGCATTGGAAAACTTTAAGGATAGATAGGAAAAACTTCAGATGGAGGACCCTTCATTATGAATTTGTTATCATGTAATGTTAGGAGTCTTATAGAGCCTACCCATTAATACTCTATGTATGTTTATTATCATTAGATTGGTTTTCACTATTTTATATTTTATTCACACATGATCAAATCACAAAATTTAAATAAACATTTTAACATTTGAGTACCCAAGGACAGCCTACTTGGATTTAATCATCAAGGGGGAAGCTGAGTTGATGTTCTAGTCAAGTATAAAGCATGTCTAATGATATATTCTAGATTAAAACCCATCAACCTTATCTCTATGGTGTGTGAAGTGAGGGGGTAGGCCCCAATACCAAACATGTATCATTACCACTACAGATCCCTTTCAACCCAAATTACCTAAAACTATCCTTAGATTGATTTTTATTTACTTACTTATAGCCAACTTCCCATAACATTCAAAAATATATCCTAATAATCTTATAAATATTTAGGTTGATCACTTATATATTTATTTACTTTCCAAGTTGATTACTTGTTCTTTGCCAAATTGTATTTTGTATTATAAACAATTGTATTAGCCATCGTTGGTGTAAGGTTTTATGTTGTGCGCCTCAATTGGATTGGCCAACATTAATCCAATTTATTATTCATTTCCCTTTAATTATTAATTTTCAAATTACTTGAAAAAATTATCTTATTTCAATTCACAATATATTATAGGCTTTCTAATTTTCCATGTCTACTATACTAGCCTGACCCAATCGACCCTATACATTTTTATAGCCTATGATTACTATAATGGATCAACCCAGTCAACCCTTTATTGTTTGCAAACCCTATTCATTATTTTTTATCCTTTCTTCACTATAATATATTAATTTAGTTAACCTTGTACTATTTATAGACCCCATTTTTGTGCTAGGTCAACCCAATTGACCCTATACTATTTATGTCATTTCTTATTTCCTTGATTTCTCATCTTTTTTTCTTCCCCTTAATCATGGAATTTTTAATTTATAACAACATTGAGTTGCAATCAATAAACATGATGAATTTTACCAATCCTCATATGTTATCTTATAGATAGAGTATGGCTCCTCTCTTGGATGCTAGTAATGTTCACATTGCCAATTGCATAATGAACTATAGGACTCCTCATAATACCTCTTCATAGTGTAATCCTCTCTTCTCATTAAAATACCAACCCCAATTAGAGTATACCTCTAAAATCCTCTTATTTTTCTCTTAATTTCATCAACATCAAGGGAAAGATCCCTCTACCATTTACAATCTTATGATTAGTGGTCAATCTGAAGAGCATCATTCACCTACTCCTACATTTTCACCTATATTTGGGGGTACCACTTTATTTTATTCTTATATTCTTCCTTATATTATGACCCCTTTTCACACCATGACCTCTTCTTCTCTTACTTCTTCTACCTCCATGCCTAGTATATCCACTAACATGGTAGGTTCTACATCTAGTGGGATTCTCATAAGATATACTATCCTTAATCCTTCCACTAGTTCTTCATTTTCTACCTAAGGTAATCATGCTTCTACATCTTCTTCCTCTCAACCAATCACTAGTCCATATTTCTCTACATAAGAAAATTTTACCACTAGTGCCTCACACTCTCATAATTCCTCTCAATCCCCTATCAACACCAATAGTGTTACCCAAACCACTAATACCAACATGAATACCAACTCTAATGGTTTTATCTAAGTTAATCAAACACACCAATTATTGTTACAAACACTCAATCAAATAAATACCTTCTAAGCTCATAACACAAATCAAATGATGAGAATACAAAACCACCTTCTTCATCTTCAATCTCATCCTCAACCAATGGCTAGGGGTGTACATAACCAAAATGTTCACCATCCTCCTCTTTAATATTTTCAAGGCAATCTCATCCTTCAATCTCCTTCAATTAATAAAACCATTAAACATCTTTAGAATGAGCCTCTTACTACTCAAATTTATAACATTAATATGATAGGTATCACACCTACAATTTATTATAATGGATCAACTGATCCTACCCTTAATCTTAAAATATTTGGAAATATCTATAAGGATTGGGTTAAATTAAAAAAAATTGCCATTACCAAACTATTGGCTAAAACCCTCATAGGCAAAGCCTTGGATTGGTATAATAAATGTAAAACTCGTGATATTACTAGTTTGGAAGATTTAGTGAATGATTTAGTTCAATAGTTACAAACTAATGATCTTCTTAAAAACAATTTGGACCATGTCATAAATTATAAACAACATGAAAATGAAACTACTCGGGCCTTGCTTAAAAGGTGGAAAACATTATCAAACAAGTGTGAACATAACATGGCCAATGAAAATATTTTCCATCTCTTTACTAATTCCCTCTTTTCTAAATTATAATATTAGTTTTTCACTCTCTTTCCATGTACTTTGGAGGAGGCTATTGACCAAAATAAACATAAATATTTCCTTATGCATCAATTCAAGCCAACTTGACCTTTAATAGGTCCTCATCTCTTACTTAAGAATAAAAATTGCAATGTTACCAATGATGTTGTAATAGATTCTTAAGACACCATTCATAATGTTCATTCTATCATTCCCAACTAATATTTGGAACCAGTTCTCCCTTATCAAAAATATACCAATCCTCACTTATCATCACCTAACAACATTAATGTTCTAGCTGAATTGATTTAAGTGTCTACCTAAACCACTTATAAGATAACTTGACCCTACCCATCCTATGAAATCCTAGTATTATCCTAATAAGTTTTGTTGGTTTTACACTAGTTTGGGTCATTCTCGTGAGACCTATAGACAAATTCATAGGTCCTAATTTTGATCAGAATTCTATCATCCAAAAGCATTAAAAGGTATATGAAATTGCTTTTAAGGATTATAAAACACATGATAAATCTCATTCCTTAAATCAAACTAATGTTCCTTTGGCTATCTACAAAGACCCTCTTTCTAGTCATCAACCTATTGAAGACAACCAAGACAAGCCTACCCCTTCCACCAATAATATATAAAGTCTTGTTGACCCCACATCCAAAAATAATGTCTTTAACATGAATAATATGTGAAGGGTGGTGGATTTCATTGATTCACAACCTATCTACACTCTTGTTTCATCTCAAATGTATCTTGATATCCAATATTATTCCCCAAATCATTTAAATGAGTTGGGTCAAGATGACCTTATAACTTTTGATGATCCTATTTATAATTTTAGACATCTAAATTTGGCCACCAATGACCATCAACCAGGCTTTTGTCCAATTTCTACCAAAGTGTATAATTTGGCCTAAAAACACTACAATACATTAAAAGATTTGAAATTGATATATTCAAGTTCTTATTTTTGCCAAGGTATCCATAAATGGGGAAATTCATTTTATGGGCCAACTAATTTTTATAATATCATTTTGAGTCAAAATGCTAATTTTACACCTAAGTGCCCTGGATTGATCTTTTATGTCAAATCTCTTGCACATGACATGTGCCTTTATTATTTGGTTTTGACATCATCCTAAATGGCATAATAGATCCAATGCATCTCACATCAACTTATAATTTGAATCTGGTCAAATTTTGATCTGATAACATGATATTCTGACCAATTTGAGAAATTTATGCACAAAGAGCTAAGGATTGCATCAAAGTGCCTAAACATGCTTAGAGATAATTAAACCAAATTAGAACCTAATTAAAAATTACATGGAACTTGTTGAATAATTTATTTTAATAAATGAATATTGAATATCTAAATCATTAGGTGACCTCATTTCTTAGAAGGATATCCTTAGGCCATAAATGTCATAAATATCAAGATTCATGCCTCCTATGCCTCATCAAAGCCCTTCCATGCCTATTCAATGCCATCTATCTGAAATATTGATGACCCTATTTATGAATTTTAATTTTATAATTGAATTAATCTTTAGCCACACATATCTATTTGGAGATGGATGATTTAGGTTGATTCTATCCATTTATAAAAATATTTAAATAGGAGGCCTTGCCTATTGAATGGTAAGCTCTCATATGCCAAACTTATAATGCCCAAATGTATTAAAAAATCATTACATCTTAGTGTTATGATGCCAAAATATTGAGCCAAATCCACACAAGGTGTTGAGGAGAGATGGAGGTAATCGAGCTTCAATTGATATAGACTTCATGAGCATAAATTGAGCAAGCCACTACAACAAGCACTTTGGATCATCCAAGGAAGGTAAAAGAAAGTCTATTTTGCATTTTAGTTGTGTTTTCCACTCATTTTCTTAAACTAAGATCCCCATAGTAACTAGTCTTAGAGATGTTATGCTAATTTGTTTATTTCATTTTGATTTCATTTAAGGATAACACAATACTAGCCATCCTCTCTTGAGTCAAATTCCTATTTCCCATAATGGCACACCTAGTGGGACTTATAGCCTCACAAAATTGATCACAAATCTCTTTAAATAAACTAAATAAACTTTTTTAGGAATAATATTTGAGTGAGATTCTGAAAAGAGTGAAAAAAATTAAGTAAAACATGTTTTTAATTAAGTCATGAGTTTGCCTAGACACAGTCATAGGATTGTCCTAAAACTCATGAGGTTGCCTAACAGAGTCATGGTATTGTCTAACCACTAGAAGTTAAGAGAAAATAGTACTACTCGTGAAGTTTTGGTATTGTCATGCAACTTGTGGTATTGTTTATCAGAGTCATGATATTGTGACTAAGCCATTAACAGTTAAGTCACAATATCACAACTCAAGAAGTTATGAGATTATCTTGTAACTAACAAGATTACCGAATAGAGTCATGGTATTATGACTAAACCATCAATGGTTAACTTATAATACCATAACTCACCAAGTTGTAGGATTGCCTTGCAACTCATGGGATTTCATTGTGTAAACTTGAGACTTCATTTTCAAAGTTTATTATTCCAATCTTAAATTAGCTTCAAGGCTAAAGGACATACTAACTTTTTTATCATAGGTATAGCTTAAAATTTGTTAAATCATACCTTTTATATAACTTTTTAAGTATTAAAATGGATTAGGAATATTTTTTTGATGCTTAATGAAAAATTTAGATACTTAGGTGAATGTTTTTAAAGTTACAACTTAATACTAAGGGGTCAAATGAAAACCACCAAATCTTTCATTTAGGGCTTAAAATTGAACACACTTATCAAATTTTGTCTTCAATAGTTGTTTAAACTTAAAATATAATTGCAAAAGAGGAGGACATTATGTGTATGCTCTTCCATCTATCACATTTAGGGAACTTTTGGAATCAAAAGCACCATCCTTATTTACACACATGCCTAGTCTAACGCATAGAAAGAATGTCATCTAAATAAATCTCCAAAAACTCATAATAGTTTGGGTGATCTTAAAAATGAACCTAAATTCCTTCACTTATGTCTTTTATTTCATTGTATATTAGCTTGCGATGGGGACTTCATCACCTCCTACAAGTTCTATAGGGAAACTTGTACCCAAGGTTTCATCTTCCAATACTAACTTCATTCACTCCTACTAGGACAAAATGTTTGAGTAGTTAAACAACCTTCTAGTGTTGGAATTGCACATGGGATGTATCTACACTTTGGACATTGCATTACACTAAGTGATGGATTTAGTGGTTGAAAAAAGAACAAGACCTTTTTACAACAAGATAAGTGCCATAAATTCTCAATTACATTATTTTATTTTTCATTATGACATGAAATTCATTATGTAATTGATTCCCATATAAATGTTTGAAAAATTGTAGATCTTAGACAAATAACCACTTATTGTGGAAGTTTTATTAGTTTAAGGTGTTCCTCAAGATCCATGTCATAGTATTGTCATTTGAGAGGAGGGGTGTAAAAACCCTACTATATAATACACATTTTACTTTTTGGATAAACACTAAAAGCCTCTCAAATGATAGATTCCAACAATATAAGGTAACCTTTTCAGTTTAGGATCTAAGAGAGATTAATTAGTTGTTTTTGTCTAAGATTAAAGTCTTGTTTGGTGTCAAAACTTAATGTGAAAAAATCATATAAACCAAACACATAGTCCTCATTTATCTTTGAACAAAGAGGCATTATGCTACCCACATATATCATCAATTTACCTTGTTCATAAATCATCAAAAATTCAAGTCATATCATCCACTTTGGCATAGTTATGCTACCCAATTGAGTCTAGACTTATATCAAACATTGTTTAAGTCCTTCATTTATAACTTACATTCAAAATTGCACTTTGCACTTTCATAATTTCATAGGGTTGATGTGTTAAGTGGGTTCACCATTTGCACTAAACTTCAGGGAACTTAGGTTCAATTTCTAGTTTGGGTTGAAGGTCATTTAAGAATAATAATCATTATCACCACTTGATATACTTAAGTCATTTTATGTTAAACACTTGCACTTTGAGTCTATGCACCAAAACGTTTGTGTTACCACCCTTTTTCCATTAAGATTATTTGCATACATACTTTTGCCTTGGATATAATGTTGAAACTTTGAAGGTATATATGTCATTTGAGTTAATAAAGGTAGTGTTACACTAATAAATTTATGAGAAACCATCTTTGACTTAGAGAGTTTTTGAAGAAAACATTTTGTCACATATTTTGAGTAGTCTAGACCTTTTTATATATATTTCAAGTTTTCACACATTTTCCAAGCTAATCTGAGTATACCTTTATGAATATTTGTCTAACATAGTTACATCATTCATATTTGGCTAGCCTATTTGTCAAAATAACTAAGTTTTATACCATTATTTATAAGAAAAAAACTATCGCTAAAGTACCTTTTGTTTCATACCTTATAACTATTTGATCGAGTTCATGTCCAAGAGTCAAATGCCTAGTTTTTGTTAGAAGTGTTTAAAATCAATTAGATTAAAATATCATATATTTCAAACTATAGATTTTGATGTCATTTAGCCAAGAGTCCTAACACATGCTTGTCTGAGCCTAGATTTTAATGTTGCATTTGGCCAAAAGACTTAGCAACTATTTATTGCTTGGATTAGACTAATTTAAAACACTTTGACCTTAGATTTTGGCATTTTTATTTTTGTTCCATTTACTTAATCTTTTTTTATAGGATGTGTAATGTTATATACTTAACATTAGCCTTTTTATAAAAAACTATTACATAAACCTTTCCATCCTTTTGAAAAAATCTAGACCAAGTTTGAAATTTATCTTTTTAAATTTTTTAGAAATCTCTTCCCTTTTTATCATAAAAAATTTAATATGGATCCCAACATGTATTCCTACAACCATAGTGGACTCATGTACAATCGAAGGATTAGAAATGTATTTATGTAAGAAAAAATGGTGCAAGATCTCTACGTAGATAATATTACTTATGAGACAGATCCTTATCCCTCTTATAATACTCAAATAGGGGAACAAAACCAAGATCCATTGTCTAACTATTTGGTTAATAAGCCATCATATTCAAAATAGGACCAAGAATAAACTACACAATACCTAGCTACAATACCCATAGTTAAGGAACTAGTTCCTCAATAGTCATACTCTACTAATATGCCTTGCATATATGATCCATTTTTATTTGATCATCATTTATTGGAGAATAAATATGAGATTTTTGATAGATATATAGAATTAGGGGCTATGGTTTTTGTGGTATTTCCTCATGAAAGTTTACCAAGCCTAGTAAGAATGCCTCACAACATATTGTATAGTCAATAGGCTTATTCTATAAATCATTTTACTCTAGTCCAAATCATGTATCAAGATCCTAACATACCCAACAAAGGAAATAACCTCATGGAAGACCACTTTCACTAAATGTAGGAAATATATCAAACCTACCTAAATATAATGCATAATTTCAATCAGATGACCATGGTGAGTAAACCTCTTATTGACTTAGTTCCTTAAATAAGTGTTTTGATAGAGTTAACTAGTCAAGAAAATTAGAGTTAAAACCCATTAATTAAAAACACTTTGGTAGGTAACTTGTTACATATGCCAATTATCAAAGAAGTGGTTTTTTCCTTCTACATTAAATAATAATAAAAAAATAGTGGATAATATGCAAACAATGTCCAATCCAAATTAAAGTGGTATAAATACATAAACAACTAGTCAAAAACATATGCATTTATTTAATACCATGAATGGCTCTGTAAACCTAGGAATGGGAGCTTCTACACCCCAACCTCAACTAGCTACTTCATCAAGTGCACAACCAACAGGATCAAGTTGTCAACCAACAACCAATGTTGTGCCTTAAAAATATAATGTGATGAATTCTATCCTCCTCAATAAGTGATGACTAGCATTCCAAAAAAATAGGGACAAATGAATATACTAATGCAACAGAGGCCAAACATATTTACACCTCAACAAGAAGTAACTAATGTTCTACCTCACTAGATAGTAGCAAACATACCTTCTTCATATACCAACATACCAATTCAAAAATAAATGATATTTAATCAATAGTATATTCATGTTGGTCAGTGAAAGGTGTTAAATCTCAAACATGTGTCAACTTCCCAACAAATATTTGTATAATAAGGGGGTTTCAATGTCTCTCAAATACCTACTAGGCAACAATTGTCTCTTGTGTAGAACATACCACTCATTCAGAAATGGGGTCTTGGTTCATAAATTCCCAATCAAATGAAAGGTTTAAGTAGTCAAAAATAGATCCCTATTCAACCATAATAGGCATAGTCTAGTTATATCCCTCCACCCTAGCCTTATACTCCTCCAAGTCAAATCTTCATTGCCCACCCAAACTAGAATATCACACAACCAAACATGAAATTTAAATAAGTAAATCATAATTAACATATGCATATTCTTGGTTCATTTCCCAACTAATCCAATGTATACACAATACCTATATCATACCATAGTCAAAATATTCCACTTGTGACCACCTAACCATCTACCCAGGGTATTATTCCTCCTCAAACCAATGTTACCTCTAGTTTCTTATCCTAAGAATTATAATAAATGAAGGATGCAATCATCACCATCCAAGTAGGGAAATAGATTAAAATTTTTAAGTTAGATTATGTGTGTTCATATCCTTTCACTATGGAGTACTTCAAAACTCCATTTACTCTTAGATATGAGCCACCAAAATTTTATAAATACAAGGGGAAAGGTGATCCCAAATCCCATTTAACCAAGTTCTTTATTGCATGCCATCTAGTGTCATATAGTGATAAATACCTTTTGTTTTTGTTTTCAAGGAGCTTAGATGAACAAGCGTTGGAGTTGTTCTTGAAGTTGCCTAAAAATTTAGTAAATAATTTTGATGATCTTTTAGATAAATTTATGTAGCACTTTTACTATAATCTCAATCATGATATTTCATTGTTTGATTTGACACAAGCTAAACAAAAAGCCAATGAGAGTTTTGAAAGCTATCTACAATGATGGATATCACTTACAAGTTGATTCACTCATAGTTTACTAGATAAACAATTAGGAATTGTATTCACTAAAAACTTGTATAATGGGATAGCCTATCATCTGAAACTACAATGTTCACATACTTTTAAATAAATCATTAACAAATGTTTGTTGATCAAGTGAGCACTCATTAATAAAGGAGTCATCAAGCTTAATTACACTAATCAAAATCAAGGTACCAATTAGGGAAGTGGCCAAAACCAACATCTAATCCCAGTGTAAGCATCATAATTGGCACATACCAATAACCAAGATAGACCAAAGAAATTCAACCATAATTAGAATGTTGTAAGAAATGGAGTAACTAAATCATGACATGTCCAAATGGTACAAACATCATTTACACCACATTTTTATCTTACTCCTACCTAAAAAACTCTCTAACCAATGCCATAAGAATAATAAGCAATACCTACACAACAAATGCCACAAAATTTGCCATTGTAAAACCCTCCTACAAAGAGAACTATGCCTACGCACCATGTTTTTAGTGACCTTGGAGAGCCTATTGAGTATGTATTTCACAAAATTTCCACTACTAATTTGATTATTTGGCCTATACCAAAGCATTATCCTCATGGAATTCCTTATCCCAATTAGTACAATGAAAATGAATTCTATGAATATCATCAGGTTAATGGGCACAATTTACAAAGATGTTTGCAAATCAAGCATTTAATTGAAAATATATTGGAGAACAGGGAGATCACATTAGATGGTGGTGCTTCCACCTCCAATCAGAATCTTGGCATCTATCAAAACCATTTTCCATAGTATAACTAGTAATTAAAATAATAATAACAACAAAATCAATAGTATCAAAATAAAAGGCCAAACCAACAAAACTAATAGAATCAACAATAGAACCAATAAAATTATAATAATGGATAAAACCAGGGTAAAAATGGTAAAAACCAATATACCTAAAATGTATTTACACATGACTTCAAGAGGGTTGTAGGTCATATTATAGGGTGTAGCATTAACACCATATCCAGTAATCTTATACCAAGTACCAATCAATCTAGACCATTGCTAAACAATTTTACTCAACCAAATTACATAGATAATCCTTCTTTGACCTAAGAATGCATGAAGGTGAACCAAAAATCTAGGATTTCCACTTTTTGACCTTAAATTGATAACTCATTCTCTCCCCATCACCACATGCAAGTGCACTAGTAACCAAGACATGTCTTATCTAGTCCCACACCATTACCACTAATTTTTAGCAATCATGGTCCTATATTTAATATTTATTATGAAATCACAAATTAAAGGTTTTGGATTACCATCTTAGTCCCTCAACCATCTACCACTTTACCCATTATCCAATCAATTATTCAACCTCAAAATAAGCCATTTACCACTGACCCAAGAAAGAAATTTGATATTGTGGAATAATTACAAAAGACACTAGCCTACTTATTCATTTTAGATTTGTTGTGAACATCAATAATCCATAAAAACATTTTTAATGAGTTATTAACCTAATCTATTGTTGCTAGTGACATATCCCTTGATAAATTTCAAGCTTTGTTTAGACACCTAGCTCTTGCCAAACAAGTCACATTCAACCAAAGTGATATGTCTTCCCTTGGCCCACTCCATAATAATCCATTATACATATAAGTTTGTATAAAGTTCTATAAAGTGAAATGTATCCTTATATACAATAGATCAGGCCTCAACATAGTGCCTCTAAATCTCATCAAGCTTCTTAGGTACACCATGGTAGATCTCTAACCAAAAATTATAACTTTCAAAGCCTAAGATAATCAGGAGAGAGAATCACAAGGAAATATTAGCTTTCCAATTATAATTGGGACTTTAACCCATGATACATCTAAATTTGGCCACCAATGACCATCAACTAGTCTTTTGACTAATTTCTACCAAAGTGCACAATTTAGCTTAAAAACATGAAAGCACATTAAAAGCTTTGAAATCAATATATTCAAGTGTTGATTTTAGATATGGTATCCCTAAAAAGGGAAATGTATTTTATGGGCCAACAAACTTTTATTAGATCATTTTTAGTGCAAATGCTAATTTTGCACCTGGGTACCCTAGATTTCTATTTTTTGTCAAATCTCTTGCATGAGACATGTGCCTTTGTTATTTGGTGTTGACATCATCCTAAATGGGGTAACGGATCCATTACATTTATCTTAGACTTCTAATTCCAATCTAGTCAAATTTTGAGCTAATAATAGGACATTCTAACCAATTTAAGAAATTTGTGCACAAAGAGCCAAGGTTTGCATCAAAGTGCCTATACATACTTAGAGATAATTAAACAAAATTATAGCCTAATTAAGAATTCCCTTGTTGAAAAATTATCTTTTTTGAAATTAATATTAAATATCTACATCATCAGCTGACCTCATTTCTTGGGAGGATATCCCTAGGCCATAAATGACACAAATATCAGGATTCATACCTCATCAAAGCCCTTCCATGCCTATTAAATTCCACTCTATCCAATATATTTATGAGCATATTTATGAATTTTAATTGCATAATTAAATTAATCCTTAGCCACACATCTCCATTTGGATATGGATAGTTTAGGTTGATTTTAGCCATTTGCAAAAATCTATAAATAGGAGGCCTTGCCTATTGAATTCTAAGATCTCATATGCCAAACTTATAATTCCTAAATGTATTCAAAAATCATTGTATCTTAGTGTTATAATGCCAAAATATTGATCCAAATCCACACAAGGTGTCAAGGAGAGATGGAGGTAGCCAAGCTTCCATTGATGCATACTTCATGATCACAAACTAAGCAAGCCACTACAACAAGCACTTTAGAGCATCCAAAGAAGGTAAAAGAAGGTTTATTTTGCATTTTAGTTATGTTTTCCATTCATGTTTTATTAACTAAGCTCCCCTAGTAACTAGGCCTAGAGATGTTATGCTAGTATGTTTATTGTATTTTGATTTAATTTTGGGACTAACACACTACTAACCATCCTCTCTTGAGTCAAATTCTTAGTTCACACTGATTTTTTCTTGGATAACACCTCCCATTCTATTTCAAACACAATTCCTTCATATTATAAAATTAATGACAATCAAAATTCTACTAACATTTCTTCTACCATTTCTCAACATCAACTTGAACTAACTAATTCATCTTAACAACATCATTTATAATATAATTCTAAGACTTCTACTTCTTATCAACAAAAATTCAAATGTACTTTTGCTTTTCCTAAGGACATTCTTAACCACTATGCACCTATTTTTAAAAACCTTCTTATGGGTTATGATGAATGGGATCCCATCATCATGCTCACCAATCTCCCATCCCAAATTTCATTCTTTTAGATTATGAGGATTTCTCAACATCATAAAAACTATCTCATGCAAATTTTATTCAAGATGAATATTCATCATCATCCCCTATTAGGATGGGAAGCATCCTTATCTAGATCCAAGGATAGTATATTACAATAATGTGAAGAGATGTTTATCAATGTTGATGAAACTATGGACACTTTTCTTTTGTTAAGATTACCTATAGCCTCTATGATTCTTGACAAGATTACGATTCATGTAGATGATCCTCCCTTATTCATTAGTGTTTAAATATGTGTTATCAGAGTTAAGTGTGCATTGATTAATGAATATTGTAGTGCTTGTGTTACCTATATTGACTTTATCATAACCCTTAGGTATTCAAAATGCAATCTCAAGTCCACATTGTTGATGCTTCTAGATGAACCATAGGTGTTCTCTAGTGTTTAAAGAACACTTCTCATTTTAGAATCTAAAGATTCAAGGTATGAGTTTCAGGTATTTGGGAATTAAAGTGACTATGGTGAAAATAGTTTCAAAGGAACATGGACTATTCCACAATTTTTATAAATTTTTATGGTTGGGGGACATCTTAGTTTTAGTACTGAATTTGACAAACATATCTAGATCTAAACTACTGACTAAGCTAAATGATTATGAACAATGTTTTATAATAAAGTGAATTGTTAAAAAAAGGAGAAATGAGAATGGTAGAGTAAGAATTAAATAGTGATTTTTGAATCCTATTTATAAAAATATTTAAAAAGTTTCTAGAATTACCAAGAGTAATGTTAACCAATATATTAGTGTGAAGTCACCTAAGCTCACATCCTACTATAAACCAAGCCTAATTTTGAAGATAATATGATGATACAAGTAACAATTTGAATTTACTTTTAGGTTTTACTCCACATTCAGATAACTAATGCACATCTATGTTGTAGAAGAAATAAAGTGAAGTAAACCCAACTACATGTCACTAACATGGTATCATAAGTTAGCAACCTTGTAATTGATGATCTACTTAGTATTTTTAGAAACTATTCATGTTTACACTCCAACAAGAAATCGAGAAACTTTATTAATTAAAACACATTAAATTAGATAATTCCTATTGAATTCCTTGATCACTTTGTATTAATTGCTTAAAACCATAGTACAAAACATATCTCAAAGTCTCTCCCTTTACAATTGGTAATACACATCCCTTTTATAGGAAGCCAAGTAGTATACCAATCATTTTTCACAACTATAGGTGTATAAAATAAAACTATAGGTGTATAAAATACAACTGTATTTGTTACAACCAAAATACAAACATCTTTCAAAATCATATTAACTTAGAGGTAATCACGCCAACAAACTAGCATGTGCTTGAATCTCTAATTTTTTTTTTCTTTCTCAAAGTCCTAGATCCTTTATTTTAGTCCTTGGACACCTACCTTAGATTGTTTGGAATGGGCCTCAATCAATGTTTCTACATCCTCCCATTGGATGGTGGCTTTCTAATTTTTTTCACTTTGATAGGGGCTAACCTAGTGAATGGTTCAAACTTTTGGAAATTGAACTCTTCTTGTCCAATCACATTAGTACTTTTGGTAATTATTTTTAATATTGTTATTTCTTATTTTAATTAGATATTTATGTTAGGCTCCTTAAATTGTGGATTTTCAATAACTTCCATACTTGCATTCCCAGAGGTTCTAGATATGTCTAACTTTTGGCATTTCTTAGCAAGAAGGATTTGGATGTCTCTTTATACCTACTTTTCCATAATTTTTTGAATCCATGGCTTAATTTCATAATTCACACCTAAAATAACTCATGTCAAGGCCCATGATGGAGAGAGGGATGGGATATTTTTTAGCTCCTCATAAACAAACCAATCAGGGATGACTGGTCCATGGATTGGGTTCTCATCACTAAAAAGGTTTAATTTATTGGTAGGGTAAATGAAGGTCAACCTAAGCTTCTTCCTTTGTGTAAGGGGAACCAAGGATAATTCTACCTTTCACTTCTCTTCATCTAGAGGGGTTGGATCTCTACTTGATATTTTAGAGGGATCCTCCTCACTATCAAAACCATATAATCCTGCTATGTTGATAAGGGTACCTTCTAATGTCTCAACTACTTAAAGAGCCACTATGCCAATGAACTCTACTATGGAAGAGGGTCTGTATGGGGATGTTGAGGGTGGAGTTCCATATATAGGTCTATGTTCCATCTTTGGTTCCTTAACCAAAGATTTTCCTTTCCCTTTGACATCTTCAAGACGCCCAACCTTAGTTTGTTCTACTTGTTCCAATTATTGAGGATTAGAGGACTTTCCTCTCTATGGTTCTTGATGGGTAATCTTGGATGGATAGAATAAAAAGTGATAATGTAGAGGGTACAATTGTCATATTTCACCTAAGGGCCTATTGTACCTAATCAACCTATACTCCAATTTGATGTTGTGGCCTTGGATTCTAGAAAGTAATTGTTCAAAGTTTTTGGCTCTTATATAAATGTCATCACCCACACCTAGCTAATGTCCATACTCAATCTTTGGGACTTTCTTATCCTGGATGTAGTTGATCACTGTGTTCTTAGGGTCCCACATCTTAAATTCATCCAACTAAAAATAAAAGGAATTCCTATGCACCACCATGACCTCCAACTACTTCCAATATCTGATTATGACTTTTCCAATATCCAATGGGAATGGGTGGACTTGAACTTTCTTCTTCTTTTTTCATGTATTATCCATACCCTAGATAATTTGAGAGGCAATCTCTTGCTATAAAATTTTGTTGGGGATATGAATGGTAATCGATAGAGCTGAGTTAGGATACCATCTATACTTATCATGGTGAAATCTGGGTATAACCATTTATCCCCCATAGTTTTTACTTACTTCTTGATGAGAGGATGGAGTCTTCACATATAGATGCTAGTGATTGCCTCATAAATGGTGTTGAAAACACCATCATAGATAAATTTCATGTAGTTCCTATATTTGAATATATATAATTTAGAGTAGTTGTGAGAGATTGTTGTCCTACCATCAGGAGACTAGTTCCTTATGTTATGAAAGGTTATAGAAGCCAATAGTGAATCCAAGAGATAGGACATCATAAATAATTTCTTGAAACTCCTTGTTTTAATCACTATGAATTGATTAACTAGGGAAAAACTTATCAATTCTCCTATAAGAGGGGTTATCTTCTTTTATAGCATAAATTGGATATAAGATACCCAAATCTTGCTCACATAAGTAGTGGAAGGGGTAGCAAAGGCTCTATTTGGAAAGGTCATGGTTATTCTAATGCCATCCCTAAATTAGAAAATAGGAATTTTTACATAAGGGGATCTAAAAACATGGGAGCCTTGGATTAACCAAGGTTTGAGGATTGAATCTAGGTCTTGAGTGTTAGTCTAATATCTCAAGGATGGGAGATTGATAGGAGGCAAGGGAAGATTGTAGTAGGTCTAAAAGGCAATGGGGGATATATATGAAACTTTTTTTGTGCTTCCCTTTTGAATTATCCACTCCCTATATATTTTATAATTAATAAAAATAAGAGAAAATATTTTGAAACAATGCATTACCTCTTGATTGACTATTGCATGATGGAGGCCTATCATCTAGATTGTGACTATATCATTGTATCTCTGATACACAGTGGCATTCTGATTGTGACTATACGCAACCTTTTTATGCTTCCCTCTTAAATTATCCACTCCCCATATATTCTATAATAAAAAAATTATGAGTAAGGATGTTGATACAATACATTACCTCTAGTTTGGTTATTGCATGATGGAGGCCTACCATTTGTATTTTGATTATATCATTATATCTTTAATGCATAGTGGCATTCCACTTCTCTTCCTAGGATATGGGTTATAATTAATCCATAAGGAATAATGATTCTAACTTGTTCTTAGCTCCATGGAAATTTAGGTATATAATGTGTAGCTCTATATCCTTCAAATTCTTCCTTTCATTGTCAAAATTTAGGTAAATTTCAACTTCTATCTTAATATGTTGCCTACTTGCCACTATTGATGACACTAAATTATATTTTCAAGGTCACTAAGGGTTTTACTAAGGCACTTGATTCAAGGTTTTATTATATTATTATGATTGATTTATAACCAACTGAGCCAACTTGGGTCTTCTTTATAAAGGGATTAGGGTTTTTTTAGATTTAATGGGAAAATCTCTAGGCCTTAAATATATACATGCTTCATATTTGATGGGACCTTCTTTCTCATTCCTTTTATGCTATCTAGATTAATATATCTTTAGTTTTGATCCTCTATGATTATGTGGAGCCTATGTGTCATAGCCATATACCCTTTGTGTCAATTTTCATAAATTCTAGTTGGAGACTAGCCATTGTCTTTCCAAAGGCCTTCTTTATTTTGCCTTGATAACCCAAACCTAAGTTCTTGTGTTTTTATTGGCCCATTAATCTTTGAGTTAATATTTATGCCACTTAGAATATCAACAAATATTCTTTGTGCTACTGATCCATATTAGTTACTGCCCTATTTATGTTTTGGCCATGTGTCGAGATCGCAGAGCTTTGAAAAATCATTAGACTTGATGCATGATTGGATCAAACCTAGTGGGTGAGAAATCATCATTGATATTTTCAAGGTCTAAGTTATTTAACTGAGCACCTTTATTAAGTGGGTCCCATCAAATATTCCTTCATGTACATTAGGTAGCCATTTTTCACCTTTATAGTACTTTATGATCCTTTTATAGCTTTGTCAGTAACTTTGAGTGCATGTCATCCATGTGTTGAGCTCATGAAGACTTTGAAAAGTATTTGAGATCGATGCACCATTAGTTAAAATATATTGGGTAAATGATCACCATTGATCTTTGATGGGCCTAAATTATTAACTACATGCTTCTTAGGGTGTACATCAGCCACATGTTGAGATTGTAGGGCCTTTGAAAGGTCTTCAAGCTCGATGCACCATCAGATCAAGATCAGTGAGTAAGTGATCATCATTAGATATTTTGAAAGGAATTTAGTCTTGATGCACTATTTTATCAAATCTAATAGGTGAGCGATCACTGTCAGATCTACAAAGAGCATAGAAGATAACCATTAGACTTGGAGATATAAAAACTTAGCATAAACCATTAAGTCTAAGGCCAATACTAAGTGTTGATGCCTTAGTATTAATATTTTAACCTAATTTAGGTAACCTTTCAAAATAATTTTATAAAATATGAGCCATCCATACCCATAGTAAAATATTAAAGAATGGGAAAAAATAAAGAGGCTTGTGCCATGTTTAAAACATGATGTGGGATCTTTATTATTCATTTTATTAATTTTTTCTCATTGACTTAACTCCCACTAAATTTGAATTTGAACTCTGAGGGTTTATTATTCAATAACCTTGTCTTCTTTCATGAACCCTATGCTTAGTCTTCCAAAGGAAATTGTTATCATGGTTAGTTTATAAAGAATAATTAAAACTCACAAAGATATATCACTTTTTAGGGTGATGATCTCCAAATTATAGTAAGAACATCTTTATGTAAAACTAGACTAGAATCTAGAGGTTATAAAACATTTACAATGGTCCCCATTTGTAAAGTGGAAAAAAAGGATGTTGGTCCCAACAACAATGGTGATTCACAGGTAAAACATAGAAATATGGTAAAACCTAGAAACTTTGGTTTAAACTAGTGCATAAGTCCTTTATCTCCTTATATCTACATATCATTACATAGGCCAATTCAATGTTTAATAATGTTCAAATGCATATAATTCAAATCTTTAGGCCAAAGCCTAAACATGTTGTGTGTGCGCTTTCATTCCATTTACTATTTGCCATGAGACTTCAAGAAATAACATCTATGTTCATATCCTTTTGGCCATTTCATTTGACTTTGAGCATATTTAACTATTCTCTTAAGAACAATTTGTCTTAATTTAGGGGAGGCTTGGGCATTTCTCTACTACAATCAAGGCATTCATAACCTAGATAGAGATACCTTTGGATCCACTCATGGCCTTGTTCCATTGCTAGTCAGGCATCCATAGCCCTGGTGGAGATTACCTATATCACCTCTAACTTTGCATATTTTTATTTATCATTAAGTATCCTCTTCTTTTTATTTTCTTTTTCTTTTTTTAACAGAGGTTGGGAGCTATAATATCCAAATTTAAGGATTTGGTCAAATGTCCTAGCCTTAGGATACTCTCCTTTTTTTGGAACTTTAATCCTAGAAAAAAATGTCTTTTAATTTTAAGATTGCTTATGCTTGTTAATTTTGAACTCTCTTTCCACATACATGATCCTTATTATAATAGGTCTTTATCCTTGGTTAATGTTTTGAATTATTGGAGGGGGGTGTAATTGATTTATGTATAAGTATTTTGAAATTTATTACATTATGCATAATATAATATTACAACCTTAGGTCCTCTTGTGTAGGATTCATAGTCTCCCTAAAAATTCCTAAACTTTTGATCAATTATAAAAAAAATAAAATCTATGGGATTATACTAAAACCAAGTAAAAACACCAAGCAAAAAAGATGAAACAAAAACAAAAAAATAACAAGAAATAAACTAGCACAAGCAAACAAATATATATAAGCCCAACAAGAAAAAATAAAGCAATAAGGAAACTAACTAGCCTACCAACTCTAACTCTAAGCACTCTTATATATGTTATTCCATGAAGACCCTTGGTGGAGTAGAAATAATGTAATGCTTGAGGTATTACCCATTGGTTGGAAAATTAATCTCTACCCCTTACAAATCTTTTACCTTGAAGGTGTTGTTCCCCAATGTTTTCATTATCTAGAATGGGCCAACCCATAGGGGTGTGAATTTACCATGTTTCCCTTTGGGTTCAGATGTTTTGTCCCAAAGGAGGACTGAGACTCCCTGCCTAAATACTTTGACTTTGGATCTTTTGTCAAACCACCTTTTCACTATGGTTTGGTGTCTTCTAAAGTCATTAAAAGCCTTTCCTCAGTCATATTCCATCTAGATGATGTCTAATAACCTAAAAGTGGCATGTTCTTAACTTTCTTCCATATATTCTTACATATATTTGTACATGGGTACCTTAAAAGTGATGGATAGAATGGTTTCTTATCCATTCACCATTAGAAAAGGATAAATCTTCAAAGCATGCTTGATCCTTGTCCTATTAGCTTAGAGTGCAAACTTGAGTAGTTTGTGCCAAGTCTTGGGTTAGTATTTTGTAGACTTCTTGATGGCCTTTATCAAATTTTTATTTATTGATTAAAAAATAGCATTCTCATAGGTATAGTGATTGGAAGAAAAATTAAGTGTAATACCATGGTCATAAGCCCATTTAGTCATCTCAATTGAGATGAATGCAGACCCATTATCACATACCAAAGATACTGGGGTCCAAAATCTAGTCCATATATTATCCTTTAGGAAACTAATTACCTCTTATATTTTACATTACTTGGTCACCACTAATTTAGTCCATCTAGTTCAGTAGTCAGTAGTAGTCAAGATGTATTTGTGACCTTCAGATGAGTTGGGGTTAATTACTCCAATAAATACCAGACCCCATTGTGTAAATGGTTTATCAATCATAAATGGTTGTAGAGGCATAGCTAATTTTATCTCTTTGGTACTGAATATTTGACAAGAGTGTCATTAACTCACATTCTTGTGGGTATCCTTGAAGATAGTGAGCCAATAATAACCAACCCTTAGGATCTTGTGAGCTGTAGTCTTTCTAGAGGGGTGTCCTCTACATAGTTTTTCATGAAATGTGGCCATTATTTGGGTGGTTTATTCTTATGAGACACACCTTAGGTAGACCCCTTCAAATTTATTCCTATATAATAATATATCTTTGATTAGGTAGTGTTTTTCCTTAAGTCTCAAGGATCTCTTTTGCTCTCTAGATAGACCTGCAAGACAAACACTATTGATTAACAAATGTATGATTAAATCATACCACTCATTATTTTGGAAACTATGTTGATCCACCTACATGATGCTTAACATAGGGTTAGTATTGTAAATCATTTAGATCAATCCTTGGCATCTTACTAGATTTTCTTTCTTTATCTCAAAATCAAATTCTTGAAAAACTAACATACACTTACCTCTATGCTCTCCTAGCTCATTTTGGATCAACATGAGTTTTGTAGTAGGATCAGGTAGGATGGTATGCACCTTATTTTTGAGGATGTTGTGTCTAAATTTCATTACTACCTTTACTAGTGTATATGCCTATTTATCAATCATAGAATAGTTCAACTCAACATTCTTAAAATTAGTGCTTATGAAAGCTATTGGGTGATCACACTCATCAAATTTCTAAGTCAATATAGCATCCATGGTATGATCAAATTTGAAAGAGTAAAGGTAAAAGTCTTTTGAGAAATTATGGATTATAAGCACTAAGGCCTAACCATTGGCCTCTTTGATATCATTAAATGCCTTCTTTGATTATTCATTCCATGTTATTTTGGCATCTTTCTTGAGCATGTCATTCAAGGGTTTGATAACCTCTACAAAACCAAAAATGATCTTCTTTACGAAATTTATTTTGCCAAAGAATGATTGTAGTTCCTTCTTGATGTTTAGGATCTAAATATTGGATATGGATCCCAATCTTTAAGGTTTTATGGAGATTCCATCATTGGTTATAACATGTCCTAATAGTTTCCCTTTAGTTGTATAGAATATGCATTTTTTAGAATTTAAGGAAATGTCATAACTCCTACATCTTTTGAACACTTGTTGTAGGTGCATGAATTGGTCTTTTTTATTTTTGGATAAAAATGTTAGATCATCCATATAAATGATGATGTGCTTACCAATATCACCTTGGAAGGCATGATCCATGGCTCTCTAAAAGGTAGCTCCTATATTGATTAGTCCAAAAGGCATCCTTTTGTAAGCAAAGGTTCCCCATTTTGTTGTGAATGTTGTCTTCATCTTGTCTTCTCTATTTATAAGCACCTAGTTATAGCCAAAGAATCCATCTAGGAAGGGCATCACAGACAACCCTAAAATAGTTTGAATTACTTGGTGAAGAGAAGGGAGAGGGTGATTATCCTTTTTTGATGCTCTATTCAAATTCTTGAAATCAATACACAACCTAATCTCACCATTCTTCTTCCTAACTGGCACCATATTTGCCACTTGGGTTGAATTTCTAATTGGAAAGACTATCTTAGCATATAATAACCTTTTGACATCTTTGAATATCATTGGTTTAAATATGGGGTTCACTAGTCTTTGTTTTTGCCTGAAAGGTTTACAAATTTATTTGAGGGGTATGGTATAGGTAATGACCCTTGGATAAAAAATATTTAGGTCATCATAGGACCATGCTATAACATACTTATACTTGCTAAGGATTTATTTGGCCTTCACTCTTTTAGAAGGCATGGAAGATTTCCCAACATTCACTAATTGGGGTTCACCTTTGAGGCCGAGATCCATAGTGTCATAGTCCTTTTCACTTACCCTAGGAACTCTTAAAACCTTAGATAGTTTATCTTGTTCAAATAGTATATCTAAATCAATCATCCCTGTGGGGATTTTTTTTCATTTAGTTGGATGACTTTACTATCAAATTTGTTTTCAAATGTCTCATTTCCATCAAATTCATTGATGATATGGGTTTCAAATTCCCTAGAATTAGTTAAGAAATCCAATATCTACTAGTCATCACTAAAGACTTGGAAATGATTAACATTATTAGGTATTGATGGACATGGGACCAACTCAATACTTAAATTAGTGCAGTCTGGACTAGGCATATAGTTTGTTGTAGTAGATGCCAATTTATCTATAGCCTAGTTTTCTTCCCTTGAAATAGAGGTGATGTTGAATGCCTCAAAGGATTTAATTAGGTCTTAGACTCTAAAATTGTACCTTTTAAGATAGGAGAGTTTCCACTGGTACCTAATTCTAACCTGATTGACCACTAACTTAGAGTCACCAAAAAGTAGTAGCCCTTTAGCTTTATTTTTGATACCAAATTTTAAGCCAAGAATTAGAGCTTCATACTCAAAATGATTTTTGGTACAAGGGAATTAGATTCTATAAGAGGCATGGTACATTTTTTTTGTAGGTTTGGTTAAGACAATACCCACACTTGATCTAGCATTATATATAGCACCATCGAAATGCAATTTTCATAACCCAAGGGGACATTCCCTTTCCTTTGGATCACCTATGCTATTAGCTTCTAAGGTAAAAACCCCTAAGTCTAAATAGAATATGTTGGACCTTTCATTTATAACATTATGATCCATTATCATATATTTAATTCTTATTTATCTTTCAAATCTATTTTGATTTAGGACTCACTTCCAAGGTAACCACAAGTGAGAATAATGGATGGACATATACCCATTTAAGGCATTAGTTTATTCTATGCTCAATAGGATCTCATAGGCGTCTGGCATGTCTACTACTTTAATATTAATGAGTTTTTGAATTATAGGCTCAAAAGTTGTTTGTATGTGAACATTGAGAAGTTACCTAATCACTTTTACCCTTGATTTATCCAATTGAGTGACTATCTTGTCAGACTTGATAGGAGTTAGGCCTAGCTATTTACATATACCAATATGCATGATATTTATATAGGCACCTAAATCCAATGAAAAATTGTGCAAGTTTTTACCAAACATCCTAACCATGAGTAGAAAATGGGTGATTTATCCTTAGTCTTATGTACCATCACATTGGCATGATCAGTTTTGGGAGCTTTACTAGATTTCAAGGATTCTAACAGTAAATCCTTTTGTTCCTTGATTTGGGTTAATTCATGTAAGGTGATGTTGGCCTTGATTTTCTTCATGTATTAAATTATATTATATCATGTCTTGCTTAGTGATTTACTACTAGGCTTAGAGTAGCCTCTTTTGGGTGGCTTAGGGTCATCTCTTGAAGAAGTATTGGGGGGGTGTCATAGTTTTTAGGAGGAGTTATAGTCAAAGGTTGCCTTTGTTCTCTATTCCTCAATGGGTATGTTTTTTTTAAGAACTATTGAAATGCATGGATTTATTCAAGGATCTCATCTCATTCATTTTCCCCTTAGAATAGGAAATCAAAGGTCTCTACCATGTGGATCTGGTCAGAGGGCTTAGGACTAGATGTATTTACATTGTTGTCTTGATTAGGGACTACTTCAAACATATCTATTTCTTCTTGAAAATCTTTAAAGGATTTGTAAAACGTAATGCAATCTATCTCACCATGCTTAGAAATAGCATGCACTCTATAGTAATTAGGCAAGTCAATGTCTATGAGATTAATGCCCATAGTTTTGTTACCAATAGGGGGTTTGGTAGTCTTTTCATTGTAAAATCTATCATTGTGAAACTTATTTCTTATTTTGTTGAACTTTTGGAATGTAAAGCTTCTCCCAGGACTTTCACCAATATTGCCTACCTATTTTCTTAATTAGAAGAAGTTAGTGCTAAGATTTTGAACCATCTTTAATATGGACTCATTCTCACCCTTAGGGGTCTTAGAATTGTGGACCTGATTACTATTCAAATTAGGAGAAGGTATTAAGACCTTTTGATAATTGACAACCGATCCATTAGTAGCTTGATGACTAAGGAATCCTAGATTTTGATTAGGGGAAGTGTAACCAGTGGGCATGGTGTTCAAACTTGAGATTTGGTTAAGATCTAGAGTATTTTGGTTATTATTTGGAAAAATGGCTAGGGCCAACATCTGTGGGTTAACATTGGGGATGGAGTATGCTATGTGACCTTGTGGCTGCATCTAATCATTGATAACTATTGATTAAGAATAGGCTTGGGATAATGATGCTATAAATGGTATCGATCTCTTCAAAAAAATAGAGGTCATTAGATCTACTACATCTTTATAGATCTCTAGAGCTAGAACATCATTAGGTTTATAAGGATCTATAGTTATGCTATATATTCTTTTTAAATATGGCATTGAAGGACCTTATAGGCTTGCTAGCATCTCTTTTAATAGTTGTGAATTGATTATATATGACATAAGGACTGATAATTTTACCAAATTGGTCAATGAAAATGGTGTCGAAATCATTCTAGGTGGTAATGTAGTTGTCAAGCAAATTGAGAAACCACTCATATGTTGCATCTTTAAAAGTAAAAGGAAATATCCTACATGATACATCTTCATGTACTACATTTAACAAACTTAAAGTAGCCTTAAAATATTTAATATGTTCTTCTATAGTTATAACAATGGTAGGACTAAATATATGTAGATACTACTCTTGATTATGAGGTGAATCATGAACTATCCCTTGTACTTTAATGGGAAAACTCCCTAACCAAGACATACCTAGATGTTGTCTGGTCTCTTTGAATTAAAGAAGAGGGCAAAGACTTGGAGACTCTTTGTTTGCCTTTATCACACCTAATCCTTTGGTGGATTTAAAGCTCTAGTAAAGGCTCGCTCATTTCTAAGCATGATCTGGTGTAAATACTTATCAATTCTAGTTTGAAGACATGATATCTTGATTTAAGCAAGGCAATCCAAGTTTAACTTCCAACAAACCAAACTTCCAATACCATAGATCTACAAATTTTAGAGCTATTTTACCTAGACTAGCAATGAATTACAAAAGGATTATGACTTTTGCCCCAATAGGGTGAAAAGATAAGTTAGAAACCTCCTAGATCATCAATCTTTGCACTTAGAGATACATCTAAAGGTTCAAAGATATCCTAAATCTAGGTTAATTAGTACTTGTCCCTCCTTCTAGTGGTATTGAAGCCCTCCCTATTGATACTTCTAGATGAACCACAAGTGTTCTCTAGTGTTTAAAGAACACTTCTCATTTTAGAATATAAAGATTCAAAGCATGAGTTGTAGGTATTTGGGAATTAAAGTTCCTATGGTGAAAATAGTGGAAAAGTGACATGGACTACTCCACAATATTTATAAATTTTGATGCTTGGGGGCTATCTTGGTTTTAGTGCTGAATTTGACAAAAAGATCTAGATCAAACTACTAAGTTACATGATTATGAATAATGTTTTATACTAAATTGAATTGTTAAAAAAAGGAAAAAAAGGAACGGTAGAGTAAGCAATAAATAGTGATTTTTAAATCCTAATTTTAAACAAATTTACAAAGTTACTAGAATTACCAAGAGTGATCTTAACTAGTATATTAGTGTGAAGTAGCCTATCCTCACATCCCACTATAAACCAAGCCTAATTTTGAAGATATGATGATATTACAAGTAAGAATTTGAATTTAATTTTATGTTTTACCCCACATTCAGATAGTTAGTGCACATCTATGTTGTAGATTAAATAAATTGAAGTAAACCTAGTTTCATTTCACTAACCTAACATCACATAAGTTAGCAACCTTGTAATTGATGATCTACTTAGTATATTTAGAAACTATTCATGTTTACACTCCAACAAGCAATTGAAAGACTTTAGCAATTGAAATACATTAAATCATATAATTCATATTTAATTCCTTGATCACTTTATATTAATTTCTTTAAATTGTAGTACAAAAAAATAGCTCAAAGTCTCTCCCTTTACAATTGGTAATACACATCCCTTTTATAGGAAGCCAGGTAGTGTATTGGTCAGTTTTCACACCTACAGGTGTACAAAAGACAATTATCATTTTTACAACCATAATACAAATATCTTTCAAAATCATAATGACTTCAACGTAGTCATGCTAACAAACTAGCATGTGCCTTTATAAAACAAACTCTTCATGGTAAGCCTTAACTAAAATATTCTTAACTTAGAGGTGGGGCCTCTTGTTGTTGAAGTATAGACATTACTTGTGCATTTAACTCATCAATTAAGCTTAAGTCCATTGTAGGCCTAGTGATGCTTCCTTCTTATTGATCTTCCATCTCATCAAAATCCTTGTCACACTTATCTAAGGCCTCCTTGATGATCTTCACTTCATTGATTCTCTCCCCAACATTGAAGATTAACCCTAGTATATTATTTTTTTCTAGGCCTGATTGGCCTTGACCTTTGCCTTTGATCTCTTCAGTTACTAAAGTAACTCTATGTTGGAATTCTTCATCAATAATGATTCCTAGGATAGTGGACTAAATAGGATCTTTGAGCATAGTTCCTAGGATTTTATAACATTTGGAGATGAGTCCTTTTCTTTCATTAATAATCTCTTCAACTTTGGATTTATAGGTGTTCATGGTCTAGATTTTATCTCCTATAATTCCAAAGTTGGTAGTAAGGTGCCCTCTACTGATAGACCTAAAATTGGCAGTCTACTTCTTAATTTGAATGTCAAGGAGTTGAGAAATTTTACTACTCGACACCTACCATTGAAAATTTAGTTGCTTGGTCACTAAGAATTGGTTTTATAGTGCACCCTTACTTGACCTTATGGACTTTAATTCCTTGAACATCTCATGAAATGAATCTTCAATCATTTTTATTATCGTATCAGGTGCTGAGATGATTACATAAGTTTGTAAAATTTATTTTTCTTGCTCCAAGTCCTAGATCCTTTATTTTTATCCCTAGACACCTACCTTAGCTTATTGGGAATGGACCTTATTCAATATTTATACACCTACCCATGTATGGTGTCTTTTCTAATTGCTTACCCTCCAATAGGGGTTGACCTAGTGAATGGTTCAACCTTTTAGAAGGTAAACTCTTCTTGTCCAATCACAACAATCCTTATGTTAATTATTTCTAATCCTATTATTTATTTATTAAATTAGAAATTTATGTTAGGATCCTTAAATTATGGCTATTTAAGAGGTTACATAATTTCACTATTAGAGGCTCTAGGTGTACCCAGCTTCTGGCCTTTCTTATCATAAAGGATTTGGATCTCTCTTTCTACTTGTTTGTCCACAATTTCCTAAATCTATTGCTTAATTTAATTATACATGCTGAAACCAACACATGTCAGAGCCCATGATGGAGAGAGGGATGGGATATTTTATATATTCAAATGAACAAACTAGTCAGGGATGGCTGGTCTATGTATTGGGTTTTGATCACTAAAAAGGTTGACTTCACTAGTAGGGTAAGTGAAGGTCAACCTAGGCTTTTTCCTAGGTACAAGAGGCACCAAGGCTAATTCTACATTTCACTTCTCTTAATTTAGAGGGATTGGATATTTACTTATTATTTTAGAGGGATACTACTCCCTATCAAAACCATATGCTACTACTATGTTGACAAGGGCACCTTCTAATGTCTCACATATTTCAAGAGATGCCATGCCAATGAAATCTAATAGCGAATAGGGTCTCTATGGGGATGTTTAGGGTAGAGGGTCCTCAATGAGTCTATGTTCCATCTTTGGTTCCTTAAATAAATCTTTTCCTTTCCATTTGATATCTTTAGGATGCCCAACCTAGGTTTTTTCTACTGGTTCCACTTGTTAGGGCTTAGAGGTTTGTCCTCCTTGTGGTTCCTGATGGGTAGTTCTAGATGGACATAGAAACAAATGATAATGAAGAGGTTGTATTTTCCATCTTTCTCTTAATTTATTGTTGTCCCTAATCAACCTATTCTCTAATTTTATGTCGTGACCTTTGATTCTGGAAAGTACTTGTTCAAATTTCTTGGCTCTTATATAAATATCAGCACCCATACCTAGATGATGTCCATATTCAATCTTTAGGAATTTCCTATCTTAAATGTGGTTGATTACTATGTTCCTATGGTCCCAAATTTTGAGGTCATCCCACTAAAAATCAAATTAATTCCTATGCACCACCATGACCTCTAGTTGCTTCCAATCTTTAATTATGACTTTGCCAATGTCCAATGGGAAGGGGTGGACTTGAGCTTTCTTCTTTTCTTTGCATGTATTATCCACACCCTAGATAATTTAAGAGGAAATATATTGTTCTAAAAGTTTATTGGGGACATGAATGGGTAATCGATAGGCCTATGTTAGGATCCCCTCTATCCTTATCATGGTGTAATCTAAGTATAACCATATGTCCCCCATAGTTTCTACTTATTAATTGAAGAGAGGATGGATTCTTGGCATAGGGATGCCAGTGATTGACTCATAAATGGTTGGAAAAACACCATCATAGATAAATTTAATGTGGTTCCTATATTTGAATATATGAAATTTGGAGTAGTGGTGAGAGATTGTGGTCATGCCATTAGAAGACCAGTTCCTTATGCCAGGGAAGGTTACAGAAGCTAATAATTAATCCAAGAGATATGACATCATAAATAATTTCTTAGAAGTCCTTATTTTAATATTTGTGAATTTTATTCCTAGGAAAAAGCTTATTAGGCCTCCTATATGAGGGTTTAGCTTCTTTTCTAGCATAAAGTAGACATAAGATACCCAAATCTTGCTCACATAAGTAGTAGAAGGGGCACCAAAGGCTTTGTTTGGCAAGGTCATGGTTATTTTAATGCCCTCCCTAAATTATAAAATAGGAATTTTTAAATTATGTGATCTAAAAACATGGGAGCCTTAGATTAACCAAGGTGTGATGGCTAAATCTAAGTCCTGAGTCTTAGTCCAAGCTCTCAAGGATGGGAGATTGATTTGAGGCAAGGGAAGCTTATAGTAGGTCTCAAAGGCCATGGGGGATATATAATAATTTTTTTTTTGTGATTCCCTTATTAATTATCCACTCCCCATCTATTATATAATTAATGAAAATAGGAGCAAAGATGTCGATACAATGCATTACCTCTGGTTTGTCTATTGCATGATGGAGGCCTACCATCTAGATTGTGATAATATCATTATATCTCTAATGCATAGTGGTATTCCTCTTCTCTTCCTAGGATATTGGATAAAATTCCTCCATAAGGAAGAATAATTTTGACTAGATCCTGACTCCATGGAAGTTTAGGGTTGTAATGTCCAACTCTGTATCCTTGAAAATCCTCCCTTCATTGTCCAAAGTTAGGTAAATTTCAGCTTCCATCTTCATCCATTACCTACCTATCACCATTTATGACATTTATTTGTATTTATAAGGTCACCAAGGGTTTTAATAAGGTACTTTATTCAAGGTTTGGTTGCACTATTTTTATTGATTTATGACTAATTAAGCTAACTTGGGTCTTCTTTATAGAGGGCTTAGGGTTTTTTTGAGATTTAATGGAAAAATATCTAGGCCTTAACTCTATATGTGCTTCAAATTTGATGGAACATTATTTCTAATAACTTTTTTTCTTTATATCTTAGGATATCTTTGATTTGGATCCTCCATGCTTACATGGAAACTATGTGGCATGACCCTGTGCCCTTCATGGTAATTTTCATAAATATTACATGGAGACTAGCCATTGGATTTCAAAAGGACTTCTTTATTTCACCCCAATAACCCAAATCTAATTTCTTGTGTTATTATTATCCCATTGATCTTTAAGTTCATGGTTATGCCATTTGGCATCTCAAAAAATCTTCTTCATGCTAGTTATCCTTCTCAGTTACCACCCTGGCTATATGTTAGCCACGTGGTTAGCTCATGGAGCTTTGAAAAGTCATCAAGATCAACACACTATTGGATCAAATCTAGTGGGTGAGTGATCACCAATTATATTTTTAAGGTCTAAGTCATTTAACTTAGTCCCTTTATTAAGTAGGTCCCATCAAATCTTTTTTTACATCTATCAAGCAGCCAATTAACACCTTCGTAGCACTTTATGATTGTTTTGTAGCTTTTTTAGTAACTTTGAGAATGCACCAACCATGTGTTGAGCTCATGAATCCTTTTTGAAATTCTTTGGGCTTGATGCACTGTTAGATCAAATCTAATGGGTGACTGATCACTATTAATCTTTGATGGGCCCAAATCATTAACTACATAATTCTTAGGGTATACATCAGACATGTGTCAAGATTGTAAGGCCTTCAAAATTTATTTGGGATCAATGCACTATCAAATCAAGATCACTGAGCAAGTGATCATTGTCATATCTTTCAAAAATGACTTTGGGATCGACACACCATTGGATCAAATCTAATGGGCGAGTGATCACCATCAGATCTACAAAGAGCATAAAAGAGAACCATTAGACCTGAAGATATAAAAACTTAGGCTAAACCATTAATACTAAGGCCAAAACTAATTTTTAAGGCCTTAGTATTAATATTTTAACCTGATTTAAGTGGCCTTTTGAAAGGACTTTATAAAATATGAGCCATTTAGACCCATATGAAAATACATAAGAATGGGAAAAAAGAAAGAAGCTTGTGCCATGGTTAAAACATAATGTAGTATCTTCATTAGTCCTTTTATTATTTTTTCCCATTGACTTAACTCCCATAAAATTTGAATTTAAACTATGAGGGTTTCTTTTTTAGGAACCCTATCTTCTTCTGTGAAACTTGTGCTTAGTCTTCCAAAAGCAATTATTAGCAAGGTAATTTTATAAAGCACAATTAAAACTCACAAAGATATGCCCATTTTAGGGTGATGATATCTATATTATAAAAATAATATCTTTATGCAAAACTAAACTAAAATGTAGAGGTTATAAAACATTTACAACGGTCTCCATTTTCAAAGTGGAAAAAAAAAGATGTTGGTCCCAACAACACACACATAACACCTTCCAAGGATATGATAATATTAAAATGTCTCCTTTAGGTTATGTGAAGCTTCCCATTACCATCACACCTATCACCATTCATGTGAAGGTGATGATCTTTAATTTTCCCCTTTATTATAACATATTGTTTGGTAAGTTGTGGATGCACCATATAAGAGTTGTTTCTTCTTCCACCTACCAATGCATTAAATTCCATCATAATGGATCCATTTATAGGATTCAGGGTGACACTAACCCTTAAAATTTCCTAAAATTCCAAGACCATGGTGTATTCAAAATTGATAATCTTGAACCTTTTCCTAGTATTCTATTCTATGAGTCTCAACATCTAAAGTTTATTGTTAACTCAACTAGAAGTTATAATTGTCATCCTAAACTCATTGGGAACATTCCTCATAACCTCTTACATTTTGATGATGATGATGATGATGACGAGATTGATGAGATTAACCTAAAAATTAAAATTTTATATATTTTACCTCACCTCATCTCATAGCTTCTTGCTTCCTTGTAGCCTCATTCTCACAAACCTCCTTATGATGACATTCCCATAGTCTTGACCAAGACTTAACATTATGTTCACCACACTTCGTTAGATGACAAGGTCATCCTTACTTACATCATTGATATTCACACACTATATTATGATGATGGTTATTCCTTAGATGACCCATTTTTAGGTAGTTTTATCTAGGCTTGTGATGCTAATATTGCCTATTACCATTCTTCTTTACTTGAGTCTTTTCATGGATCTTCTCATTTTCCTTCATTTACAGTTCCTCATTTTATTATTTTTCCTCTTTATCATAGTATATATATGGTTCCAACACCTTAAATTTCTAATTATCCTCATAGGAGTATGCTCATAGATCATGTTATGGCTGGGCCTTACCACTTTTCTAGGTACACTAACCATTGTAGTTGGTTTAACCCTAAGATTAATGTAACTCACCTTAGAAATTTTGTATATCTCACCCCTCACTTAGTGTAACTCTCATCAAAACCCATTACTACTCCTACTATATTTGGGATTGTTATTTCTTCCACTATTATTGAGTCTACCCATGCCTCTCATCCCATTGCTCTTTCCTTTTAGCTTAGTTATGTTCCTCCTCTATCACCACCTTCTCTTGGTGATGGTTTTCTTTTTTTGTATAAGATGGATATATTTCCCACCAAATGGGTTGATGAGTCTTCTCCAACTTCTTCCACTCCTATTACATCCCCTTCTATGAGTGCTTATCCTAAGTCCACTAACAAGCATATATGTTGGCTCCATGGAGCATATAATCATTCTTTTACCCATTATTGCAAGCTATGAAAATATATTAATACTTTTCATCCTTATTCTTTATCCTCAAATAAATCCATACCTCCCCCAAAGGTTCTACCAAAATATATACCTAAGTATGGTGATGTATATTATCTATGCCACTAATGTGGCACTCATCACTCTGATCATTGTTAAATCATCCAACAACATCTCAAGGGTCATCTTCTACATATTCCTAAACCTTACTCCATTCCTCCCATAGGTTGTCTCCCATGGCTCCATCTCATGTGATTACATTGTCTCATGTGGTCCCTTCATTATCTTGTGTGCCTCAACCCATGATTCTTTCACTTATGGATCATCCATCACCTATGGATTCTTCTCCATCAGTTATTCCTACATCTCCCATAGAGCCCACTCCCATGTATTCTCCTAAGCATTCCTTTCTTGATTTCCATCCTCAACATGATCCATTGAGTATTCCTAATTTTTATATAGAGGAGATTAGAAGAGAAGTATTTTCCCAATTTTCATTGAAGATTGATGAGACATTAGCAATAGTTCATATCTAGTTCTATAGAGATCTATTTGATGTTTTACATAATGTGTGTGGGAAGATATATTAGTACTTATGAGCACATGCATGGTGATTTTAAATTTACACTTGGATTGGATGTGTGCTCCAATATTATATTTTATCTATCTATTATATCATTTAACATTGTGTAAAATATAGATTTTTCTTATAGTGGTTTTACCTTTTGTATTATATCTTGTTTATATTGTCATTTATATTTTCATATGATTGTCTTTATTTATCATTGTCATCTCTTTATTTCTTGAGTTTCTCTATAAACTTTCTTCTTACGTCTTCATGACTTTTTTCTCTTATCTCTATTTTTCATGGATAATTATCACTATGACTTGGTTATACCAATATTGTTCCCTTTCATCATTTTTTTATTACCATGTGATCAGTTAGCAAATAATGTATCTCATTACAATTTCATTTACCAGTTCACTTTGTATTTCATTATTTCCCTTTATTTCCTTTCCAAAAACTAAGCATATACATGATTGAGACTTGATATCACATATTGGTTCATTGCTAAGCCTAAGTGTCCTAGTCCACATTTGTCTTTGGTTACTTAGCTTCCTTTAGCCTTAGCCTATACCTCATTTGATGTTTATCACTACATATCTCATGATTGGTCATTACAAATCTATATGGAGGAGGAATATTCAAAAGCCATAAAATGTTAAAATTCAAATCATTTTAAACAAGAAGACAATGATATAAAAGGCAAAAATATTCTTAAAAGTCAAATCACACTAAAAGATGTGATTCAAAGCACATATCCTTCTAGTTGAAGATAAAAATCCATAGTTGGCCTCATGATAGAGCCAAGGTCATTTGGGGTATGGTAGGCCTATAGATCAGAAAAGGAAACTATAAAAATCTTTTAATGGTACCTACTTTCTCGCGTAAGTACCTAATCTTTGTAGTAGACTGATGACTCTGTAAGGGGTCCTAAAGAATGGGAACACATTTTGGGAATGTAGGTTTATTTTAATTTTCCTTGTATCAATCCACCTTCATGAGTTGATCTTAGTAGCACACTTATTTGCCTACAAATCTTTATGTCTATAACGAATAGGTTTCCTTTGTACATTGATGGTCACTAGTCACTTAGTGTCTTCTCATGTCCTTAATATGCCTCTTTCCTCCTAAGGTCTTCTCATAAGATGACTAAGTCTTATTTTTTACATTCCCTTTTTCATTCCCTATATCTGTCCTATTTCCTGTTGATAAATATTAATTTTTTTACTAATTACCCCCCTTGGGATTTCTTTTGTGAGTTAATTTTTGAGACCATGGATAGGACCCAATGTTCCTAAAAAATCACCATCATATCACATTCCTATTAACCACATCATTTATTACCTAACTATTTGATTATTATACCTCAATGGTGTCCCGTTTATGGAGTTATAGTGTAAGACAATGGATAAGACCTAACCCTCACAATGTTTTCCAATAATACACATCACAAACAAAAATTTCATGTGTCAAATATGTGATAAGATGTGATTGATTATGAAG
Source organism: Torreya grandis (assembly GCA_037957365.1). Taxonomy (NCBI): domain Eukaryota; kingdom Viridiplantae; phylum Streptophyta; class Pinopsida; order Cupressales; family Taxaceae; genus Torreya; species Torreya grandis. Next base: position 87,319 of record JARHVA010005233.1, on the reverse strand, counting down.
TTACACATCACTAACATGCTTCCTAGCTTGATTTAATATGTTTTATGCTTCATTTTTCTTTCACTTTTATCTTCTTATTTTTTGAGTGCATGTAAGAATCCAACCATTTCCTGAATTTTTCATACTTCCCAACTTGAACTAGTATGATAAATTCCATACCAAACCTTTTGCCAAATTTGTTTTTCTATTATACCTCCCAATGTGATATAGTGTGATTGATTGACTTAATTAATTTGTTTTTATACCATTTATTATCTTTCACATACCTTCCATTTTATTACATTATTTTCATATTTCCAAATGTGATTTATTGTGATTTTACTTTTTTTAATTCAGTGTAAAAATCTTTTGTTTAGTTTAAAAACAAATTCCTCTTTACCATATTGTTTTATCATTATTTTGGTTCTTTATGCTTAATCATATCTTTTTATTATAGATTTCCCAACTTGAAATAGTGTATAGTACATTTTTGATTGATTATATTTTACCAAGTCATTTTTTCCTATTTATTTTTAACCATGCATGTGTTCTACATAATGATAGAAAAGAAACCACATCTCTTATATTTACTATAACATGTACAACAAATGGATAAATACATGTGATAGAAAAAAATATATCCAAACCATCCACAACCACAACCATGATGACAAAAACATACAAAATTATCATCAATATGCCAAAGTGATCCATCACACACACACACACAAATATATATATATATATATATATATATATATATATATATATATATATATACCATGAGTTCTGATACAATAAGTACAACCATATATAATGATCCATCTCTATGATCAGGCCCCATCCCATCTATCTTATGGCCTAGCCACGATGCCAATTGATACTTTAATTTGACCCCTCCACATAAAACATTGTAATGAGGTTATCCAAAATATCAATCCATCTACCTACCCCTCTATATGTTCCACCCATGCATGTACTTATACCAACTAGGCTAAGGTCACCATGTGTGTCTCTCTCTCCTACTCCACCTATGTCATATGGGTTAGGGTCAATATATGTGCCTATGTCATATACATCACTATAACTAGATGAGCATCTCTCTCCTCTACTAGGGCTTACCATGTCCAAATCTCTTCTGCACCCATCTCTACTGGTGGTTGTGTCCTATCTCTATGATTATATCTACCTATTACCTCCCCAACTAATTTTAACTAGTACCCCTAAGCTAGGGTAGATGGTATGTTGGGGTCCTTCAATGTAGTAGGGTCATACAACATCAACACCTCATAGAAGATGTCATGGAGTGATCCCCTCACAAGGGACCCCCATATCTCCTCATCCTCTAATACACCTAAAATATCACACCAGATAGATATTAGATCACAATTAAATATCAAAATATCTATCTCTACTCTATTTTCAAAATAATAAAAAATTAAGTAATAATTTACTCATATTTCTTACTTGTATGTGTATCAGATACTATGGCCTCACCATCTATGAGACCTTTGAACATAGTCTCTCTATTTGTGTGGCTTATGAGCACATATTTTTTAGGTTGCCTCTTAAATACAAATCATATCATCATATCTTGATTCCACCTCATCTTATTCCTAAGTGGCCTCTTAATCATCCATCTCTCACTTGGCTCACATATTGGGTCATTTGAGATGGTGACTTTCCCAAATATCTCCTACTCCTACTACCTCCATTGATGTTATGTCCTCTATAGCTACTGGTCCTCTTGGTATGAAGTTGTTTGTGGTACCTCTAGTGTTACCACCTTCATACCCATCTCCTCCTACTCTACTCCCTATCATGCTTGACCAGTCCATGGTTGCTCATGATGTGGTTTGAGACTCAACCTCACCATTGGTGGCTTTAGTACTCTCCTCCCTTATGGATATCTCACATGATAAGCCCAAATATTGAGAATTAATATCGATGCCACTATATGAGGCAAGCCCATCTATCTTGGTACCCATACCACCAAATATGGATCCCTCCACTAGTTGTCATTCCCTATCACCTCCATCCTCACTATAGCTAGCGAAACTATATCCTAGCTACATCATATAGGCTCTATGTGATCATATGGATGTCATACTATATCTACATGTCTCACCATCTATAGTGATGGCGCATGGAGCATGACCCACACTACCTAGTCCTCTATCCATCTCCATACTTGAGGTGGCCTATCATTAATTGCATGGGGTAACCTAGATGGATGATACATGGGAAACCTCTCATATATCCATGCCATTAACAATATGATCAGTCTTATCAACTTTTTCCATTTTATCATCACTTTGTACATATCATATATGAGATAGACCTAGATGATAGAACCTATATATTTTAATACTCTCTCCTCCAACATCAACCTACTCAAGGCTACCATGAATAGTAGTACCTTATCATTTGACTTGTGACATAACACTCATTATGTCACAAGACATATCATAGATTTTTGAATATCTATAAACTATGAAATATATACATCAAACATGTTAACTCTCCACCTGTCAAAAAAATCTCCAAGCTTGTAGCCTATATGGCTAAGGCTTTCCTCTCCTTAATAATATCTAGTATCCTTGTAGTTATAGGTGTTCATGCTATTAGTAGCCTTAGGATGGAATGAACATCTTCTAGAGTGATATCCACCTCTATCATGTCCCCCTCTACTTCCCACTTGAAGGTGTTAGTCAATCATTCTGATCATCACTTGAACATGACTAATAAATCAATGCTCAGGGGAATCCTACACATCTCAGCTATCCTACCTAGTCTTATAGATACCATTCAAACCCTATCTATAATCAGAAAATGATCTAGAAAATATAGTAACCATGATACATCCAGTAGTTACTAGAAACTCTATAATCCTTACAATCAAGAAACAATAAAATATGTATTAGATCCTCCATGTCATGTATAATAAAAATACATTGTTTTAAAATTTTAATCTAAAATAAGCCTATATTTCTTTAATTTATTCATTTGAACCTATTTTTATCCTACTCAATATTTGTTGCCTTTAATTGGTCATTTTAGACCATCTTATCCTTCTTTTATCCATTTACATGCTCTTTTGTACTATTATGGTCCTTTGGTAAAACTAGTTTATTTTTGACTTGGTTGATTTAACAATCTAAGTCAACCCTCTTACTTTCCCCTCCCTAGTAATAAATTGTCATTCTAGAATTTTTAGATTAGTTTGTAAAATGAAACTAGGTTAGTAGTCTTCAAAACATATAGATTTGACACATACCTACTTAGTTAATAGTATGGATTTCATACATTTTTAGCCTACTAGGTTGACTAAGTTGACCTAGTTGTTTTTTACTATCACCCCTTGTATTTTCCTAAAAAAGTGCCTTCTATTAGTTTTTCTCTAAATTCTTCAAACCCATTTCCCATATTTATTTTTCATACCTATATAATCTAATTTAGTTTCATTATAACAACTAGAAATGCTTAAAATTAAAAATTACTAAAAATACACTAAAATCAATAAAGTACTCAAAAACTAAGTTAAGATTCATAGTGGTCTACCTATTCTACACCCACTACCACTCTTGGAGCTCCTCCTCATATAGCCTATCATCTCCTTGCCATCCTAGCTCATTTTTTCTCTAAAAGATCTTTTTTCTATCCTTCATAAGTCAAAATAATAAATGACTTCTCTTTTTCCATATTTAAAAACACTTTTTAGCAATTTAAAATTTTTAATTATTTTCAAGCAAATTCCTTATTTTACTTATATCTTTATTTTTATTCATACATTTTTAAAACCATAAAATGATTTGGAATCATGATGATGTAGAGAATATTTTCCACTATTATGTGCCTATATTCCAAAATAATTGATTTTTGGCTATTTTTTGGACTAACTTCTACAAGTTTGCCTAGTGTTCTTGACGTTTGATGCCTTTACTTTATCTTGCAGTTTAATTCTTTATCCACAATACTAAGTTAGCTAAATGTATGTTTTCCTTAATTTTATCCTTTCTTTTATCTTATTTTATTCTTAATACACTTTACTTAGTATCAACATTGTGTGGTATCATGTTCTATTCCTAAAGCACCATCCCAAGTTGCACTTATGTGACACATTCAGAGATTCAAGTGGGGAATATGTATGCACATAATATTTTCAAAATTTTATCACTTAATAATTATTTTTATCATTAAAAAACCCATTGAGTCTCAATCTCTCTAATTTCATGCCTTAAGGGGTGTATTGAGAAAGGGGTGGATAAACCATTGGATATTTATAAGATTATTGTCCCTTTCACCACTTTCCACCTACACACTTGTCTACTAAGACCATTTACCATAAGATTGATTGTTTTAGTTTTACCCATTAAAATAATTTATCACATCATTATCCTCATACTCTTTTCATCATTCCCATTTTGATCGTTGTTTCTAATAGGTCAACTGGATTGACCCTATACAATTTTCAACCTCTGATTACTATATAAGGTTAACTGGGTTGACCCTATATTATTTTGGGGTATTTTTCACTTTGAAGCTTTTTAGACCTTTGGCTGACATATCTTGGGACCTATTAAATTATCTCATAAAAACATATAGGGTTGACTAGGTTGACCCCATAAATCTGACATATTCGAAAGGATTTAGGGTAAGATCCACCTATATATACAAGTTCATTTTCAACCATTTAATAATAGATAAGTGAAGAATAATAAGTGTAAACAAACATCTTTTTTTTTACCATTCTAATTTAGGAATAAAGCTTAGGGTTTGATACTCTATTTTGAGATACATATCTTCTCTTGTGGAGAAGTCTTTAAATGCATAGATATGTTGTGTAGCCTAGAGCTGATTTGTATTTTATATCCTTACATACCAAAACAATCTCTTATGAATCATCTTTCCCAAGGGAGAGATTGAGGCTCTATAGGTTCATATTCAAAGGTAAGCATTCCTAACTTTATTTCTCCTTTGTAATAGTTGATACATAATGTAGTTGTGCTTCTCTTCCATACATTAGGATTCTGTATACATTGACATGGGTATATGTCTTCTATGCATTTTTAGTTTATTTTATTTTGTTTCTAACCCCCACTTTGTGCCACAAGATTTGATGTTAACTAGATTAGATTTACTTTCTTGTTATTAGAATAAGTGAAATATCAAAACCTAGGAGCCCTTTAGGGTTATTGCATGATTATTTTAGTCTAGACTCTTTAAAATCCTCCTTAATATAGTATATTATGATAAATAATCCCCTAATCAGATCTAGTAGATTCCTATCTTTGTCATGATCCCACTTAACAAATGTATTCCCAATCATGTGTAGGTATGTTGTATCTTCTCTAAGCTAGGATTGATTTATAGACATGGTTCATTTTTGATTGCATATAGATAGTATTTAGATAGAGTAGATAGAGAGCTTAATGGAGGAATAAAAGAAATAAGTTTATTGGTAGAGTTGGTGTTTGGTCAAAGAGGGAGTTGAAGCTTCCTTACAGGGTAATGCTTACATAATTGGTATTGAATGAGTTGGTTCCTAGTTAAGAGGGAGCTTTAAATGCCTTTCACTTTGGTTCTTGTATAATTATCCTCTAATTTAGTTGGTTTTTAGTCATAGGGGGTTTATCCTCCTAGCAAGTGGGTGCTTACTAAAGTCAAGTAGGTGCTTGATAAATTTGAGGCTAGTTCTCCATATTAGGTTGGTACTCAACTAAATTTTATACATTATCTTATAGGATAGTTTTTCCAAGATTTATTTAAATTTGTTTTATTACCCATGAGGGTTTCCTACATATGTGATGTGTTATCTTGTTTCATGCTCATGTGATTGGTTCTTAATGCATTGCTAGATCACTGTATTGTTTTACTAGTTCATAGATGAGTGGATGTAATTAATTGAAGTTTTTTAAGAATAATTCATCTCCCTCCTCTTATTTATTTTGCTTCCAATAAATATTATAAGATATTGTCCCTTTGAATAAGACCTAATAGCTTGAAGTACATCCTTAAAGCATAAGCATGTCTAGTGAACAAGTATAAGGAGGTTACTCAACCAATGAGACTCCTCTCTTTAATGGGACTAACTATGCATTTGGAGCATTATAATTAATACATATATAATGTTCTTAGGTTATGAAATATGTAAATATATTATTTATGGATTCAATCTACCCTATACACCACCAAATGATGCAATAGGAAAGAAGGCAAGTGATAAAAACTCTAAGGAAATGAATGCCATCTTGTATGCTCTTTCAGAAGTAAAATTTATTAAGGTCATTAATTATGATAAAACCAAAGGTATTTGTGAAAAATAACAAACCATAAATTAAGGAGACACTAAATTTAATTTTTAAAAGTTATAGACACACTGAAGGACTTTTAAAATCCTTAGAATCAAGGAGGATGAAAACATTGCATCTTATCTATTGAGAGTAGATGAATTGGTAAATGTCATTAGAAGCACACGAGAGAAGTTGGAAGAATAAAAAATAGTATGAAATTTATTGATATCTCTAACATCTAATTTTGATTTAAAGGTGTCTGTTATGAAATAGGTTGAATACCTTAACATACTACAGATGGATGAGCTTCAAGGCTTCTTGATTTCTTATGAAATGAGAACAAGTGATGGAATACCTTCCAAGAAATAAGTTGCATTCAAAGCTAAGAAAAATTCATAAGGTAAGAAGGCCAAGGATGATGTTTATATAAAAATTTATAATGAAAAGATAGAAACCATGTTTATAAAAAAAATAAGGAAAGTTTTAGCTAAGTATAAGGTAAATTTTACATTCAAATGCTTTAATTGAGGTAAGATGGTAATTTTGCATTTAAGTGTCCTAACAAGGATAAGACTGAGCATGTTTAATAACATGATGAACATCATGATGATGATAAGAATATCTATAATCTTCATTATATAAAAAAGGGTTTCAATAAGTATGAAGACAAGAAAGGATCTTTCAAGAACAAGAGAAGGTTATGTACCAAAGAAGATAATAGCTCATCTAATGTAAGTAACACTAGTAAATCTCATAGTGATGGTGATAGTACTAATAATGATAATAATGAAACCTTATTCATGGATATAGAGACTTAAAATGAGGGTTGCTCAAAAGGGAAAGGCCTTGTGTATGATTAAAAATAAAATGAATAAGACGATGTTGAACTTTGAGGTAAAATTGGTGAGTTCTCTAGAGGATTTAAAGTTCCAAAGAAGGAAAAATAGATAAAGTGATTGTAAAATGGTCTCAAGGGATGAGTTATCATGGGACCATGGGAAAATTATTAATTATTCTAGAGGTAATTATATTAATGTTTTTCTATATAGTTGTCATAATATGAGACACATTATAAGATTCTATCCTAATAAAGTTAGAAGGACCTCAAGAATTAACAAGGTATATGGAGCTATTAGAGTGCATAAGGGTCAAATATTAGTATAGAAACCAAATAAAGTTATAAATGATAATATTAGGCCCAAGAGTTAAAATTGTTTATTTATTAAAGTAGAACAAGGATCAGAAGTGAAGGAATGTCAAGAACACTCATTATCTATATATATTGACAAGGTGGATGAGTCAAATGTTTCAGTCAAGCCTAATGGAAAGATGGACTATCAGTATCATAATAACATTATGGTTGAGGAGAGTCATTTAGATATCTATAAATATCTTGAGTTCACGGATTTTTGAGAGGTTTATGGAAAGGGGTGACTAAATTAGGCTTCATAGAAACAATCTTCTATCAATAGAATCATGAGGTTTTAGTCAAAGAAGGATTCATCTTTAAAGGATTCTAGGTTGTCTATATTGTAATGTATGAGTTTTTTTTATTTGTATCTTGTATGTATATGACAAGGTGAAAGGTTTTTTAGTTAGTATGAGAATTGTTTCTAGAGATCGGTTCATGAAGAGTCATGATATGGAATACAAGTTTGAGAATAGGATTGTGTCTAGACATATATGGAATATCGATTGGTCTATAAGACCAATATGGCCATAGATATAATTTGGATATTTTTGATATAGTTAGAAGCATGTTGAAGGCTTATTTAAGTTGATTGGTATATGAGAGGTAAGAAAAAATTTGTTCTATGTTTCTAACAATTAATAACTTAATTTACATTGAGAATTTGTATTGTTATCAATATGATTGAAGGAGTACAATAATGGTTTGAGAGTTCGAATGATGCGAGTGATGAGAATAAGATATGAATACAAAGGAGGAGTCCCTAATTATTCAATTGGTGTCATAAGTTAGTTATCATAGTGAGTGATTAAGAATTTTATCTATATCAAGGATAAGATGAGTGTTATTGTGTATCTAAATTCATTTGAAGAAGGAATGCATAGAGTTAGGTGGATCATGTTTTTAGGATCCTTCATAGACTCTATTATTATATTACCAAAAGGGGGAGAGATATTATAATAGGATAAATCTCATAATTCTTTATAAACTCAAGAAAATTTGAAGATCTTATTTGTTACAAGAGGTGTGATCCAAGAAGTTACATCATGAGGGATAAACTTGTAGATGTATCTTTGTCATTAATGTCAAAATGGGGAGAATAAACAGATGAGAAAAGTACCATGTTTGAAGTGATTTTAGATTTTAGTGTGTTTGAAATAAATTAAAAAGGGGGAGTTTTTTGGAATGTTATTATCATTGATATCAAAAGGGTACATCAAGTAAAGTTATAATGGTCATTGATATCATAGGTCTATTTGGTCAAGTGCTTGAGCAGGGTAGTGTATATGAGTAGCCTATTGATAGTGTATTCTCAGTGGCCATCATCACGTTGTCAAAGGTTATTAGTGGTCAAGGTTGATTTCAAAGGATGTCAAAGGTGTATCATGTCAAGATTGATTTTATATGATATTAAGAAGCATCTTTTGAATATTGATATCAAAGATAACTAAGAATAGATGGTAGTATGTGATACATAAAAATACATGAGAGAGAAGAGTATCATCATGAAAATAGAATAGTGTGATCATAATATTTTTCATGAGCAATGTCATTCACAAAAGAGAGGGTCTTACATGAAAGAGAGATGAAATTTATAATGTTGCATCGATGAGAATTGTCAGATTGGTGTGATCATGGAAGTTATAGGTCATGAAAGAGTGTTTGAAGACAAATAATGTATGAATAGGAAGCATAGTATATAAATAGGTATGTACAAGTCATGTATATCATGATATGAAGAGGTATGTGTGGAGGAATGTATGTGCATAGTATGGCATAGTCATGACATGAAGAGTTTCAGGGTGAGCCATGTGACAAGTTTTATTTTAAGGTAAGAGATAATTTGAAGGAAAAATATAATTTGAAGACAAGAGACAATTTTAATGTAAGAGATAATTTTAAGGAAACTAATGACTTATGGTTGCATGAAGGTAAAATTTAAAGTGTGAAGTGCATTAGAAGCTAGAGCCTAGTTATGGAATGGTGAATACATGAGTTGGTGGCATGATGAGGTGAGTGAACTCAGGCATGTGAGAGGTTTTCAAGGGTGTTTTATCATGATAATAATGTGTATATTTCAATTATAAGTGTTTTAAAGTGAGTCTTTGAATGTAGGTCCTTCAATATTGGTCTACAACTAAACTATTCTTTAGCCCTACCTAGCTTAATGAGGGATGGGGATCAGATTTCAAGGTGAATGTGTGAAGGAAAACATGGGTATAGGTAAGTAAAGTTATTTTAGGAGTGATTATGAAGTATGAGGTCATGGTTTATTATAAAAGGCATGTAAAGTGGTTTGGAGGTCTCTCAAGTATACAAAATGAAGGTATGTAAACTCATAAATGACATTCAAGTATTTTTTGCCACATGTAACGTCTACATCATAACCTAATATATTAAGGAGATATGGGTAAGGGTCTTAAATAATATATATAAGAATTGGTTTTGTATTTAAGGGGCAATCTTTTATGAATAATTGTTAACACCAAAACCTGTGTTAAACCTCCCTAAACCCCTAATAAGGACCTTATGTGAAAAATATTGTTAAAAACAGCCAAAAATGGTCTCAAATGACTAAAAAATCTATCGTATTATGTATTTAAGTCTCCCAAGTACCTCTATGTGGTGGTGGTTAGCTAGATGAGAGAGAAAATTCATAGATATAGTCTTATTTGTCAATAAGTTATTATAGCTCTCAAAAGTTACACTAGTCAAGGAAAGAAAATGGATGGAAGAAGAAGATAGAGACACATATTTCATTACCATGATGGTTTATGGATAGGTTTAATCCTTTAAGTGTGATAAACTAGTCTTCCAAGGTAGCCAGTTCTAGACATACCTAATGGTGTAAATAGTATAAAAATCAAGTAGAAGTGAGGAAATGAATTTGAGAGTGTTTCCATGGTATAATGATGAAAAAAAATAGGGTCAATGACTATGGTGAAAAAATTTCTCACAAGTTAATCTATCTGGTTCAGATAAGACTATGTGATATAAGGTCAAGAAATTGGTTTACAAAACCAATATTTTCCATTTAACCATATGATATTTTTATATAATAATGGTATATAAATATCATAATATCATTTACATTCATAATAATTCATTTAAAGTGTCTACATATGTGTTTTAGGTATATGTCACCGATACTTTGTTTTTGAGTATTTTGACAGTTCTGAGTGAGTGTTGTGATGAGTTGATATTGAAGTCTTAAGCTCTAAAGAAAAGGGTCTAATGCATTTGGTAATTATCTTGAGCTGATTTATACTATGTATACATACTTGTTTGATCATATTTGATTAGATTAAGTTTTTTTGAGATTCAATATTAAAAGGAAAACTTTTTTAGTGTACACAAGCCTAATAGGACTGAGTGTTATTGAGGGGTTTCATGAAATGGTTAGACATAAAATATGTTATGGAGCTTAGAGGATGTTTGATAAGGTATATTTTGATTTTATATGAAATTTTTATGACTTTTATTGAGGTATAATGTTTTATAATGCATCAAATGGTAATGTGTTGATAAAAAGGCCTAATGCAATTATGTCTCCATGAGACCTAAAAGTGAAATGAGGCCTAATTGAGTCATGATAGACTAAAAGGGACTAAAATTCCATTTGAATCATGTTCATGAGATTTAATAAGACATATTATATGTCCAACCTAATAGGTTATTGGTGTGTGGCTGACCAAGTGATACATAAACAAGAGATGAGCATATAAATAAGGCATTTTTAGGCCTATCTAAGTAAGCTAAATGTAAGTGAATACATTGATAAATAAATAAGCCTAAGAAGATTGGTAACATGTTTTAAACACTAAAGAGAGATAATAGAATCATATTATGAATATCATATAGGTGTTTTGTAGTTTAAGATCAAGGACATATGACCTATTTAGTATTCAGGAGGGCTAATTGAGTGAAGAAGCCTAGAGGAAATTTTGAGAAAGATCAAGTAGAGTAGAGTTGATGGAGTGATAATTATATATTAAGAGGTTATCAAACATTCATCAGATATATGTTCCTATTGTATTATAGTGGATTGAGTTTAGATATATTAGATAGAGATCTGAGTAGAAGGATAAAAGAAAGAAGTTGATTGGAGAAGTTGGTGTTTGGTCAAAGATGGAGTTGCAACTTCCTTACAGGTTAGTGCTTGCATAATTAGTATTAGTTGATTTGGTGAATAGTCAAGTGGGAGTTGGAGATGCTTTTTATGTTGTCTTTTTCATAATTTTCCTATGATTGAGTTGGTGCTTAGTCATAGGGGGTTGTAGCCTCCTAACAAGTGGATGATTTATAAATTCAAGTAGGTGTTTGATAAATCTAGGGTTGGTGCTCCATGTTGGGTTGATTCTCAACTAAATTTGATACATTTTATTACAGGATAGTTTTTCCAAGCTTTGTTTTAATTTATTTTATTCCCCATGAGGGTTTATGACATATGTGATGTGTTATCTTGTTTCATGCTCATGTGATTTTTTATTAATGCATTACTAGATCATTGTGTTGATTCATAGTTCATAGATGAGTGGATGTAATTGATTGAATTTTTTAAATATTTATTAAACCACCCAATTCATTATTATCCCAAAAATTGATATCAAATATTTGTCCTTTTAATCAAGCCTCACATCTTAAAGGGGACCTTTAAATCATAAGCATGTCTAGTCAACAAGTACAAGGAAATTTGTCAACCAATAGGGATCCTCTCTTCAGTGGGACTAACTATGAATTTTAGATCATCATAATGAATACCTATCTAATGTCCTTGGGTTATGATACATGTTAATCTATTATTGATGGATCTACTCCACACTATATGCCACCAACTAATGTAGAATGATATAAAGCAACTCAAAACAACTTTAAGGTAATAAATGCCATTGTTTGTGGTATTTTAGAATAAATTTTTTTTAAGGTCATGCATAGTCATATAGTTAAAGGTATTTGGTAAAATTTTCATAAAATCTATGAAGACACACTAAATTTAGGTTGGAAATGTTATAGACTCATCGAAGGAATTTTTAAATCCTAAAATTCAAGTAGGATGAAAACATTTCATATTATCTATTAAAAGTAGATGAAGTGGTAAATGTCATCAGAGGCCTAGGAGATAAGTTGGAAGAATCAACATTAGTATAAATGGTATTGATATATTTAACATCTAAGTTTGACTCAAAGGTTTATACTATAGAGGAAATTAAAGACCTTAACATACTATAGATGGATCTGATTTATGGCATCTTGACTACCTATGAAATGAGAAAAAGTGATGGAAGACATTCTAAGAAGGAAGTTGCATTCAATGCTGAGAAAAAGTCACAAGGTAAGAAGGCCAAGGATGAAGTTGATATATACATTGATGATGAGAAGATAGAATCCATGTTTGGCAAAAAACTAAGGAAACATTCAGGTATGTATAAGGGCAAGTTATCATTCAAATATTTTAATTGTGGTAATATTGGTCATTTTGCATCTAAATGTCCTAACAATGATAAGACTGAGCATGATGAAGAACATGATGAAAATCATGGTGATGATAAGAATATTTATAAGCTTGACAAGAGAAAAAAGGGTTTAAATAAGTATGAAGATAATAAAGGGACATTCAAGAACATGAGAAGTTTTTACACCAAAGAAGACAATAGCTCATTTAATGTAAGTGACATAGGTACATTTGATAGTGATGATGATAATATTGATCATGATAAAAATGAAACCTTATTTATGACTATAAAAGTAGACAATTAGGGTTACTTAAAAGTGAAAGGACTTATGGATGATAAAGACTTTGATGAAGAATAGGCTAAAGTAAACCTTGAGGTAGAATTAGTGAGTGTTCTAGAGGAGTTGAAGTTACAAAGAAAGAAGAATCAGAAACTAAAATAGTTGGTTAAGAGTTATGAGGATCAAATCAATATCTTTAAATAGAGACTAAGAAACAAAACCAATGAACATGAGGAGATCATCAAATAGTTGGAAAATCAGATTGAAAGTTTCACCACAATTCTTAAGATCAAGGAGGAAGAATGCACCAAGTTTGGAATATTAATGGACTCTTTGATGGTAGAATTGGATTAGGAAACATTCAAGTTGGAGACACATCATAAATTTGAAAAGAATACTAAATTTTTTGGTCATATTTTAAGTATTCAAAAGACTCCACATGAAAAATAAGGTCTTGGATTTAAAAAATACTAAAGAGAGAATAAGGAGAGTTAGACCTCAAAGACCTATGTATAAAATCTCAAATATGAGACAAAAAGTGATCTTTAGCAAGTCAATCATACCAACATGAAATTCAACATCAAGAGACCAATTAGGTAGCCCAATGAAATTAGGTATTCCAATTATTGTAATGGTTATTATTTTTCTTGTCATAACATTGGTCATAGAACAAGTGATTGTAGAATTTTCTCAAAGGATGAGTTAACATGGGAGCATGGGAAAAGGATTAATTAGTCAAGAGATAAGTACAATAATATTTTTTTATAGAATTGTAATAATATGGGACACATTGCAAGATTCTTTCCTAATAGAGATAAAATGACATCAAGACTTAACAAGGTATATGGACCTCATAGACTACATAAGAAGGGTCAAACATTGGTATGGAAAACAAAGAAAGTAAGGACTAATCATATTGAGCCCAAGAGTCAAGATGGTTTATCTGATAAAGTAGAGTAAGGATCAAAAGTGAAGGAATATCAAAAACACTTATTAATACATATATTGACAAGGTAGCAAAAGAGAAGAAGAAGGATTACAAATTAGATGAGTCAAATGCTTTAGTCAAGCCTAAGTGGATACTAAGGAGGGACTATTAGTATCTTAATAATAAGATGATTGAGAAGAGTGGTTTGGAGATATGGGAATCTCTGGAGTTTATGGAGTTTTGAGATCCCTATGGAAAGGGGTGAATCCATTAGGCTTCATGGAAAAAATCTTATATCAATAGAAGCATGAGGTTATAGTTAAAGAAGGATTCATATTGAGAGGATTCTAGGTTATCTATATTGCAAGGTATGAGATGTTTTATTTATAGTTTGTATGTATATGGAAATGTGAAAGGAGTTTTGGTTAAAATGAGCATTATATCTAGAGATCAATTCATGAAGAGTCATGGTATGGAATGCAAGTCTGATCATAGGATTGTGTTTAGAGACATATGGAATATGGATTAGTCTACAAGACTAATATGATCATAGAGACAAGTTAGATAATATTAATAGAGCTGAAAGCATGTTGAAAGCTTATTTAAGCTTATTGATAGATGAGAGGTAAGCAAAAATTCATTCTATGTTTGTAATAGTTGATAGATTGATTTGTGTGAGAATTTATATTGCTATCAAGATTATTAAGGAATTTTAGGATGGTTTGAGAGTCATAATGACTCAAGTGATGAGAGTAAGCTATGAAGACAAAGGGGGAGTCGCTAAATATTTAATTAGTTTTAGAAGTGTGGTAGCCTAGTCTAGTCATATAAAATGTCCAAATTGGTAGTTTGAGTGTGGCTTGCAACACCTTATCTATAGGTCATTTTTACATGCTCTTATGATCCTTATAGATACCTTTCTACTCATTTATAGTCATGCAAAACCTTTTAAATAATCATTCCACTTCAGTAAGATCATATTCCCCATGCCAATCGTATTCCCATACCTCCCAATCCTATAGGATAGGAACACCCCATTTGGGCTATAGTACCCAATAGAGAAGTGTCCCTTTTTGGATAGTCCTATCCATTTGAACTTTGAGCCCCAACAATCATTTTCATCTAGTCCTTATCATTAATTAGGTTGGCTTAGCATGAATACATCTAACACATGACTAATTATTCCTTGTAAACTCCCACTTAAATCTCATTTACAAGGGAGGTGAAAAAACTTACAAATCAAGAAGGAATACAAATAAATCACAAAGGAAAACTTCCCTATTCTTTTCACACAATCACCCAACACAACTACAAACATGCTCAAATCCTCATACCAGTCCCTAACCACCTCAAACATTATTAATTTGGAATTTTCATCCACATCACACTATTACACAAAGCACATTAGGTAGGAGAACTACATATGGCTTGATCACTCTTCATAGTACTGGTATATATGTAGCATGCCCACATAAAGGGTGTGGATTTCATGTTTAGTACATCTTTCACACTAACCCCCTCTCTTTTTCAAGTGACTCAAATACCATTTTATCAATCATGATGGAAGGTTAGGGTTTGAATATAAAATCATCTCCATAGTGAGTTACACCAAAAACCAATTCTTAATTTTTCATATGCATGATTATACAGGCACATCATAACTACCCAAAAAGTTTTAGGTCTCTATGATTAGTTTGGATAATAATGTTAGGGACAAATAATAGTGCCAAGCCTAAAGCATCCACTTTTTGGTGATCCTATCCTTTCACCCAATAAAATAAAAATTTAGGTTTATGACCCCTTCCTAGTCCTATATAGTAGTTTTCAAACATTGTATCACCCATATCAGTCTAATTTCTAGCTAAGTTATATTTATTCTTATTTATTGTTATTTTTATAAAGATGAAAAAGATAAAAAGTTGCACAAATCAGGGCTGCAATTATTATTATATTCTATATTGATTTATTAATCCATACCCTTAACTAAAAGAGGAATAAAAATCCATTATTAACAAATATGTTAAATCATTTGGTGAACCTGACTTACTTCAAACAAATCTCAAACCCTAGCCACCCTTAGGATTTTCTTTCACATTTTTGTGCAAAAATTCAATTTCAAAAATTTGATTTTTATAAATTTATTTTATTCAAATTTCTTTTATAATTCAAATTATTGTAATAAATTTCAAATTTATAAAAATTCCAACCCAAAACCCTAGATTTCCAAACTAGGTCCTCAAACCCCAAGCCTTCCTCCCTTACAATTTTTAGATAAAAATTTTGGCATTTTTTCAAATTGTATGGAGTGTCTAAAATATTTTCAAAATATCTATTTTATTATTCATTGCTACATTTATTTGATTTTTATTAATTTTGCATACTCTCTTTGGTGAAATCAATAAAATGGCCACTAAGGCACTTATTTCCTCTCATCTTATAGATAAATTTATAAGTTTTTCTCATAATTATGACAATGAATGGACATATTTACAAAATTACACATTAGACAAAAAAGATTAATATGATTTAAATCAAAATGAATATAATTACTATTTATGTAATGAGGAATATGATGATGCATATGAAAGTGATAGTGAACAAAAGTATATTCATATTCTTCTCTCAAACCTATCTCTTTTCTTTCCTCTTCCAAAGAAAATAGTTTTGACAAATAGGAAAGTTAATTTTCACCTTATTCTCCTATCATAATACATCAAATATACAAATTAGTCATGCAATTCCAAGTAAACCTCTCATTGGTGATAATTTAATTGCATTTAAACCTAGTTTATCCCTCTCTTTTGCTACTTTTATGTTCAAATTACAATAATACAAATGAAATAGAATCAAATTTCCAATTCATAATTCAAATGATCAATCTCATGTTCTTAACTCTACTTTGTCATCTCAAACAATGAAAAAATAATGTTTAAATGATAACTCTCTTACTCTTACTTCTCATATTTTAAATGAAAATAATGCATGCAATCCATTCAAGGATAACATAGATGTACATAATATTCTAATTTCACATGATAATATATTATATTTTAGAAAATAATTAACATATTCTCTTACCCCTCTCCCTAGTGATAATGGAAGTGATAATGAGTATGATAGTGAACAGTCAAATGAATATGATAATGAGAGTGAGTATGAAAGTGATACTTCTACTTCTCCTATTTCAAATGAACAAAATTACTACTATGATAATGCATGGAATAATGATAACTATTAGCATATAGTGAAAAATATTGCATCTAATGCTTGTAACTCTTCTCTCACTCCTCTCAAACATAATGCATTACAAAATTTTACTTCTACTTATATGAATAATTCTATTTTAAAGAATGCACATGTCAATGATAACATTACATCTTTTATGAATAATTCTATCTTCATATCCAAGGGAAATGGCAGAAAACCGTTACGGACAAGACCCTGGATCAAGGGACTCACTCCTAAAATCAAGTTCTTTTACTGGACCCTTCTCCAAAATAAAATTTTGACTCTGGATAATTTACAAAAATGTGGAATCAATATTGTAAACAGGTGTATTCTGTGTAAGAGAGACCTTGAAGATGGAGATCATCTGTTTGTGAACTGTTCCTTCACTCAGCTTGTTTGGAAGGAGGTTCTCAATCTGTGGGGCATAACATGGATTCATCAAAATAATGTTGAACTTTCTCTCAAAAGCTGGTATTGCCCTTCAAAGAACCCTGAAGTTCTATTCTTATGTAAAATTACTCTTCCCCATGTCTGGTGTGGAATTTGGAAGGAAAGAAATAACTGAATATTCAGAAACAAAGAGCTCCCTGGATGGGTGGTTGGCCAGAACATCATTAGAGCTCTAAAGGAAAAATTTTCTTCTCAAAAAAATCCAAGATCTAATCTCAATGTGGATAATCCTCTGAGGAAGGATATTATTCTTAGTGAACCTAAAAACCCCAGATCAGGTGTGACTTGGATTAGCCCACCTCAAGATTGGATTAAAGGTAACTTTGACGGTGAAACAAAAGGGAACCCGGGAAATGCTGATTGTGGTGGTGTTCTGAGAAACCATGTGGGAAGGGTTATTGATGCTATTGTAATTCCCATTGGTATATCTAATTGCCACATTGCCGAAGCTACAGCTGCCCTCCAGACCCTTAAATTAGCTGTGGACTCTAGATATTCCAAATTGTGGCTTGAAGGGGACTCTTTGAATGTTATAAATATCCTTAATAATAAGAATATTGTGTCTTGGACCATAGAGGATAAGGTAAAGGAGATGAAAACATTATTGAACAAATTTGAAGAAATAAGAATTACCCATACCTACCGCGAAGCCAATGGAGTTGCAAATTGGCTTGCCAATTGTGCTGTCCGGGAAGGGAGGGATGAAAACTTAGCAAGGAATGTGGATTTAAGGGCTATCATTCGTCTCGATGCCACACATGTGAAAGAGGGGAGGATTGGAGTGTAATAAAATCCTAATGAGTAGGAGGAGTGGTAGCATGGGGAAAGGAACCCAATTATTAAAAAGCAAGGCCCTCTATAGGGAGAAGTGGATCCTGAAAAGCCGAAACAAATTTGACATCCCAATCAACTTGACAGCAGGAGGATCCAGGGTAACATCCACAATAATCGGGTTTCAAATAAAATGAGTATGGCATGAGAAAGAAAGGGAGAACCCTGTAAGCAGGAGCCCAAGAGTTGTGCAGAATGGAGAGATAAACCCCAAGTCTGGAAAATTATGCAGAAAGGAAATGTAACTAGCTACATAGAAAGACTCCACGGCTCTAAGCCGCATATCACGACGGCCTTCTTCAAAAATTGGTCCGACGATAGGGTCACCCTGCATGGTATAACTATAAATTTAACTGAGGATTTTCTTGCTGAGGTTACAGGGTTGTCAATGGAAGGAATCAAATTTTCAAAGCAGACCAGCATTTCGAACGAAGCATTTTGCAAGTTCCCCAAAATAGATGAGGAGGAGCAGAAGTTGGTCAAAAATGGGGACTTTTATGAGCTGGATCAGATTAAAGGGATATGGAGGGACATCCTAAGCTGTATAAGGGAGTACTTTATCCTAGACAGGAGAAGCAAATGAGTGCATAAGTTCCATTTTGTCTTCCTCAACCACTTCAGGCATAAGGTCAGCTTGTCTTTTCCTTTCTATCTTCGCTACTCCCTGATTCAAAGTCTTTATGCTCATAGAAAAAAGGATTTGCGCCCTATTCTTCACAAAGGCCTAATCCTGCTTATTGAAGACTATTGTAAGAATAGGGATCTGGTTAAGTATCCCAAACAGGGGAAAAATAAGTTGCCAGGGAATAAAAAGAAAGAAAGTGTAAGTAGAAGAGGAAAAATTAAGACCCCTAGTCCTAAAAAATAGAATGCAGAAGAAGAAAGGGGTTAGGAGAGACTTGAAGAACCTGAGGAGGAAAAATCGAAGGATGAAGATGGAACAGAGAGTTGGGAAACCAACTCTAGTAATGATGAAGAAGGATCGGAGGAAATTGAAAAGGATAAAGTCAATACTGAGGAGGATTCTGTTACCAGAATAGAAGAGTTGGAGGAAAACCAGAAAGTGGCGGAGGAAGACACTGTCCAGGAAGATCCTGGTGAGGACCCAACTTCTAAGAAAGAAAAGGAAATATCTGTCCAAGAAGATATTCAAAATATGGAGATGGAAATTGAAGAAGGAATCAATGAGCGGGAACAAAAGAGCAAAGATGACCTCTTTGAAGAGGATAGGAATAACCCGAATAAAAAATTTGAGGATTGGAGAGGAAAGAATCAGAATGAAGAAATTTACACTCCTATGACTTGGGTTAATAGTAAAGCTGAGTCTTCCTCCCAATTAGATTTCTGGCTGTGTAGGGAGACCATTGAACTCAAGAAAAAAGTGGAAACATTGGAAGAGTCTCTGAAAGCTGCTTGGAACAAAGTAAACAGCATGGAAATTCAGCTAAGCGAGATCCTTGTGAAGCTCAAAGCTTACGAAATCAATCTCTGTGAGTTAATAAAGGATAACAGAAAGAAAATGGATGAAGTAACATCTAACATTTGTGCAGTAGCTATCAATATAGGTAAACGAGCCAATGAGGAGACCAAAGCACTAGAGGGTCCCAAAAAAAGGACAAGGCAAAGTTCCAGAAAGAAAGATACACAAAAAGGAGCTTTGCTGGAGGTCACCACACAGGAAACTGCTTTGAAAGAAAAAGAAGCCATGAACTTGATTTTGGAACTGGATGAATAATCTGGCCCTTCTTGGTGGTAAAGAAACTAGTACAGTTCTTTGTTTTTTGCTTGTTAGCTTTTGTATGTTGTTTCTCCAGACTTCTGTTTCTGGGTTTTGATCGGATGTATCTTTGATGGTTTCAGGACCATTCAAAACCTGATTTTGCTACTTCTGTGTAGTGTTTTTTAGGCGTTGCCTATGGGCGTTGTTGTTTTTTTTATGTTTTTTTGCTCTTTGTTATAGGGTTTTGGGGCCCCTTCAAAACCTACTTTTACCTCTAATCTAAAACATTACATCTTTTATTTAATTATAATGTGATTCACTAAATACTAAAGATACCAATGAATCTCCCAAGACACCCCCTACTATAGTACACTTGTTTTTCACTCTCTATCCAAAGAGCATGGTAACCCACATCCCTTTACTAAGGTTCAAGTTACCATTCCTCAAAAGGTTCAAGTGAGTACACCTCCTCCCTATGATCTAATTGATAAATGTAGCATTTCCATGGCTAAAATAAATGATTAGTTTCAACATTTAAAAGAATGACTTTAAGATACTAATATACCATACCAATAGATTATTTCTTTGATTCATGTAGTAGGTGAATTATAACACCAAGTACATCTCCTTACTTTGGAAAACAAGGCTTATAAGTCTTGGATCGATGCTAATGACTTGCATGGTAACTAATGCAAAATCAACACTCAAATCCCCACACTCTACGATCATTATTTAAATTCTTGATCTAACTACAACATATATATTAGAATACACATCCAAGGTTGATCTATTCTTGAAAACAACACTACCTATGTTCAAGGATATTTGTATATTCTCAGCTCAGCCCTAATCATAATTATATGTCATACACAATGGATGGTATCCACATCTAGAACTATGTATCCAAATCAGTATTATTCTAATACATTTTGACCATTTACCACACAACAACCACCTCACAGCTTAGCACATCTAACTTTGTCTATGTATTTTACCCAACCTTAATAGATTTATAAAATATAACTAGATGTCCTTATTTAGGGTTGTGTATATATTTCCTATTTAAATTCATACCAAAAAAAACATCATCATCCAAAACTATGTATCTAAATTGGAACTATGCTAATACATTCTAATCATTTACCACATAATAACAATCTCATGGCTCAACACATCTAACTCTGCCTATGTATTATACCCAACCTTAAAAGATTTATAAAATAGACCCATATGTCCCTATTTAGGACTATGCATATATTTCTTATTTAAATCCATACCAAAACAAACATCAACCTGCCTTCTTTGAAATAGGGTTTAAAGTCTACTCCAATAGAAGAAAGTATATTCTTCTCTTGACTTGGCTTAGCTCTATGATCCTTTGTTATATTCCTAGCTATATACTTTCTCCCCTTGGTATTATCTTGATAATTCATAGTCTCGACCATCCTCCCATAAATGTCAATTGACTTGTCATGGTGCTACAAAACTAAGAGAAGATTCCCTACTTGATTCACTATTTTTACACATTACATAGTCATACATTATGACTAATGGTCTCTATCTTTAGGCCTTGTTCTTCAATCGAATGGTGACCTAAAAAATATGTTATGAAAATCTTAATAATCTTGGATATCAATCCTAAAAATCTCTTTTGTAGATATTTATCAAAATTTTATCTTTTGACTCATCATCAAATATGTGTATTGCCTAATATGTGACTTTATATTTCTTTATTGCCTTCATGTAATCCTTATTTGCCATCACATCCAGGGTTTGATCCTCTTGAAGTAACATTTTCATTTAATAACATTAATGTTGTTACCATATCGAGTTCTATTCTTTTCTTTTCCTTAACTCATCCCAAGAGATACACAACCACCATTAGTTTTATCTCAATGGTTTCAACTCAATCAAAACCACATTCCATTTCAATCAAGGATTATGGCAGACTTAGAAGACCCCTACATGCTTTTAATAGACTAAAAATACATGGTTATCAGCATGTATGGATAGGATGTATATAACATATATTTACTGTCATTGTGTTTATTCATTTAGTGTTGTAAACTCTTCAAAAAAATGATGTATCCATCCTTATCTGTCTCCTCTCCAATCACAATTATCTCAATGAGTTTATAATGCCAAAGTTTAATGAACTCTAGTTTTCCAAATGTGAAAGTAATTTATCCACACATTACTAGAGACAAATGTTCAATACCATCAAAATAAGCATGCTCAATAGCAAACATACCAACATTAGTAAATATCTCCTCTAGGAAATTACATATATATTGATAGAATAATCGATTCCATACACAATAATATTCTTTTCTTTGAATAGCATGCTTTATTAATCACAAAAAATATACTATTTCATTTACAATCCTAAAATAGGCCTAAAAGCCTTATTCTTATCCATGCTTACTTACTTATTTTGTCCTCCAAAGGCTTACATACTTTCACCTATATTCTTGTTTACCAACTTTATTTATCCCTATTAACACGATAAGAGACTTATCTCACCTACAAACTTATTCTTAGATGAGGTTATTTTCTAGATTCTCTCTTATGCCCTCAGGCTCTAAAGCTAAATTAAGAAGATTTATTATCTAAAACAAACACACTATGTTGAGATGTCTTGACCAAGACTTTCTCAATTACTCTCTTAACTTAATCTACATTCTATGTTTGGTCTCCAATATGAGAAATCTCTTCAACCTTCTTTACATGACCTTATTTACTTCACTCTTTTTATTTTTGACCTTTATGAGTTACAAATACCTCTCCAAGACTATTTTAAATACAAATTTTGGATGGAAACTAATTCAAATTATTTTACTAATTCCTTGAGAAGGCTTATTCAACTTATCCTTGTACTTTACAAGATGCTACTGCATCATACTTCTGGAGTAGGAAAAGAATTGAACTCCAATTCAAATGGCTTGTGCTTCTCTCTTCCACTCACTTTTGTTTATATGCCTAGGTCCAAAGGTCTCTCTTGTAATATTTGTGCTTGAACTCCCTTGATATATTTGTTCTTCATCTTCTTTATTCTTTTCTTTTTCTGGTATAGTCTCTTTCTTATCTCCTTTTAAGATGATAATATCCATGTTTTAGATTCACTCTCATACAATTCTTTAATTTCTTCATGTATTTCTTCATTAAAATCCTCATCCTTCTTATTGAATTATTTTTTACCTACATTTAAAACATCAAAAGCAACCTTAGATATAAAAACTTGAGGCCATATAGCCACTCTATCTTCTTCTAGTTATCAATAGGATTCTTGTAAATTTGTTTTCATCATCTTGCCTTGTTCTTCTTCAAGAAGCTTCATACCCTAATGTAAATCTATATGAAACTCCTTTGAAGGATTAAATAACTCCTCCAACTTCTTCAATTATTCACTCAATGTGAGGTCATCTAAATCTTCATTCCCTTCATCAAACTTAGGCTTTGTTTATTTTCTATCTTCTTTGTTTACCTCTTTAGAGCTAATTTATTCTCCCTTCAACATGTCAACTATTATCACATCTCCATTATCCCCATCTATCCTCTTGAAAATTTCATTTTTTTGCACATTAGTCCTCATACAAATCCATGCTCATTTTTTATCTCAAAAATATCATCCAATCATTCAAAAAAATCATCATCCAATTCATTAGAAGAAATTTTATTAACTTTTATCCTCATTTTTTTTTTGAAGAGTGTCTTCATGTTATTTATCATCCTTCTATAAAGAGTTCTCTTTCATGCCTTTATCCACCCATACCTTATTCATATCTTTGGGCTAATGTCTGTTCATGACTACACTTTTCCTTTTTTCTTAAGTGTTTGTCTTGATTGGATTTTATATCATTCTTGTCATTTATTGATCCGTTAAGCCATTTTAGTACCACATAACTATGATTTATTGTTGGTTTTAAAAGCTTGTCATTGTTCTTTTCATCTTTATTTGTTAATCAATAACCTTAATCTAATTTTCATTAGAAAAATAAAAGTTTAGGCTTTTATTTACCTTTTCAATGGCTTGTAGCATGATCTTGTCCATCCTTATAGTCTTCTTGCTTACATCCACCTTCTCTAGGTGTATCTCCTTCTTTTCTTATATGCTTTCCAAAGTAACATAATATTATTCATTCTCTTTTATTACTTCATTAGAATGATGAAATACTTTTTCAACCTATATTCATTGTTTATCAAATTAATATATCTTTACAGGTGCCTTGCTTCACCCATTTTTTACATTCCTTAAGGTATTATCCATGACCTTCTTCATGAGGTTCTACATACCTACATATATACACTTGCACAAAACATTAGATAGAAAAATTAGATGCCAACATATCTTCATGAGTTCTTCTTTCATTGACACTCTCCTCTTCCTCTTCATTTCTTTATCAAGTCCTTCCTTTTGCACTTTTTTTTTCTTTTGTTGTCTACAATGAGAACCTTCTTCACAACCTCTCTCTCCTTTTTTTTCTCATTTGGAAACTCTCTCACATTATTCAATCCTCTATGGTATTTTCTCATTTCTCTTAAGTCAATAATCTCTTGCCTTCTTCTCTTATTCATTAAGAGATTAATTGGCCATTTCAACTTTTCCCTCATTTGTCATACCTATGCTTGCCTATTCCACTGCATCCAAGCCTCATATTCATCTTTAATATTAGCTAAATATCTATTCAAATTAGAAATGTCTTTATCAATTTCAATACTATTCATACCTTTGTTCTTTTGGATGCTTGTTTTCTTCTTAGTAATCTCATGTACCTTACTACTCTAAAAATTTCTCAGCAACATATCCATCTTTGAGATCTTCACCCAAGTATTTTCCACCTTGGTCTTTTTATATTTATCAATGGATTCATTGATCCCCTCTTTGAGTTAATGGTTTATAACACAAAAATACCTTAACCAAATATCGACAATTTATTAAATCCAAGCTTACCTTGATTTGGATCTTTTTCTTGAGCATTCACTTGCTCTCTCACTCTTTACTCTTGAGCCTTGTAAGATCTTATTCTACCTTATCAAGACTTAATGTCTATAAGACTTCCCTTTTACATGTCTTCTTCATAATTATTCAAAACATAAACTTAAACCAAATATCAAACTTTCACTCATACCTTCTTTAGCAGGGTCTTCTACTGTTCTGGCTTGTTAAACCTCTCTTGTTCTATGATTATGTAAAAACATTGTACAACATCAATAAATTCAATCATTCCCATGGAGTAACCTATATCAAGCTAAAAGCTTGTTTAGCCTAATTATCCAACTTGCTCAAACAATTTAAACTACCCAAGAGCTTATCTAAGATCTAATACCATAATGATGGAAAATTAACACTCAAATCATTGCACTAAAGGATCATTCTCTAATTACTTAATCTAATTTCAATGTATATATTAGAATACAAAACTAGGCTTGATATATGCTTTAAAAAAACACTACCTACATCCAAGGCTATTTATATATTCTCAGCTCAACCTTGATCATAGTTATATGCCATACATAATGGATTGTTTCCACATCTAGAACTATGTATCCAAATTATCACTTTGATTATACATTATAACCATTTATCACACAATAATGACCTCATGGCTCAACACTTCTAACTTTACCTATGTATTTTACCCAACCTTAATAGATTTATAAAATAGAACTAGATGTCCCTATTTAGGACTATGCATATATTTCTTGTTTAAATCCTACTGGAAAAAACATCAACTTACCTTTTTGAAATAGGGTTTGAAGGCCACTTGAATAGAATAAAGTATATTATTCTCTTGATTGTGCTCAACTCTCTAATCCTTTGTTATATTCTTAGCTATGTACTTTCTCCTCTCAAGATTATCTTGGTAATTCATAGTCTTGACCATCATCCTACAAATGTCAATTAGTTTGTCATGGTGGTACAAAAAGAATAAAAGAGTCCCTACTCAATTCACTATTTTTACCCATTACATATTCATGAATTATTACCAATGGTCTCTATCCTCACGCCTCAATCTTTGATCTAATGGTGACATATCAAATATGTTATGAAAATATTGACAATCTTGGATATCAATCCTAAGAATCTCTTTTATAGATATTTATTAGAATTTTATCCTCTGACTGAGCTTCAAATATGTGCATTACCTAATATGTGATTTTTTATTTCTTCATTTCCTTCACGTAATCCTTATTTATCATCACATCTAGGCTTCAATCCTCTCAAGTCATCATTTTCATTTAATAGCATTAATGTTTTTTCCATATCGATTTATATTATTTTATTTTCTTTAAATCATCCCAAAAGATACATTACCACCATTAATTTTATCTTAGTAGTTTCACCTTAATTTGAACCACATTCCATTTTGGTCAATGACTGTGATGAACTCAAAATACCCCTACATACTTTCAATAGACTACAAATATGTGCTTATCATCATGTCTAGATAGGACATATATAGCATATATTTACTATGGTTATGTTTCTTCATTTGGTGTTACAAACTCTTCAAAAAAATGATGCATCCATCCTTATCTATCTCCTCTCTAATCACAATTATCTCAATGAGTTTATAATGCCCAAGTGTAACCAAATCTAGTTTATGAAATGTAGAAGTAATTTTCCCCCTCCAATACAAGAGCCAAACACTCAATACCATCAAAATTAGCATGCTCAATAGCAAGCATATCAACATTATCAAATAGCTCCTTTGGGAAATTATATATATATATTAACTGTCTATTGACATAGAAATTTATTCCTTGCACAATAATATCCTTTTATTTGAATTTCTTGCTTTATTAAACAAAAAAAATATAGTATTTCATTTACAATCCCAACACAAAACTAAAAGCCTTATTTTTCTTCATGCTTAATTAATTATTCTATCCTCTAAAGGCTTACATACTTTCACCTATATTCTTGTGTACTGACTTTATTTAACCCTATTAACATGATAAGAGACTTATCTCACCTAAAAACTTAGTCTTAGATGAGGTTATTTCCTAGATTCTCTCCTACGCCCTCAGGCTCTAAAGCTAAATTAAGAAGATTTATTATCTAAAAAAAGCATACTATGTTGAGAAGCCTTGACCAATAATTTCTCAACTACTCTCTTAACTTAATCTACATGCTATGTTTGGTCTCCAATGTGAGAAATTTCTCCAACCTTCTTTACATGACCTTATTTACTTCACTCTTTTCATTTTTGGCCTTTATGAGTTAAAAATACCTCTCCAAGACCTTCATTTCATCTATCTTTATGGGTGCCTTGCTTTCCCCATTTATTACATTCCTTAAGGTCTTATCCTTGACATTTTTGATGAGGTTATTCATACCTACATATATACACTTACACAAAACATTAGATAGAAAAATTAGATGCCAACATGTATTCATGAGTGCTTCTTTCATTGACACTCTCCTCTTCCTCTTAATTTCTTTATCAAGTGCTTCCTTTTTGCACTTTTTTTTCTTTTGTTGTCTAAAATGAGAACCTTCTTCACAACCTCTCTCTCATTTTTTTCCTTATTTGGAAAGTCTCCCACATTCTTCAATCCTTTATGGGATTTTCTCATTTATCTTAAGGAAATAATCTCTTTCCTTCTTCTCTTCTTCATTAAGATATTAATTGGCCATTTTAACTTTTTCCTCATTGGTCATACCCATGCTTTCCTATTCCACTACATCCAAGCCTCATACTCATCTTTAATATTAGCTAAATCTCTCTTCAAACTAGTAATCTCTTTATCAAATTCAATACTAGTCATACCTTTCTTCTTTTAGATGCTTGTTTTATTCTTAGTACTCTAATGTACTTTACTACTCTAAAAATTTATCAACAACGTATCCATCTTTGAGATCTTCACCCATGTATTTTCCACCTTGGTCTTTTGATCTTTATCAATGGCTTCATTGATCCCCTCTCTGAGTTAATGGTCGATAATACAACAATACCTTAACAAAATATCGACAATTTCTTAAATCTAAGCTTACCTTGATTTGGATCTTTTTATTGAGAATTCACTTGCTCTCTCACTCTTTAATATTGAGCCTCATAATCTCTTCTTCTCCCTTATCAAGCCCTAATGTCTATAAGACCTCCCTTGTACATGTCCTCTTCATAATTCTTCAAAACATAAACTTAGACCAAATATCAAAATTTTACTTATACCTTCTTAAGCACAGTCTTCTAGTGTTATAGCTTTTTGAACCTCTCTTCTTCTATGATTATGTAACAAAATTGTATAACATTAATAAATTAAATCATTCCCATGGAGCAACCTATATCAAACTAAAATCTTGTTTAGCCTAATTATCCAACTTGCTCAAATAATTTAAACTACCAAGAGCTTATCTAAGCTCTGCTACCATAATGATGCAAAATTAACACTCAAATCCTTACACTCGAGGATCATTCTCTAACTACTCAATCTAATTTCAATGTATATAATAGAATACACAACCAGGCTTGATCTATGCTTTCAAAAAGCACTAGTTACATTCAAGGTTATATATATATTCTCAGCTCAACCTTGATCATAGTTATACGCCATACATAATTGATGGTTTCCACATCTAGAACTATGTTTCCAAATTAGAACTTTGCTTATACATTCTAACCATTTACCACACAATAACCACCTCATGGCTCAGCACATCTAACTTTACCTATGTATTTTACCCAACCTTAATAGATTCATAAAATAGAACTAGATGTCCCTATTTAGGACTATGCATATATTTCTTATTTAAATGCTACCAAAACAAACATCAAATTACCTTCTTTAAAATAGGGTTTAAAGGCCACTCAAATAGAAAAAAGTATATTCTTCTCTTGATTTGTCTCAACTCTATTATCCTTTGTTATATTGTTGGCTATGTACTTTTTTCTCTCAAGATTATCTTGGTAATTCATAGTCTTGACCATCATCCTACAAATGTCAATTACTTTGTCATGGTGGTACAAAAATAAGAAAAGTTTCCCTACTCAATTCACTATTTTTACCCATTACATAGTCATGCATTATGACCAATGGTCTCTATCCTCCGGCCTCAATCTTTGATCTAATGGTGACATATCAAATATGTTATGAAAATATTGACAATCTTGGATATCAATCCTAAGAATATCTTTTATAGATATTTATTAGAATTTTATCCTCTAACTCAACTTCAAATATGTGCATTTCCTAATATGTGATTTTTAATTTCTTCATTTCCTTCACATAATCCTTATTTATCGTCACATCTAGGCTTCAATTCTCTCAAATCAGCCTTTTCATTTAATATCATTAATGTTTTTTCCATATCAAGTTATATTCTTTTATTTTCTTTAAATTATCCCAAGAGATACATTACCACAATTATTTTTATCTCAGTGGTTTCAACTTAATCTGAACCGCATTCCATTTTAGTCAAGGATTATGATGAACTCAAAATACCCCTACATACTTTCAATAGACTAAAAATATGTGCTTATCACCCTGTCTGTATAGGTCATATATAATATATATTTACTATGGTTATATTTACTCATTTCGTGTTACAAAATATTCAAAAAAATGATGTAGCCATCCTTATCTATCTCCTCTCCAATAACAATTATATCAATGAGTTTATAATGCCCAAGTTTAACCAAATCTAGTTTATAAAATATGGAAGTAATTTTTCCTCTCCAATACAAGATCCAAACACTCAATACCATCAAAATTAGCATGCTCAATATCAAGCATATCAACATCAGCAAATAGCTCCTCTGGGAAATTATATGTATATATTAACTGTTTATTGACATAAAAATTTATTCCATGCATAATAATATTCTTTTAATTGAATTTATTGCTTTATTAATCACAAAAAATATAGTATTTCATTTACAATCCCAACACAGGCCTCAAATACTTATTTTTATCCATGCTTACTTACTTATTCTATCCTCTAAAGGCTTACATAATTTCACCTATATTCTTGTGTACTAACTTTATTTATCCCTATTAACATGATAAGAGACTTATCTCACCTACAAACATAGTCTTAAATGAGGTTATTTCCTAGATTCTCTCCTACGCCCTTGAGCTCTAAAGCTAAATTGAGGATATTTATTATCTAAAACAAACATACTATGTTGAGAAGCCTTGACCAATACTTTCTCAACTACTCTCTTAACTTTATCTACATGCTATGTTTGGTCTCCAATATGATAAATTTCTTCAACCTTTTTTACATGACCTTATTTACTTCACTCTTTTCATTTTTGACCTTCATGAGTTAAAAATACCTCTCCAAGACTATTTTAAATACAAATTTTTGAGGGAAACCAATTCAAATTATTTTACTAATGCCTTGAGAAGGATTATTAAACTTATCCTTGTTCTTTTAAAGATGTTATTGCATCAGACTTCTAGAGTAGGAAAATATTTGAACTCCAGTTCAAATGGCTTGTGCTTCTCTCTTCCACTTGATTTTATTTGTATGCCTAGGTCCCAAGGTCTCTCTTGTAATATTTTTTATTGAACTCCCTTGATATCTTTGTTCTTCATATTCTTTCTTCACTTCTTTTTCTGGTATAGTCTCCTTCTTATCCCCTTTTCATATGATAATCTCCATGTTTCAGCTTCACTCTCATACAATTCTTCAATTTATTCATGTCTTTCTTCATTAAAATACTCATCCTTCTTATTGACTTCTTCTTGACCTACATTCAAAACATCAAAATCAACCTTAGATATAAATACTTGAGGTCATATAGCCACTCTATCTTCTTCTAGTTATCAATGGGATTCTTGTAAATTTGTTTTCATCATCTTTCCTTATTCTTCTTCAAGATGATTCATACCCTGATGCAAATCTATATGAAACTCCTTTGAAGGATTAAATAACTCCTCCAGCTTCTTCAATTATTCACTCAATGTGAGGTAATCTAAATATTCATTCCCTTCATCAAACTTAGGCTCTATTTATTTTCTATTTTCTATGCCTTGAGAAGGCTTATTAAACTTATCCTTGTTCTTTTAAAGATGTTACTACATCAAACTTATAGATTAGGAAAATATTTGAACTCCAGTTCAAATGGCTTGTGCTTCTCTCTTCCACTTGATTTTATATGTATTTCTGGGTCCCAAGGTCTCTCTTTTAATATTTTTTATTGAACTCCCTTGATATCTTTGTTGTTCATATTCTTGCTTCACTTCTTTTTCTGGTATAGTCTCCTTCTTATCCCCTTTTTAGATTATAATCTCCATGTTTTAGCTTCACTCTCATACAATTATTCAATTTATTCATATCTTTCTTCATTAAAATACTCATCCTTCTTATTGGCTTCTTCTTGACCTACATTAAAAAAATCAAAAGCAACCTTAGATATAAATACTTAAGGTCATATAGTCACTCTATCTTCTTCTAGTTATCAATGGGATTCTTGTAAATTTGTTTTCATCATCTTTCCTTATTCTTCTTCAAGATGATTCATACCCTGATGCAAATCTATATGAAACTCCTTTGAAGGATTAAATAACTCCTCCAGCTTCTTCAATTATTCACTCAATGTGAGGTAATCTAAATATTCATTCCCTTCATCAAACTTACGCTCTATTTATTTTCTATCTTCTTCATTTACCTATTTAGTGCTAATTTGTTCTCCCTTCAACATGCGAACTATTTTCACATATCTATTATCCCCATCTATCCTCTTGAAAATTTCATCTTTTTGCACATTAGTGCTCATACACATCCATGCTTCATATTTTATATCAAAAATATCATCGAATGATTCAAAAACATTATCATCTAATTCATTACAAGAAAGTTTTATAACTTTTATGCTTCCTTATGTTTTTTTTTGAAAAGTGTCTTCATGTTCTTTATCATCCATCTCTAAAAAGTTTTATTTCATGCCTTTATTCACCCATACCTTCTTCATAGCTTTGTGCTAATGCGTGTTCATGATTACACTTTTAATTTTGCTTAACTCTTTGTCTTGATTGGACTTTATATCTTTCTTGTCATTTGTTGATCCCTTAAGCCATTTTAGTACCACATAACCATGATTTATTGCTGGTTTAAAAATCTTGTCATTTCTCTTTTTCATCTTTATTTTTTCATCAACAACCTTACTCTTATTTTCATGATAAAAATCAAAATTTAGGATTTTATTTACCTTTTCAATGGCTTGTAGCATGATCTTGTCCATTTTTATAGTTTTCTTTCTTGTATCCACCTTCTATAGGTGTATCTCCTTCTTTTCTTCTATGCTTTCCAAAGCATCATAATATTCTTCATTTTCTTTTATTCCTTCATTAGAATGATGAAATACCTTTGCAACCTATATTCATTCTTTATCATGTTCATCTATCTTTATGGGTACCTTGCTTTCCCCATTTATTACATTCCTTAAGGTCTTATCCTTGACATTTTTCATGAGGTTATTCATTTCTACATATATACACTTGCACAAAACATTAGATAGAAAAATTAGATGCCAACATGTCTTCATGAGTGCTTATTTCATTGACACTCTCCTCTTCCTCTTCATTTCTTTATCAAGTGCTTCTTTTTTCACTTCTTTTTTTTCTTTTGTTCTCTACAATGAGAACCTTCTTCACAACCTCTCTCTCATTTTTTTTCTCGCTTGGAAACTCTCTCACATACTTCAAGCCTCTATGGGATTTTCTTATTTCTCTTAAGGCAATCATCTCTTGCCTTCTTCTCTTCTTCATTAAGAGATTAATTGTCCATTTCAACTTTTTCGTCATTGGCCATACCCATGCTTGCCTATTCCACTACATCCAATCCTCATATTCATCTTTAATCATAGATAAATCTATATTCAAACTAGTAATATATTTATTAATTTCAATACTAGTTATACCTTTATTCTTTTGGAAGCTTGTTTTCTTCTTAATACTCTCATGTACCTTGATGCTCTAAAAATTTCTCAGTAACATCTCCATCTTTGAGATCTTCACCCAAGTCTTTTCCACCTTGGTATTTTGATTATTATAAATGGATTCATTGAGCCCCTCTCTAAGTTAATGGTATACAATACAAAAATACATTAAACAAATATCAACAATTTATTAAATGCAAGCTTACCTTGATTTGGATCTTTTTATTGAGCATTCACTTCCTCTCTCACTCTTTACTCTTGAGCCTCCCAAGATTTTCTTCTACCTTATCAAGCCTTAATGTATATAAGACTTCCCTTGTACCTATCCTCTTTATAATTCTTCAAAACATAAACTTAAACCAAATATCAAACTTTTACTCCTACCTTCTTCAGCAGGGTCTTCTAGTGTTCTGGCTTGTTGAACCTCTCATCTTAGATGATCATGTAACAACATTGTACAACATCAATAAATTTAATCATTCCCATGGATCAACCTATATCAAACTAAAAACTTATTTATCCTAATTATCCAACTTTATCAGACAATTTAAACTACCCAAGAGCTTATCTAAGCTCTGATACCATAATGATGTAAAATCAACACTTAAATCCTTGCACTCTAAGATCATTCTCAAACTAATCGATCTAAATACAATGTATATATATGACTAGACATCCATACTCAATATATTTTTTCAAAAAACACTGCCTACTTTCAAGGCTATTTATATATTCTTAGCTTAACCTTGATCATAGTTATATGCCATACATAATGGATGGTTTCCACATCTAAAACTAGGTATCCAAATTGGCACTTTGGTAATACATTTTAACCATTTACCACACAAAAACCACCTCATGGCTTAGCACATCTAACTTTACCTATGTATGTTACCCAACCTTAATGGATTTATAAAATATAACTAGATGTCCCTATTTAAGACTATGCATATATTTCTTTTTTAAATCCATACTAGAACAAACATGGGCTTACCTTCTTTGAAATAGGGTTCGAAGGAAACTCCAATAGAAGAAAGTCTACTCTTATACTAATTTAGCTCAACTCTTTGATCTTTTTAAATATTCTTGTTTATGTACTTTCTCCTCTCAAGATTATCTTGGTAATTCATAGTCTTGAACATCCTCCTACACATGTCAATTGATTTGTCATGGTGCTACAAAATTAAGAGAAGAGTCCCTACTCAATTAACTATTTTTACACATTACATAGTCATGCATTATGACCAATGGTATCTATCCTTGGTCGTTAGTCTCCAATCTAATGGTGACCTATTAAATATGTTATGAAAATCTTGACAATCTTGGATATCAATCTTAAGAATCTCTTTTATATATTTTTATCAAAATTTTATCCTCTGACTCAGCTTCAAATACATGCATTGCCTAATATGTGATTTTTTATTTCTTCATTGCCTTCACATAATCTTTATTTGTCATCACATCTAGGCTTCAATCCTATAAAATAAACCTTTTCATTTAATAGCATTAATGTTTTTTCCATATCGAGTTATATTATTTTCTTTTCTTTAAATCATCCCAAGAGATACACTACCACCA
>JARHVA010005233.1:15000-47500 GCA_037957365.1 Torreya grandis | reverse complement strand
AGTTGGATCCACTTCTTAGTGTTATAGGGGGACCCCACAATTAGTTTCCACTATAGAGATTTTAGAGCACTTATAGCATAAATATCTTTTAGAGTCACAGTCTCAGCCCTTCTATCATGATTCATGATCATGCACGATACCTCTCCTTGATATAGGACACCATGATAGGGAGTATCTTATGAGACTCATCGGTTAGTATCATTTCTTTTTAGTCTTACTTGTACATAATTTCTCAAATTACTTGTACATAGTTTCTTTTTGATCTCTTCTTCATAGTTTTCTATGATTACTTGTACATAGCTTATTTCAAAATACTAAAAATAATATAACATGTCAAAATTAAAATAAAAAATTCAAATAAATAAAACACCAAAAAATTTCAATTATACACATTATCCATGGTTTACATTTCTAATACCATACTAGACTTACATTCAAAATTAAAATAAAAAATTCAAATAAATAAAACACCAAAAAAATTCAATTATACACATTATCCATGGTTTACATTTCTACTACCATACTAGACTTACATTTTTGTTATTCTCTACTATTGTTTGTTGATTTATCTACATTACCATACTTCACTTGATCTTATTTGAGTGTGTGTAGTGACACCCAAATCCTTGATTACTTAACTCTACCCATTTAGGGGGCATCTTACTTATTCATTCAATATATACATTGACATATCAACCCATCGAGGGGCATCTTCTACATGACTAAACCATCTAGGTTATGTCATTCTTACACCACAAACTCTAATTATCATGTTGGTGTACATTAATTACTAGCCTACATAGATTATTCTATCAACACTCACTAGTATATAACACTTGTGTATTTATTACCATCTCCCTAGTCTTGTACTACATGTTTTGCATACTTTCACTTCTTGCTTTGATCAGTTAGATATGATAGTATTTCCATCATTTACATGCCTTCCTTTCTTTCTTTGAGTATCTATATGTGATTGCATTTCTCAATTCTTATTTTTTTACTTATATGTGCCTTAGGATATTTGTTAATGTCCTTTACTTATACTCTTATATGTGTTTGTGGTACTCATGCCAATCTTGCTTGTTTATAATTGTATGTGTATATAGGCATTTTAACATTCCTTGTATGCTTTATTTTCCTAGTTTGAGTGAAATGTGCCCATGTCCCTTATTTTATTGGCCCCTTGGCTTCTTTTGTATGCTTCTTGTTCCTTACCTTGTATACTTGTTTGTTTGTTTTCTTATCATTTGTTTTCGATGCCATGATCTACATCATGCATTATATTGCCTTATTGGATGCCATGATGGACATCATGATTAATCCCTCCTTAAAAACTAAGATTTCTAGTTTTATTTTAGTATAATGCACATGCTACTACATTGTTACATATATCTAGACATACCCATGTTGGTCTAACAATATATGATACAAACTATGCTATATCTTGAGACATATTTTGGATTATCATTGTTATATCATGTATTTAATAGCATAACACACTTGTAGGTATATTTATTTTGAGAGTGGTCATTATAGGTTCTCCAGTCCTACCCTCAAAAGAGGCGGTAATAAATAGTGATTTTATCACAAAGATTAGAGCCCTTTACCAGTCAAAAATCAATTTTTAGAACACTCAAAACAATAATCAAAATTTACAACATATAAAAAAGACCAAAAAATATAAACAAACATAAAATAGTCATAAAAAAAATGAAAGGAAAAGAGAAACCCATTCATACTACAAAAGCTTATATCAAAGTGTCCACTTTTTGGTGCTCCTATCTAAATAGCCAAAAACCTAGAATTTTTAGAAACAAACATAAAGCTTAGGTCAATTACAATTTTTCTAGCTATAATCCAGTTTAGATTGAGTATTTTTAGTATAATTTTACTTAGATTATCTATATATAGGGGGCATCATGTACGACATGATGGCTCTCAATTCTAGTTTTAGATTGGGTAGTTGGTATAACTTGTACATTAGAATCCATGTTATACACACCAATGATTAGGGATAATGTATTCAACACATTTGCCTTATTTTATTTCTAGTTCATTGTATTACCTAGGTATTCTCAATAGTTTCATGCCTTATTCCAAATATTTAGGTGGTTTTAATAATTTTAGAGTGGCTTTCATATAAGTTTAGTTCTTGGTTTCAGAGTGGATTTCATACAAGCTTAATCTCCACCTTTTAGAGTGGCCAAGATTTGCCTAGTTATAAGTACACATTTGACTATCCAATGCCACATTTTTAGATAATAGAGAATTCATGGGATTCACGAGTCATCTCATATGACACACATTCATACTAGTATCAGTTCATATTTAAAACTTAGTGGGAAATGATGGACCCAAAGGACTAGATAGCCTTTGTATTCTTGAGCCACCTACTCAAAGGGATTGGACACACAATCCAAACATTGATTAACACATGCATGATCACATATCTTCACTAAATAGTGAGAGATGATGGAGCCAAACATCCAACCTTTTTAGTATTGAGCCACCCTTAGGGAATTAAGAACTCAACTCCATTCATGATATTACTCTTGCTATAACACATACCCAACATCAATCAATATCACAATAGGTTTTGTAATTTTTTGAATTTATGTTAAGGTGTATTTGTTACTTTCTCTTCCTCTCTCATTTACCCAACCTTTATACATTATTTTTTTAAACATAGTGTGTCTAGTAAAAACTAATCTACTCATTTTTTTCTCTTGTATATTTATGCTTCACATTTTAGTCTCTCTACGCACACTCAACATCACATATCTTCATAGGCTTCACCCTTACAGAGAAGTTTAGGTACACTTTTTATTTTTATTTTATCCTAGTATTTTGCTTTGTTTCATTACTAGAATAAAGGGGGGGGGAACAAATGTAGTCATATAAATTGTTCAAATTGGTAGTTTGTGTGTGGCTTGTAACACCCCATCCATAGGTATTTTTGACATGCTCTTGTGACCCTTATAAATACCTTTTTTTTCATTGCTAGTCATTCAAAACCTTTTGAATGGTCATTTCACCTCACGTAGATAGTACTCCCCATGACAATCCTATTCCTCTAGGACCTGATCCTATAAGATATGAGCATCCCATTTGGACTATAACACCCAATAGAGAAGTGCCCCATTTTTAGTGGTCCTTTCTAGTTTCACTTTAATTCCCAATGGTCATTTTCATATGATCTTTATCCTTAATTAGGTAGGATTATCATGAATACATCTAAACCATGACCAATTATTCTTATAAAATCCCACTCAAATATCATCTACAAGGGAGGTGACAAAACTTACCATGAAGGTAAGAATACAAAAAAATAACTAAGGAAAACTTCCCTATTATTTACACACAATCACCCAACATAGCTGCAAACATACTCAAATCCTCATACCAGTCCCTATCCACCTTAAACACTATCGAATTAGCATTTTCATCCACATCACACTATTTCACAAATCACATTAGGTGCGAGAACTACATATGGCTTGATCCCTCTTTATATTATCGGTATGTACGTAGTGTACCCACATAAGGAGTGTGGATTGCACATTTAATACATATTTTCACACTAACCCCCATCTCATTTTCAAGTGACTCAAATATCATTTTATCGAGCATGATGAAAGGTTAGGGTTTGAAGACAAAATCAGCTCCACAATGAGTTTCATCAAAAACCAATACTCAATTTTCATAGGCACGTTTATATAGGCACAACATTGCTACCCAAAAAAATTTAGGTCTTTGTGATCAGTTTGGATAATAGTGGCAAGAATAGAGAATAACACCAAACACCAAAGCATAAAATTTTCTATGCTCCTATCCTTTCACCCAATGAAATCTAGATTCAGGTTCATGACACCTTCGTAGTCCTAGATAGAAGTTTTTAACCTATGTATGAACCATCTAAGCCTACTTTCTAGCTAAGTTATATTTCTTCTTATTTATTATTATTTTTAGAAATGTGAAAAAGATAAATAGTTGCATAAATTAGGACTGTATTTATTAATATATTCTATACTAATTTATTAATCTAGATCCTTAACTAAAATAAGAATAAAAATCCATTATTACCAAATAAGTTAAATTGCCTAGTGAGTGATCAATAATTTAATCTATATCAAAGATAAGGTGAGTGTTCCTATGTATCTAAATTCATTTGAAGAAGGTATACATGGAGTTAGGGGGAGAATATTTTTATGATGATTAATATAATATATGATTCTATTAACAAAAGGGGGAGAGAGCTTAGAAAGGGAGAAAGTTTAGAATGATTTATGGACTCAAGAAATGTGATAATAATGTTTGTTTCAAGAGGTGTAATCCAAAAAGTTATGTAATGAGGGAGAAAGTTGTAGATGTCTCTTTGTAATTAATTTCAAAAGGGGGGGAATGAGTATATGGGAAAAGTACCATTTTTAAAGTGATTTGAGATTGTAATGTGTTTTCTATTGATGTGTTTTCCATGAATGACAAAGGGGGAGTTTGTTTGCATGTTGTTATCATTGATGTCAAAAGGGTGCATCATGTAAAGGTATAATGGTCATTGATTTAAAAGGTTTGTTTGTTCAAGTGATTGAGTATGGTAGTGGATATGTGTATCCTATTTAGAGTGTGTTCTTAATTGGCAACATGATGTTATTAAAGATGACTAGTGATAAAGGTTGATGTCAAAGGGTGTTAAAGGTGTATCATGCCAAGATTGACTGTGTGATATAAAGAAGCATCTTATGAAGATTAATGTCAAAGGTAACTAAGGATAGGAGTAAGTATGTGATATGTTAAGGCACATGAGAGAGACAAGTACCATCATAAGAAGAGAAGAATGTGGTCATAAGAGTTATCATGATTAAGTTCATTCATGAAAGATAGAGTGTTACATGAAAGATAGATAAAAGAGAGATTTTTGCATGGAATAGAATTATCATGAATTTTATTATCATAGAAGAGTGTTTGAAAAAAAAAAATTCATAGGAATCATAGTGTATAAATAGGTATGTACAATTCATTGATATCATGATCTGAAGAGGAGGTATGTGCAAAGGAATGTATGTACATAGTATGGCATAGTCATAACATGAATAGTTCTAGGGTGAGCCATTTGAAAATATACATTTGAAGTAAAGAGATAATTTTAATGAAAGAGATAATTTGAATTCAAGAGATAAGTTTAAGGTAATCAATGTCTTATGGTTGCATGAAGGTATAGGTCAAATTGTTAAGTGCATTGGAAGCTTGAGTCTAGTCATGGCATGGTAAAAATATGAGTTGGTGGGATGATGAGGTGAGTGAAATAAAGCATTGAGAGGTTGTGAATGGTGTGTTATCATGATAATAATGTGTGGATGTACTCATAAGTCTTTTAAAGTGATTCTTTAAAGGTAGGTCATTTAGTCTTGGTCTGCACCTAGACCATTCTTAGCCCTACCTAGCCTAATGAGGCATGGGGATCAGATTTCAAGGTGAATATGTGAAGGAGAGAATGGATATAAATAATTAAAGTTTTATTATGATTGATGATGAATTATGAGGTCGTGGTTTCTAGGAAAATGCATGGAAATTGGTTTTAAGGTCTCTAGAGTGCACATAATGAAGGTATGTAAACCCAATAAGGACTTTCAAGTATTCATTGACATGTTAAACCTCTGCATAGGAACCTAAGATGTTAATGAGAAACGGTGAAGCATCCTAGATAATATATCTTAGCATTGGTTTTGGATTTAAGGGGTAGTCCTTTATGAATAATAGTTAACACCAAAGCTTATGTTAAACCTCCCTAAAACCCTAATAAAGACTCGATGTGGAAGATCTTATTAAAAATAGCTTATAATGGTCTCATATGACTAGAAAAACTATTGTATCATGTATAAAACACTCCAAAGTAACTCCAATTGGTGGTGGTTGGTTAGATGAGAGAGTAAATGTATATATATAGGATTTTTTGTCAAAAACTTGTTGTACCTCTCAAAAGTTACATTGGTCAAGGAAATGGATGGAAGAAGAATCTAGAGACTCATACTTCATGGCCATAATGTTTTATGAATATGTTTCATCATTCAATTGTGTTCAACTATTTTTCCATGTTATCTAGTCATAAATAGAGCTAATGGTGTAAATAGTATAAAACCCAGGTAGAAGTGAGAAGATGAATTTGAGTGTGTTTCTATGGTAGAGTTATTGACTATTTTGACCACAAGTCAAAATAGGTCAACCCCCTATTGTAAAAAAACATTATATATATATATATATATATAATGTTATAACGTGTTTCATGGTGAATTTGATGTGATTTAGAATGTTACTAGCCTTGGTCATGGTCAAATTTAGTCCTAAGTAATTTAATGCCACTTAAGGGTCACTTTTAGTCTCATTAATAAAGGTTGTATGGTTTTACTAGGTAAACAAGTGTTTTAGACTTATTTTAAACATACAATATGTTAGGTAATTATCAATCTTGTTAGTTCTCACTAAGAACTTGTAGGTTCCTAATTGAAATCAAGAAAATAAGTGAAAAGAGGATGTTTTACAAGTTATAGGACATATATAGGAGAGTGGCACAAGGGTTAAGATTTTGGAATGTCTATTAAATTTTTTTTATTCCATTTTAATTCTTTATCATATTTGGAAGTATCAAAAGTGGACCAAAACTATTATGCTTCTTCATCACTCCCTTACACATGTAAAATTAGTGAAAATGTCTTCTGATGGTATGGCCAGTAGGAGAGGTTTTAGATCAAATGCTCTTGAGGGGTGTTATTAAACTTGTTATAATTCACATTCATGGAAATATTTGGAATAATTTTTCTTATGATTTATGAACCATTCTTAGGAAGTTTTTATTTTATTTTTCTTGCTAATCCCTACATCCTATAAGTTTTGTTTCTATTTGAGCTGGTCCATATAAATAAATTGATGAAAATTATTATATAGGAGTTAGACATCCTTATCTCATGGATCACATTTTTTTTTTCATGTTTTAAGGTGACTTGATGATCTAAATAGTTGTAAGTTGAGACAACCATTACTAGTTATGGGCATGTTACACCAATTACAGAGGTTCTTGTTCTATTGCTAGTTTTAGATGAGGATGATAAGTTTTAATTAATGTCTCCCATATAATGTAATTCACCTATTTCCTTCTAAGCTTAGTTTCAAAAGGTTTCCCATAAATTTTCAATAAAAAAAATAGCACACAATCAAGATTCCTACAAGTGTCCATATATAGTCATGGTGTGTGTAGCTTTGAGCATGGTCATGTAGGTGTAATAAAGAGTTTCAATGTCATACAATTTAATGGACACCTAGAGGTGACCTATAAGAGGATGAACACATTGAGATAAGGTATTTTGACTTGTTTGAAATCATTAAATGGTGTAAATATTAATTTTAATATTAATTGATAATCTAAGACTAGTTGTAAGGCTATCCACTATGCATATTGTTCATGTCTTATATTAACTACCTTGTATACTGAAATGTCCCCCTACACATGATTCTCATAGAGACCTAATAATGTTTCATGGAGGTTTTTAATATATTTTAAAACTTCCTTAAGGTCCTATAGTATTGAAGGTCTCATATTTGTAGGGAGGCTTGAAAAGTTAGGTTCAAGATGTAGAACTAAGTTGAGGGACTTGTTACCTTAAAAGATCAAAAATAGATCCTTGCTCATTTTATCACTATCATATAATGAGGTAATAATATCTTTATATTATTTTTAATTTTTAAATCATGTATCATTCATATAGAGGTAAAAACTTACAAATGGGGGTGGATGTTTGACTTCAATATGTGATGTTAGGAGGATTCCAAATCATGTAATTATTCATTATAGAAAGGTATTATTCTCTATAATATATTAAATTCTAAATGACCTCTTTGTCCAAAGAAGCAATAATGATCATATCTCTATGGTAAGTGGTCCTATTCAAATAAAAATGGCACTAATGTTTCTAATAACATAAATAAGTCTTGGAGTTTAGGATATTGATCTATATTAACATCTATAGGCATACCTTACTCCCAAAAAGGTAACATACAGCCTGACTTTAGGTACCTATAGTCTCATAAGATAAAAGTTGGTGATTATAATTATAGACATAAATAATTTTGAATTAAAGTTGGTTCAAATACCTTAAGTGAATTATAGTATGTGTAACATATATTTAAAATCCTACATATACATGTATAGGACCCCTTTTTACTCCAAAATGGCCATCTATAGTCAACTATAGCATGACAGTCCACTATAACATGGTGACTTGGAGGATGGCCTAGCATATATATAATGATATAAATTATAATGTAATGACAAATGGTATTGGAGACTAAAAATATGGTGTATCAATAACATAAGTTCAAATATAAAAATGTTCACACACATATATGGTATTTTGGAGCAACTAACATGGTCATAGTTGACTATAGTCTACACTTGCTAAGTGAAAGGTGTGCATTGAAAGGGTTTTAGATGGGGTTGGATTATGAACATTTTAAAAATGGACTCCATAATATTATGTCAATTTAATAAGACTCCCATAACATGTAAATAGGTCAAATAATTGTTTCTAACACATAACTTGTAGTCAACTCACAAAATCCTACACACAATGAGTCTGTATGAGTCTATCTTAGTGTTTGTGAGGTTTGGAAGTGTTATAGGTATGGTTTAACCTTGAAAAATTTCATAGTGTCTCTTCATTACCTATAAAATAATTAGATACCTTTTTTTTCTTGGGATAGTATTGGATATGCCCTCTATTTTGTCTCATATATAGGGCACTCCAAGAGGAACAAACCCTATAGGTTTAGTGAACAAATGAGAAAAAGGTGAGATAAGAAGTGTTTAAAACCTAAAAAATGGTATGGTGAGTTTTTATAGACATTAAAAATAATTATAAAGGTCTCACTGGTGTTTGATGCCAAATAGGGTGGCCTAGACCTATATAGATATAGATAATTCTATTGGGTCTTAACTAGACCTAATGGCTAAAAAGAGTCCACTATCATTTCTAACACAAAGTGAGAATTATAATGAATTAAAACATGTTCACAAGGAGTTATAAGGTGTGTTATATCCTTGTT
The DNA here is from genome assembly GCA_037957365.1 of Torreya grandis. Classification (NCBI taxonomy): domain Eukaryota; kingdom Viridiplantae; phylum Streptophyta; class Pinopsida; order Cupressales; family Taxaceae; genus Torreya; species Torreya grandis. Next base: position 38,407 of record JARHVA010005233.1, on the reverse strand, counting down.
TTCATAAGAGGCAATAAATAAGTTATTTATTGGCTTAAGATCATAACAAGGTGCACAAAATGCCTAAGAGAACTTGAGAGGTCACTTGGGTAGCTCACACATGTATGGAGGCTTGGCATGGGAAACTGAAGAGCTAAAATAAGTTGAAGAGGATACCAAACAAGGATCTAGTTGTTTTTTTTCTAGTTTTTAAAATCAAAATTTAATGAACAATCCTTAAGGTTGAAAACTACTCCAAACCCTCCAAAACCCTTGTTCATGACTAGATGGAGAAGAAGTTGATAGAAATGCATCCAGATGCTATATACTAACTTGGGAGATGATTGGAACTTGTATAACACTATTCAAGGCTCCTAACCATCAAGTTGACTTCTACCCTACTTGTACAGATAAGGTAAAAAAATTGGTTTCTTTGATATTTTTTATTTTTTGTAGGTACATAAGGGTTTCAAGAAACAAGGATCACTTTGGGAGTTAAATTGGGACATAATTGTTTGAGGTAAAATCACTAAGGGGGGTTGAATTAATGATGATAGATAATATAATTTAATTACCAATTATTAAACATTAAGCATACATCAATCTTGATCAAGAAGCATAAACATGAAAGCTCATACATCTAAAGCATACATAAGATCCCACATCACATAAATGCATCATATATGTGGGAAACCCTTTTGGGGGATAAAAACAAATAAACCCTAAAATATGGACTATAGTCCAATAAAATAATATCCAAAATTTATACCAGCACCAACTAATCAAAGAGAACTCATCCTTTAATTTAGTCAGTCACCAATCCCATAAGGACCTACTACCCCTATCTAGTTGAGAACCCACAACAACTAGACCTTTAACAAGCTTTACCTTGTAAGGAGGAGTCAACCACCTAGGAAACCAAGCACCCACTTAATTACCTTTAATAGATCACCTTGAACACCTTTTAATACTATTTAAATAATGATGATCACCATTATTTTTACTCTTCTCTGTCAAACTACCTTTACGGCTAACTCACTCAAACTGTCTCTTATAGATTCATTAGGTCCAATGACCTATGTGTCCTCCTACATCAACTTGATTAGATAAACATGATTGATACTCTTTTATATTTGTGGTCCTCACTAACTTGTACCTTATATTTCAAAATTTCTCTACTTTTCTTGAATCTTCATGCTCATAACTCTCATAATTAGCCTAATTATGCCTTGTATTTATACCACTCTATTCCTTTAACCCATATTTTTTAGACATGATACTTTACAAATTTAAATAAGACATAAAATAGGTCCATACACATTTTACATGTGAGATCAACACTCTTCATATGTTGGTCATTACATCATTATCCCCAAACCACCATTAGGTCTTGGTGAGACCTAAAATAATTAGGCCTTCACACTCACACATTACATGTGAGACTACTTGGACCACCTTCATCCTTTACCAATGATTTGAACACATCAAACCTATCTCTAATAAACCCTTTATTATTCACTCATGGTTCCCTATCACCTATAACTCAACCTTATACCTTAAACTAAGCCATTCTAGACTGCTAACCAATAGGTCTAGAAATAGAGAAAAGTCTATCATATAAAACTGAAGCATACAAACACTTTTTTCAAAAAAGAATGCATTTGTCAAGATTATGAAATTTAATTTAGTAAATGAAATGTGGGAAAAACTTCAAAACATCTATTAGGGTGACAATAAATGCATGAATAAATCATATATGACCTACGTAACATCTCCATGTCTATTTCTTATTCAAATCTACTCATAACTCTTTCAACTTACCCCTGCAAGATGGTCACTCAAACTGATAGTGAATTTAATAAACATTTTTATCTTCTAATCAATTGGTCACATTGAAAATAGATTGTTCAAACCTATAAAATCCACATAGATAGTATTCATGGATTAAAAAACACTCTCTAATAGTTAGATCATCTTGAAACATCAAATGGTCAAACACATAGTCAACTTTGGAGGTTGATATATTTGAATGTAAAAACATTCAGACCTTCTAACTAGATTCAATATATGTGCCTTAAAGTCCTATAAAACTTTTACTTTAACACCACCATAAAAAAATGTCTTGGATCAAAATATATATCTCAAAATTTAATCACTAGTTTTCCTTCATTAATTTAAAAATTCAAATTCCAACAGTCACTGTTCAGACACTAAACATCAATCACCTTAACATCATCTCATGCTTCTTAGAAACTATGGAAAAATACACACCATTAATATCCTCTAAGTATCCTATACTTTATCTTACATTTCTCACCATTGATCTTGGATCAGATCTCTTTGACTCTTTGACTCGACCCACACCATCAATATATATCTATATGAACACCCACGAACCATATATATTTTATCAACTTAAAGAGATAGTGATACTTTTCACTAGTGCATTAAATCTTAGACTCTTTGAATTTTTGAATAAATATACACCATTAGATCAAGATCTAGATAATGAATTCTCATCATTAGATTTACTAACTAGTGACCTTAGACTTCAATAAAGTTAAACATGATGGCATTTGGCCCATCATAGTCTACAAGAGCAACTTTGAAGGTTTATAACTTGAGCTAGAAAACACTTCAAGCATCCAAATTTTTTGGGTACCTTTTTATCACTCTATAAAACATCTCGATGAAATCCTTTTACCTTAGTTGACTATTTGAGTACCATAAATAAATTCATGAACTTACTAATCCATTCATATCTACATGATGTGTAGTGATGGTCTAGCTTCTCTTAAGCTATAAGATGCATGATTATTATTAAAAATTATCAAATGACATACTATAAATTCACAAATACATCAATGTATGCCTTAAAAATTTTATTTATCCTTATAGACCTAAAAGTATGCCATATATTCTCAAAGATATCAAATATAACTTTTTTGTCATTAATGCACTAATGTCTCATGATTTATTTGACATAAATGACAACCTAACATCAATGACCATGCTTAACAATCTCCACTTTTTTATTGATGGTAAAACACCCACATAATGAATTCTTCTTATTTTAACTTCTTTATTTTGATCTTTCTCCCCCTTTGACATTAATTACAAAAGATATCTTCATCAACATGCCAAAAATAATTCCTTAATAATATGTATGCATTTAATTAATATTTAAGATGTTAAATATACTTAAATACTTTTAGGTATATGATTCAATTTCTTCGCCATTGACATGCACCAAGTTGAACTTAGACTTCTTTGATCTTTGGACTTGGTAAACTACTCATAGAGCTTTAAAAGTTACCCCTAACATCAATCTCTATCTCATGCCATCTATTCTTTGATATACACCAATCTAAACTTGGGATTTTCTAATCCTTGGAACTATTTACCTCTATAACTCACAAGCTCTCTTTACTTATGCATGAAGATTCAATACATTATCAAAACATATGACCTAGTTTGTTCAAGTGATCATATCAAACGTATTGAATTCATAGCTATAGTATACTTATTCATACATCCACTAATATTGGAACATCTCACATATGCTTCCCCTTGTTGTCAAGTGTCTCTATTAAGCTTAGATAGAGACAACCTAACCCACAATATCCTATAAAAATGTGAAATCAGGTGTTGCTCATATCTCCTCATATTCCTTCTCCTCCTTCCTCATCTAATATTGATAGTTATTATTATTATTATTATTATTATTATTATTATTATTATTATTATTATTATTATTAGGATTAAGAGAAGAAACTTGATCATCCACTACAATATTATCCTTTTCTTTTACGAAAGAATTGATAATACGTGAAGACATCAAATATTCATGACACCTTTTCATTTGAAGAAAGAACCTCATCACTAGGTATTGATATCTGATGTTCTTTACATGAACCTTGCTCAACAATAGAAATATTTTTACTTGTATCCATACATACCTCAAAACTAGCCTCAATTAGCACATTGGTTTTTTATTTGAGCCCAACTTGGACTAACTTTTGATTATCCTTTTCTAAATGAGTAAATGATACATTTTCTTAGCATTATTAAACCTTATTCATATCTGATTCCTCATTTGCTTTAGCAGGTATTCCACTTTGATCTTCCATCTAATTGAATTTATTTTCTTAGTATTCACTTTAATAGGATTTCATACCAATTATTGACCTTTCTTGAACACACTAGGATGTCCATGATCCTTCTTATGATTTGAGATCTTTCTTGAAAAATATATTTCAATATGACCAACCTAATTATAATTGAAACAAACAACATCATTCATACCTTCTACTTGATGAATATTATAAATCTCAGCAAACATACCATCTTATCTCTTAGGTTCATTATGCTCAAGCTTAATTGTATTTGGTCTCTATACCTAGGTTAATATTTTCCCAAGCATTATAGTGTAGAATATATAAATATGTCCCATATAATGATAATTATAGAAGACTACATTATCCATATCTACATCTGACCAATTATTCTTCATTCTATAGTTTCTTGACTTACGACCAAAAAGCTTACATGTAAAGTAATGACCATGAAATGAAATTTCATCCTTAGAGAATTTGGTTTCCTGATAAGTCTTTTCATGTTTCACTTGGTGCTTGCATCCTTATTTTCTTGAGCTAACCTATCATTCTCTTTATCAATCTTTTTTACTTTGAAAACAAATTGGTCATACTCATCCTTCAATGAATCGATCTTGGTCTTCAATTGAATGCTCTCACCCTCTTTGTCTCTCATACTTGAACTTGTAACCTATTACTATATTTTGAGAACTTGGTAGTCTCCTTATCCATCTTAGCTTCCTTATCCATGTCATCCTTTATTCTACATTTTTTCTCCTCAATAGTATTTATATAATCAAGTTTGGACTTTAACTTATCATGCTCACCTTTCTTTGAACTCAACTTGGCATTTATCTCTTCTAATAGTGTTTTGAGATGTCTACATTCTTCCTCTTTTGAAATTAGATTAATATTTTTAACCATTAATTGATCCTCAATATCCTTCATGGTCATCGTGTCTTCTTTGACTATTTCACTTAATCTCTCAAACTTGGTTTGTAGATGACTTATCTTTTCACTATGTGTCATGAACTATTCATTAATCCCCTCACACCTCATATCATGTTCATCATCCTTGGAATTAGAATTACTCTTCAAAGTCTCAATATGAATAATCTATTCTTCAATACCTTTAACCGTTGATCTCAACTCAGGGTTTTCTTTCCTCACTTGCTTAGCCATCTTTGTACCTTAGATCATCTTCAAGTGGTTAAAATTGAAAAGAAGGTCTTTCTCTAATACCATTTTTTAAAGGTACAATGACTGAGAGGTGGGGTGAATTAGTGATTATAGATAATCAAATTCAATTCCCAATTATTAAACATTCATCATACATCAATCCTAATCAAGAAGGATAAACGTGAAAGCTCATACATCCAAAGCATACATAAGAGCATATATCAGATGAATACATCATATAGGGGATAAAACCAATTAAAAATTTCAAGATGGAATACAATATTATAAAACAATATCCAAAATTTAGACTAGCACCAAATGATCAAGGAATACCCATCCCTTAGTTTAGTGAGACATCAATCCCATAAGAAGCTACTACCCTTGTCTAGCTGAGCACCCATAACAACTAGACCTTTAGAAAGCTTTACCTTGAAAGGAGGAACCAACCCCATAGGAAAAATAACACACACTTAGATACCTTGAATATATAACCTTGAACACCAATTTATACTCTTTAACTGATGATGAGCACCTTTGTTTGCACTTTTTTCTCTTAAACTACCACTAGGGCTCACTCGCTCAAACTACCTCTTCTAGGCTCATTAGGTATAATGACCTATTTATCCTACAACATAAAATTGATTAGATAATTAATATTAGTCCTACTTTCTCTTGAATGGTCCTCACTAACATGTACCTTATCTTTCAAAATTTATCTACTTTTCTTGAATATTCACACTCACAACTCACATAATTAGTCCAATTATGACTTGTATGTATACCACTCTCTTATGTTAACCCATCTTACTCAGCCAAGATTCTTAATTTTTTTGAAACAAACTTAACATAAGTCCATACAAATTTTATATTTGGGAACCACACTCTTCATAGGTACATTATTACTTCATTAGCCCCAAACCACCATTAGGTCTTGGTGAGACCTAAAATAATTAGGCCTTCATACTCACATGTTACATGTGAGACTACTTGGAATACCTTCATCCTTTACCATTTTTTTTACACATAAAACTTATATAAAATATACCTTTTATCATTCCTTCATGCATTCATGTCACCTGAAACTCAACCTCATACCTTGAAATAAGCCATTCTAGACTACTCACTAATAGGCCTAAAAATATATAAAAGCCTGTCATATAGAACTAAATCATAGAAATACTTTTATCGAAAAATACACTAAAAAATAAAATAATAGATAACATATTACCTATGAAACATCTTCATGTCCATTTATTCTTCAAATCTACTTAGATACCTTTCAACTTACCTCTGCAAGATGGTCACTCGAACTGCTAGTGCATTTAACAAACACAATCAACTTTTAATAAAATTTTCACATTTATTATGGATTATTAAAACCTAAATATTATATATATATATATATATATAATTCATGGATTATAAAACACTATCCAATAATTATATAATCTTGAAACATCAAAATTCTATCAATAACAACTCAATTATCCTTCTCAGATCACTTGCAAAACATGGTCAAACACATAATCAACTTTGTATCTTACTATCTTTAATTATACAAACATTCCAACCCTATAACTAGATTCAATTAATGTGTCTTGAAGTTCTATATAAATTTTATTTTCACAGCACTATGAAATTCATCTTGGATCAAAATATATATCTCAAAATCTAAACACTAGTTTCCCCTTGTTAATTTGAAAATTCAAATTCTAATGGTCACTGTTTAGACACTAAACATCGATAACCTTAAACTCATCTCATGATTCCTAAAAACTATTGAAAAGTACACACTATCTATATCCTCTATGTATCATATAAGTTATCTTTAAATTCTCACCATTGATCTTAGATCAGATCTCCCATGATTGTGCCACTTGGTAGATCTTCATGCCTTCTGCACATTTGACTCTTTGAATCAACCCACACTATGAATCTCTACTTGTACAAACACCCATGAATTAATTATCTTCTATCAACTCAACAAGATATTGAAACTTATCACCAACATGTTAAATATTATAATCTTTGACATTTTGACTAAATATGCATCATTGGATTAAGATCTATATGATGAACTCTCACCGTTAGTTCTACTGACTAGTGACCTCAGACTTTAATAAAGTTAAACTTGATGGTATATAGCCCATCATAGTCTAAAAGAGAAAATTTTAAGGTTTATAACTTTATCTATAAAACACCTAAAGTGTCGAAATTTTTAGGGTACCTTTTTGGGACTATAGACAACATCTCCATGAAATATTTTGACCTTGGTTAGATTTTTGAGTAATAGAAATAAATGCACAAACTTACTGGTTCATTCATATATACATGATACACAGTGATGGTCTTGATTATCTTAAGCTATGATTCATTTTTATAACTCTAAATGATCAAATGACATACCATAACTTCACCAAGACATCTATGGATTCCTCATAACTTCTTTATCCTTACAAATTTGTAAATGTGCCATATATTATCCAAGCTATCAAATACAACTTATTTATCATTAATACACTAGTGTCTCATGATTTATTTGAAATAAATGAAAAACTAACATAAATGACAATTATCAACACTAATATAACTCCTTACATGCATTTCCTTCTTTAGGAGATCTCACAAATATCTCTGCTAACACCTTCACTTCAGCTCATCCAAAATGACAGTGAATGAAGAGTGATCACCAACTGAGAAGCTGATAAGTCTGATTAAGAGGCATTTTAAGGTCTTATTGGTGAATCTAAGGGAATGAGGACTCTTTAAAAGTGTCACATCACCCTCTGTATGGATTCTATTGGAAAATTGAAGATCACTTTGATTCTAAGTGTGTGGGGTGAGTGAAAGAAGGGTGATTGTGACTACAAGTAGTGATAACACATGACGAAAATAATATAAATGATTAGGGACACACACAATGGATTTTGAGTCCTATTTATAACCCCATTCATATTCCAATCATGTTTTCTATTCTTAGTCTACAATGGAGCATTCAAGGAAGTCCAAATGATGAAGGCAATTTTCAAGGAGCAAATTAAAGACTCATATGCCAGATCTGAAGGAGTTTCATTCTTTGAGGGACACTTGTCCAAGTATACCTTTCATGGTTTTTTCCATATTACTTTATATGAAGGTGTAACTCCTTCTCTCATCTTGGTGCCTATTCTTGTGACTCTTGGACTTCATTCTTCTCTCTCTTCTCTCAAATCCTATAAGTACTAGCCATTTTGGCTCTTGTCTAATAATTTTACACCATGTATGGTGAATCCCTACTAGTTTAATATTTTACTTTGCCTTTAAAAAATAAATTAAATCTATTTTTAATTCATATAACATCTTTCCAAAGTGATGAGTGGTGAAGTCTAGTGATTATATCCTTTCTTTTCCTTATCCTTTTATATTTTATGCAAGAAGTTCCTATTATAATAGGTTATATATAGTATAGATATTGTTTTAGCATCCCTTCAAGTTTAAAAGTGTATTTATGTTTAACCATCTGATCTTTGGTCTGCTTACCTTTATTTTTCTCATGCATATAACCTCCATATTGAAATACTTACATTAGAACATCTCATAAACTTTGTAGCTAGTTTGTAGGTCTTGTTTCTTAGTGAAAGAAGTATGATAGCATAGTGGATATCTTCATGTTTTATCACCCAATTTAGTATACTTATTTTATGCATACCTTTTCTCCATTTTTCCATAAGCAAATAGTTAGTATAGGTGATAAACACTTCAAGGCAAATTCAGGGAGCTAGCTTTTAAACATAGAGGTCTACTTATACTATAGGTAAACCCACATACCTAGAAGTATTCCAATATTTCCTAAATCTAAGATTAAGATTTAATAACCTAATCTAGGGTGAAATATTTGGTAACAATAGTTTTGGCATGCCCGATGGGACCCATCTAAAGATAACTTGTCAAGGTGAATGTTGGTATTGACAACATTAACTACTTATTGGTGTCCTACTTACATTTAGTGACTTTATTAAAGTAAAATATAGTTGTGTACCATTATTTTTTCATATATTTTATCTCATAATTCACATTTCTCACTATGTCATCTTATAGTAGAGTTTTGAATCTCATCAACCACCTGTTCAACCTAAAATTCCTATTGAATTTTAACACCCTCAACCTATTCTACCCTATAAATAGAAACATGACTTTGCTAGCTAAGAGGATCAACATAGTGAATAATATCTTGAAGAAAACATGTATATAAAACATGCCTTCTTAGACATTAATATTTAAAACCCAATCCATATTTATGTATATGATGCCATTACCCCTAATGCCATAAAGTGTATCCCTAATTTCAATGGTGAGGAACATGTCACTCCTAGTTAATTTATTAGGGATATTTCAATTTTTTGTAGTTTTCATAATGTCACTAAGGAAAATATTTCCATTTGACTCATTTCCATGTATCTCAGAGGGAAAACACTTGACTGGTATAGGACTTTACTTGACAGATGCATAAAAACATGGGATGACTTTGGATTGTTTCTAACTTCAATATTTGAGGATGAGAGTGACCACACTTCACTCATACATCAGCTTAATGTGATCCAAAGATCCCCCAAGGAAATAATTCTTGAATTCAATGATAGGTTCCAAAATACTTGGCATAGGTTGCCTTTTTCCTACATACTTGAGAGCCATTGGTATTTATATTACCATCGTGTTTCAATCCATGGGTGGTTTCACTCTTCTCAAAGCATATTAACTTTCCATTAGAGTTGAGAATGGCCTCATTCAATAAAAAAGTTGCCTCAAAAAGTATCTATGACACTAATACCTAATTTTATTTATACTATTACAAACATTGACCAAGTTCCTAATGGTAATGTTAAGTAAAAATTTAGTCCTAATAAGCCAGATGATTTCATGGACAAAGATGCACATATTCAATGGTTGGAAGCCAATATTAGGTAAGACAATATGTAAATAGGTGTTAATAAAAACCCATATCCTATCAACATCAATATGGTCAATAATATGGTATAAAAAGAGGTCATGGGTATCCTAATTTTAATATGCCTACTAATTCATATAATCCTAATTTTACCTCCAACACAAGAGAGATGGTACTTGTGCATAGACACTTTATATAGGGAGAAGAATGGTAAAAATTCCAATTCATAGATGAAAATAAAGGTGGAGAGAAATATATATTTTCTAAAGGAGGAGTCACTCCTCTAATATTAGTAGAATATGAGGTTTTAATGCAAGTAAGTCAAGGTTGGCAGGCTCAAGAATAAAGTTTTGCCAATTTCCTAGGTGAAGATACTTTTATGCTCAATGAAAGAACCTTTGTTGTATAAAATATAATATATAAGATAAATGATTTAGGGTGTAATAATAATGTTCCTAAAATTTCATATAATACTCCTCTAAGACAACACGGCATGACTGCAATCATGGTAATCCCAAATACTCCTTCACCATCTCCAAATCAGAATGTGGTAAGGTCTACTCAAGATGCCTTAATTATTCAAGTTGAAAAAAATTATTTTCATCTAATGAATAAATAAAAGTTAATAATTCCTCTAAACATAGTGGATTCATTAAATAATTCCAAGCTATCCATTTCCCTTTAGGACATCCTTCACATATCTGGCCAAAAAGATCTCTTGCAAAAATAATAGTCCACTATCCCTACTAGTCCTTCATCTTCAATCCATGGTCATGGTCATGTATCTCTTAATAATTACCCTAAAAACATTATGGAACCATCTACTAAATCTTTTAATCCTCTACCCTTTTATCTGACCCTCATAGTGGGGGACAAACTAGTATATAATTACATAGTTGATAATGGAACCTCTACATCAGTCATGCCCAAAGTTATAGCTGATAAGTTGGGCTTAAAGTATGAACAACATATAAAATGAGTGATTTATTTAGATGGTACACCTTCTAAGATAATATGTTTAATTAATGGGTTGATGGTTTCCCCCATGATCATCCTAGTTTCCCCATCCTTCAAGACATTATTGTTATGGACTTGCCTACTCATTTTATAGTCTACCTTTCAAGACATTTTATAGCCAAAATAATTGGATACCTCTCAACTAACTAGTTCTTATTAGCCTTTAAGATAAGATATGTAATTTAGGTGACCATAATAACTCATCCACTTTCAAGGTTTCACATTGAGCCATATGTTGAAGTAAGCTCTAACTTGAATTGTGTCATTAACAAGAAGGAGTCTAATGTAAATGATTATGCTTATTATAAAATTGAAGGTACAATTTACTTTTTTATAGATGAGTATGGTATAGATGCTTATGAGCATGATCATTATACATACTTTTAACAAATTTATCCTGGAACCTATATCATCCATGAATAAGAATATGAGCAAGTTGAGGTAAGTGTTGAACTTTATTTCTCACAAGCTACTGAGAGTAACCACTTTATTAATGTACATGATGTTAATAGATTGAATATTTTGATAGATCACCATAGTGCGAATAATGATGTATTTCTACCAAAAATTAATGAAAATACCCTTGATGATGACATTCATGAAGAATAGGAAGATGAATTATGGATAAGGTTCAATTATATATGTCAAGAATTTGACCATTTAGGTAAGAATCCTTCTTCAAAATATTGTGTATCTAATGTTAATTTCTCTAATGATCCCAATGTGTAGGTTGTTGAATGCCTTCCTAAGCATGAAAATGAATGTTATACTACTATTCAAGATTTTGAAGTCTTTGAGAGACCTAATGAGGTAAAGGTAGATTTGGTTGTGATTGAGGAGCAGTCAATACCTAAAAATAATGATGAACTACTCTCAATGTCGATGGAACAAAATTAATACTATCTTCATGCTTCCAAGCATCAAGTGTATCGTACCCAAGAGGATAGAAAGGTTCAGGTAGTTATCATCACTCCTAACATGTAGATTAAAGAGTGAATATAAGATGTGACATAGATCAATCAATTTATAGACCCAATAAATTTATTTTGAAGGAAAGAGAGAGCATTCATGAAATCTCAAGATAGGCCACTTATAGGCATGAGAAGGTATAGAGATGGTAAGTCATTTCACCATCCACCTATCCATGTATATGACGATGATCATGTTTCACATGATAGATTGACTTAATGGAGAAAAAAAGATGCAAGAGGAAAAATATTTGACCTTGGTTAAGTATGGTAAGATTATTTTCCACCTCAAGAGTGAGGTCTTATAAATACTAGGTTAGGTCTGTGTTTTGTTTCAATTATGTGTGTTGTGTTCCATAATTGTTCTAATTGAACACATGTTTGTTTCCTTTTTTGTGTCTTTCCTTTAGTTTTTATTGTGGTTTATAATTTAAAAAGTATCTTCAAAATTGTTTATAGGTGAATCCATGTCCCAATGGATAGGATTAGGCTACTAGTCTTGGCATAACAAGCATAACACCACTAGGATTACCAAGAATGTTGACTATTTTAACCACAAGTCAAAATAGGTCAACCCCTATAGTTAAAAACATGATATATGGGTATAATATAATTTTATAAGGTGTGTCATGGTCAATTTTATGTCATTTAATATGCTACTAGCCTTGGTTATGATCAAATTTAGTCCTAAGTCATTTAATACCACTTAAGGGTCATTTTTAGAGTCATTAATGAATGTTGTATAATTTTTTTAGGTATAAAAGTGTTCCAAACTTCAATTAAACATATAATATCTTAGGGACTTTTCATTCCTATCATTTCTAACTAGAAATTTGTAAGTTCTAAATTTAAATCAAGAAAATAAGTGAAAAAGAAGAGGTTTTGGCAGTTGTAAGACCTATAGAGGATAGTGGCATGTGGGTTAAGATTTTGGAAGAACTATTAAACTTAAATTACTCCATTTAAACACTTTATTAGATTTATAAGTATCAAAAATGGACAAAACCCATTCTACTTCTCCATCACTCCACTATACATGCAAAATTGATCAATAGGTCTTATGATGGTACAACCAATACGAGAGGTTTTAGTTAAAATGATATTTAAGGGTGATATTAAAAAAATTTATACTTCACATTAATTTTAGGATTTTTAATAATATTTTTTTATGATTTCTAAATAATTCTTAAAAAGTTGGCTATTTCATTTTGCTTGTTAATCCCCACACCTTGCATATTTTACTTCTATTTGAGCTAATCTGTATAAATAAATTGATTAAAATGATTATATATGAGGTATAAATTATTATATCACGTCTCAAATATTTTTTTAAATGTTTTAAGGTGACTTGATGAGATAAATATTTCAAGTTGTAGGTTGATACCACCATCACTAGTTGCAGGCATATTACACTACTTGTAGAGGTTATTGTAATTTTGGTGGTTTCATAGAGGATTATATCTTTTATTTAATGTATAAAATATAAATAAATTAACCTAATTCTTTCCAATCTTATCTTTAAAATGTTTCACATAAATTTGTAATCAAGAATATGGCACATAGTCAAGTTTCCTATAAGTATCCATCTACAATCATGGTGTGTGAATATTTGAGAATGGTAATGGATGTGTAATGAATATTATAAAGATGTTAAAAACATTATTATAACATAATACAACAATTAAATCATTTTAAATGTCATATTATGGACTATAATAACTAATTCAGACTACATACAGTCATGTAGTCTAATAGACACCTATAGGTGACCTACAGGAGGTTGAGCACATTGAAATAAGACATTGTTACTTGTTTAAAGTCCTTAAAGGTTTAAATTATAAATTTTAATATTTATTGAGGATATATATTGGTTTCAAGGCTATCCAATATGCATATTTCTCATGTCCTATATTCATTGCCCTACATATTGAAATGTCCGCCTATAGGTGACTCTCATAGAGACCTAAGAATGTTATATTGAGGTTTTTGATATATTTTAAACCTTCATTAAGGTATAATAGTATTTATTTTTACATAATAATAATTTTTAATCCATATATTCTTAGGAATTCTTGAAAATTCATGTTCAATATGTAGAACTGAGTTCAGGGACTAGTTACCTTAAAAGCTTTAAAATAGAGCCTTGCCCACTTTTGCCATGATCATATAATGAGGTAACAAGAGGTTTAAATGAGTTTAAATATTTACATAATGTACAATTAATTTAGAGGTAATACCTTTAAAGGGGTATTTATGTTTGAATTTAATATGTGATGTGAAAAGGCTTCTAAATCATTTAATTTTTAACTATAGAATGGTATTATTCTTTACAGTATATTGAATTCCAAATGACCTCATTGTAAAAAGAATTAAGAAGGAGAAAATATCTATGGTAAGTGGTCCTATAAAATTATAAGGTAACTAATGTTTCAAATAACATCAAAAATACTTGGTGTTTAGTGTATTGATCTATATCAACATCTATAGGTGTACTTTGCTCCCAGAAAAGGTAACCTACAACCTGACTGTAAGTACCTACAATCTCATAAGATAAACCTTAGTGATTATATATAAAAACATGAATGATTTTTTATTAAATTTATTTTAAATACCTCAATGTAATTATATATTTTCTATCATATATTTCAAAGACTACATATACATCTAAAGGACCCCTTTTTGCTCCAAAATAGTCAACTATAGTCAAATGTAACATGACAGTCCACCAGAACATGGTGACTTAGAGGATGGCCTAGAATATATATGATGAGATAAAGTAAAAATGAATTCCAAATTTCATTATATACTTAAATAATATTGTGTATTAATAACATAAGGTATAATATACAAATGTTCACCTATAGGTATGGTATTTTGCAGCAAGTAACATAATCACAATTGACTATAGTGTAGACCTACCAGTAAAAGGTGTGAATTTATAGGTTTGGATGACTAATATGGTTGAAATTAACTCCATAATATTAGGTAAATTTCATGAGACTCCTATAGCATGGAAATAGGGCAAAGTGTTGTTTTTGACACATAACTTGTAGTAAAACTACAACATCCTGCACAATGAGTTCTCCATAAGTCTGACTTAGTTTATGTGAGGGTTAGAAGTGATATAAGTATGGTTAAACCCTATATATTTTCAAAAAGTGTCTCCATAACCTAACCAAGCCTCTCATACCCTTTTTTGAGATAAAAGGGGAGATGCCCTCTATTCTATCTGAGACAAAGGGCACTGTAAGATGAATAAACCCTACAGGTTTAGTAAAAAAATGAGAATAAAGTGAGATAATAAGTTTTGGAACATTTAATAATGGTATTATAAGTTAATATAGAAATTAAAAATCATTATAAATGTCTCACAAGTGTTTAAGAATGTAGATAGACCTATTGGGTCTTAACTAGACTTAATGGCTAAAAGGAGTCCAATATCATTTATAACATCAAGTGATAATTATAATGAATTTAAAAATGTTTCTATGGTTTTATGATTTGTGTTATATCCTTTTGTTTATATAAGAGGAAACAAATAAGTCATTTATTTTTTTAAGATCGTAATAGGGTACACAAAATGCCTAAGAGAACTCAAGAGGTAAACTTCTAAAGCTAACACTTATATAGAGATTTATCATGGGAACCTAAGGAGCTAAAATAAGCTGAATAGGGTCCTAATAAATGATCTATTTGAATTTGTTTAGGGTTCCAATGTTGAACTTTTATAAACAATCCTTAAGGGTGAAATCTACTCCAAACCGTCCAAAATCCTTATTCTTGACCCAATGGAGAAGATGTTGATAGAAAGGAATCCAAATGAGATATAATGAATTTATATATTATTTAAATGTGTATAAGAATCTTTATGTATCCTTCCCATCAAGTTGGATTCTACCTTACTTGTATAGATATGGTACACAAGTTGTTTCTTTGATAATTTTTGATGTTTTACAAATACATAAGGTTTTCAAGAGATGAGGATACTTTGGGAGATATATTAGTAAAAAATATAAATCATAAAATAAATTTATTTCCTTAGGATAAATCATAAGTATCTCTACTAACACCTCCACTTTAGCCAGTCCAAAATGACATAGTGAATGAATAGTGATCACTAAGTGAGAAGGTGATAACTCCAATTGGGATGCCTTTTAAGGTATACCTAATGAATATAATTACATGATTACTCTTGAAAATTTTCACATGATCCTATATATGTATTATGTTTGAAAAATTAAGAACACCTTGATTCCAAGTGTGAGGGGTGAGTGGAAGAATGGTGATTATGACTGCAAGCAGTGATACCACATAACTAGAATAATATTAGTGATTAAGAACACATTAAATTCATATTATGGAATTTTTCTAATCCCTCTTCATATTTAAATCATGTTATTTATTCCTAGTATTCAATGTATCATTCAAGTAAGTTTCAATGTTGAAGGCAGTTTTCAAGGAGCAAGTTGAAGTGTCATATGCCAGATCTAAAGGATTTTAATGTCTTGAGGGACATTTGTCCAAGTATACCTTACATTATATTTTCCATATTAATATATCCTACATATGTAACTCCTTATCTCATATTTATTCCTATTCTTGTGACTCTTGGACTTCATTCTTCTCTCTATTCTCTCATATTCTATAGGTACTAGCCATTTTGGCTCTTGTCTAATAATTCCACACCAACTATGGTGAAGCCATGCTAGTTTGATGTTGTAAATTGCCTTTGAACAAAAACTTAAATATTTTTTGAGTTCATATAACATATTTTCTAAGTGTGCATAGTGATGAATGGTGAAGTATAGTTATTTTGTCCTTGTTTTTCATTATCCTTTCATGTCTTGTGCAAGAAGTTATAATTCTAATAGGTCATATAAAGTGTAGTTAGTGATTTAAGATCCCATAAAGTTTACAAGTGTTTTTATATTCATCTATCTAATCATTGTTATATTTATCTTGATTTGTCTCATGCATATAACCTCTATATTGAAATACTTATATTAGAAAATCTCATGGACTTTGAAGCTAGTTTTTAGGTCTTGTTTCTTAGTGAAATAAATATGATAGCATAGTGGATATCTTCATGGTGTATCACCGACCTAGAGTAGATTTATTTCATGTATACTTATATACATTTTCACACAAGTAAATAATTAGTATAGGTTATAAGTACTTTAATGAAAATTTAGGGAGATATCCCTTAAACCTAAAAGTTTATTTATATTATAAGTAAACCCACATACTTAGAAGTATTTTAATGTTTCCCATATCTTAGAGTAGTCTTGAACAACCTCCTCTAGGGTAAAATATTTGGTGACAATAATAATGATGAGACAAAATGCATGGACATGTTTTTAATGACTTTTAAGTCATGTTCATACTTGGTAGAATTTTTAGAGGTTAGTGAATATGGTGAGAAACTTGCTCACTACTTGACTTGTCTAGTTTAGATAAGTCTATGTGATATAAGGTTAAGAAATTAGTCTACAAGACCAATATTTTCCATTTTACCATATGATATTTATAAGTAATAATGGTTTTATAATTTCATAAGATCATTTACATGAATGAGAGGTCTTATAAATTATCTACTTAGGTGTTGGATGTCTAAGTCACCATGAATTTATTTTTGAGTATTCTGATAGTTATAAGTGAGTGTTGTGATGAGTTGATATTGAAGTCTTAAGCCTAAGTGAAAGTGTCTAATACATTTGGTAATGACCGTACAATCATGTAGACTCTATCTATGTACTTATTTCATCATATTTGAGTGGATTAAGTGTGTTTGACCTTCAATATTGAAAGGTAGGCTTTTTGGTGTACACAATCCTAATAAGACTGAGTACTATTGAGGGGTTCCATGATTTGGTTAGACTTAAAAGGTGTTATGGATATCATAGGATGTTTAATAAGGTATATTTGGATGTTGTGTGAAATTTTTCTTCCATGTATAGAGGTATAATGTTTTCCAAGGGATAAAATGGTAACATGTTGATAAGAAGGCCTAATGTAATTAGGTCTCCATGAGACCTAAAAGTGAAATGAGGCCTAATTCAGTCATGATAGACTATAATTGACTAAAAATTTATTTGAATCATGTTTAAAAAATTTATTAAGACCTAATATATGGCAAACATATAATTTTAAGGGTGTGTGTCTGACTAAGTGATATATGAACAAGAGATGAGTATACATACAAGGCATTTTTAGGCATATTTGAGTAAGTTAAAAGTAAGAAAATAGATTTATAAATCAATGAGATAAAATATGTTAGGAAACCTATTTTAAACCATTATAAAATATAAGAGAATCATATAATGAATATCATATAGGTGTAATATTGTTGAATATCAAGGAAACATGACCTATTCAGTATTGAAGAGGGTTAATTAAGAAAAGAAGCATAGAGGAAGTTTTGAGGGAGATCAAGTGGAATAGAGTTGAAGGAGTGATCATTGCCTATTGAGAGGTGATCATATTTTCATCAAATATGTGATCTTGATTTATTATAGTGGATATAGTTAAGATATATAAAATAGAGACTTGATTTTAAGAATAAAATAAATAAGTTGATTGACTAAGTTGGTACTTGGTCAAAGAGGGAGTTGAAGCATCCTTGTAAGTTGGTGCTTATAGAATTGTTCTTGACTAAGTTTGTGAATGGTCAAGATATATTTGGATATACCTTGTATTTTAGTTCCTAAAAAAGTTTCCTTTGACTATGATGGTGCTTTGTCATAGGGGTTGTAGCCTCCTAATAAGTGGGTTCTTTCTAAAGTCAAGTAGGTGCTTAATAAATTTTGGGTTGGTGCTTCATGTTGGGTTGGTGCTCAACTAAATTTGATACATTATATTATGGGAAAATTTATCCAAGATATTTTATAGTGGGTTTTATTCCCCATAAGGGTTTCCCACATATGTTATGTGTTATATTTTTTCATGTTCATGTGATTAGTTCTTAATACATTGCTAGATTATTGTGTTGCTTTCATAGTTCATAG
Organism: Torreya grandis; assembly: GCA_037957365.1. Lineage (NCBI taxonomy): Eukaryota > Viridiplantae > Streptophyta > Pinopsida > Cupressales > Taxaceae > Torreya > Torreya grandis. The sequence goes on along the minus strand of JARHVA010005233.1, from coordinate 19,242 downwards.
ATGAGTGGATGTAATTGATTAAATTTTTTGAATACTGATTCACCCATCCTTCTTAGTAATTTTTATTATAATAAGACCCCTATTTCAATGAGAACTATATACATAGACAATACTCTGAATAGGACCTCATACTGATGTATATATATTCTACATGTTAGCTTGTGTGTGAATCATACAATATGTGTAAATAAAGTACAACTATGACCTATCTTGTAACTTGAAAAATCAAAATGTTAGGTTTTTATTTTAGTAATTCAAACCTATAAATGTGTTTTACCTATGACTAGTATGGAAATATGGAATATTTTTTAAATTGAATGCTTGATAGACTATCTTTGATAAGTTTCCTTGGTCTGTCTTGGTATTTTCTAGGTATATTTTAGGTGAGGAAAGAATGAGTGTTAATATTTTATTTATATCAATACATTTGTATAATTAACTCACATTAAATCACTTAGGCTAACCATTATGATATGTTTCATTTGAAAATTAGATGACTTTAGGTAATTGGGCACTTATGTCTAGTTAGGACTCTAACATTGATGTTATTGTATGTCTTGGACATAACTTTCCATGGAGAAGTAAATTAGGTATAGAATTATAAATAATAGGGGTGGAATATAAGTAAATTTTAATAATTTTAGGAAATATATAAGGCTTGGGTCATCAACATAAAACTAGTCAAATTAATAGATAGGATACAGGGCATAAGATAGATTAGATGCAAGATTTACAAAAGTGGGAAAGGTCTATAAATAAGAGGAACAACCAATATCTATGTCTTTATAAGTGGAAAATATTAAGGTTCTATATAATCCATAAATATCATCTAAATTCCCCCCATTTAATTTAGTAATTAAATTACTTATTTCAAGGAAAGGAATGCATACCTTGGTGTGTATAACGCACCTTATCTTCGCATGTGTCCAACTAGAGTGATTTTTTGGTGACTATCCTACAACCAATATCATGTTAAAATATGTAATTAATACATATAATCTATAATTTAAATTACTTAAAATAAATTTAAAGAGAAAGAGAAAATTTTAGGAGTATGCATGTGTGTTGATGTAATTTCCTTTCCTATTGGCAAGTTGATTTGAAAACTATGTATCATTTTAAGTTTATAAAATTGAAATTAGGAAAAATATAGATAAAAATTTAAATTTAATATATCCAAGGAGATACATAGGGAGATATTATAAGTCATATGCCCCAAATTTTAGATCAAAATCGAGTTTCCATTGGGTAGTTGAGATTAGTTTAATTGTGTAACCCAATGATAATTATAACCTAGTGAGGTTGGATGATACAATTGATTTCAACATAAAAAAATTATGAATATTGAGTGATTAAATCATCTCAACCATAATATAAACTAAACTAACTATTACAATCGATTATCAGTATGTAAAAGAGTTTTATAATCTAAAACTATTTTGGATTTTGTAATACTAGTGACAAATTTTATAGAGTATGTACCTTAGATATGTATCATGCTAAAACTAAGTATAATAGTGGTACCAGTGTATATAATTAATCCATAACTATAAATTTTAATCATAAAACTTTGTGCTTTATCCAACTTAGTTAACTATGCGAGTGTGGAGAACATGCTCCCAAAACATACCCCCACTACATATGGATAAATATTAAAACTGATATAAGTACCAATGTGGATAATATGTTGATAAAATGTGCCCCCATTATAATCTATATATGTTGAATAATTGATAGGTTTGGAAAACAAGCTTCCAAACCATGCCCCTATTTAATATGAAAATTATGTATGATTTGAATTCATGACCATATGACATGCCCCCATTAAATCTAAAAACTAATATAATTACCACATTATGAATAAGTATGGAGAACATGCTTCCAAATAATGTCCCCACTATATCTAAAAATCAGGCCAAAATGTGGATAATATGGCTCTATTCCCACCAATATTTCCTCCTTTGAGGTGAGGTAAAGATAGGAAATAGAAGTTACATCACCTCAAAAGGATAAGACAACTATATAATCTATTAATGTAACCATACGACATATAGAAGGAACATATCTAGTTAGATATAAAATTGAGACACATAGAACCACTGTGATCACATGAAGGCCTAATATACATGATAAGGATCACAACAACATCTAGATAGTAATAGTATAATATCAATAAGCACACACAAGAGCTCTCAAAATCAAGAAAAAAGGCAATAGTCCAAGGAGACAACAAAATAAGAGACATGTGTAGATTCCACACAATCAAAGGTATATGACTTAGTCAAATGCCCAAAAAATAAAGGATGATATATTCAAATGTCCATATAAAAAATAATGACATGTTTAAATGTTTATATAAGCATACCTAGGCATAGGGGCCATAAGGAAAGGATGATATTTAAATTATTGAACAAACAAGTTAATATTAAGGTAAGACACTCAAGAAAGTGTATAAAATAAAGCACAAGCGACCATTATAAACATGCTATAGTATCTCATGAATCATATGTGTTAGAAAAAAATGTCAAGTTTATGGCATATCATGTACCCTTTGTAAGATATTATCATGGATAAAGACATGTGTTAGTATATATGTAAGCTCAATCATGATAATTAAATGTGATCATCAAACCATATAACCTATGTATATAAAGATCAAATAATTAGATTCCCCTAATGTCTAGATTATATGGGCAGAGGGAAGGCCCAAAATATAAAATAGGAATAGATCATGTATTTATTATTTATGTACCACACTCAAGTAGAAGTGTGACACAAATTTTTATGTAGGAGTAAATGAATATGACATCCATCAACGTTTGACTAACACATAAATGCTAAGGATCTAATATAGCATGTAGATGCAAAAACTATTTTTGGATTTTTGAATATTTATTATTTTTTGGCATTTTTGGAATATTTTAAGAGTAAACTCTATGATCTCATCCAATGGATGGTCATAGGTATATCCCTCCACTTGATATCTAACAACCTTAATTTGGATATTTTAAATTGCTTGCATCATGATTAGATAGGTTTAAAAGGTAAATAAAATGCTCCTCCTCATGTTTTGCATGTGTAGTATAAAAATTAATGTGATAAAAAATAAAATAAAATAAATTATATCAATAAATAAGGTATCTCATTTACTCATGAAGGTAAATTAATTGTGATGCAAGTGTTCATGGAGTAAGAAAGTAGGTACATGATCAAAATTCATAAGGGTGGAGTATAAGTACATTTTAAGCATTATGAGTAAGATATAAGTCATGGGCCATCAACATAAGATTGGTCAGATAAAGAGATAGGCCAAGGGTCATAAGATAGAGTAGATTTGAGACTTGTGGAAGTGGAAAAGGTCGAAGACTGAGAGGAAAAACCAAGGTCTATGTTTTTCCAAGTGTACAAGACTAAGGTGTTATATAATCCATAAATATCATTTATAAAGGTAAATTATAGCATTATCTACTATAAGGAGTAATTTTTAAATATTAAGAGTCAAATTATCACCATGAGATGAATTCTATGATCAGGGAAAGAAAACATTACTTAATAATTCATAGGATCTTAGATACAAAGGATTTTAATTTGAAAATAATGGGATTTTGATATATAATGGAACAATTTAGGTGATTAATAGGGAAATTTTGAGAATTATTTTATTAAAAGAGTTGCACAATTATCCTTATTTATGACACCTTGGTGTGGCTATTCTCTTATTATAACTAAGACTATTATATATCTAGAAAAGAATTAAGAAAGATGCAACATATTTTGTGTTGAGATGATTTGAATGATATTGAGTTAAGGCTATTATACCCACATTAAATAATATAATATAAGTGTAAATTCATTATCATATACTTTTTATAGGGATTACCTATGTCTAGGAATCATCTTGACATGATATTGGTGGTTGTGGATAAACTCACCAAAGTAGGACACTTCATTCTAGTTAATATGATAGATGATTTTACAATTGTCTCCAAAATTTTCATAAATGAGGTGTATATATTACATGGGTTTCCATAAAATATCATTTTATACAAGGATCCTAGAATGACCTCAAGGTTTTGGTAAACTCTCAATATAACATTGGGTACATAGATAAACTTTTATATAACTTACAATCCATAAATGGATGGATAAAAAGAGAGATTGAATTAGGTATTTAAGTATATTTTAAGGATATATTACATGGACCAAAATTAAGAAAAGGAAGAATATTTACCATTGTTTGAG
>JARHVA010005233.1:0-10000 GCA_037957365.1 Torreya grandis | reverse complement strand
GTGACTATTGTATGTATTATTGATTTTAAAACACATGTGTTCTTGTAGAAATTATTGATAGCTACACTACTTTTATCTTCCTCTTTATGAATGGAAGGTGCCACTCCCAATGGGGAGGTGTGTATGAGACCCATGGTTTGTTGTTGGAGGAAAATCACACCAAATTATGATCTTCTTCTCTTCAACTATTTAATAATCTAGGAATCATTCTTATGGATTAAAAATCATTGAGTTATTTATGAGGCTTAATTTTATTGTTGTATATTATATCATGTATATTTAATTTAGTGTTAGAATGTATTGTATTATACATTATGATTTATGACCATTTAGTATAGTAGCGGCTTGGGAAACTTGCATAGAATATTGAATATTATAAACAATAGAGGGTCTATATTAATGTATAAATGTAAATGATGAATATTATAGTATATTGGTGTACTTATCACTCTATTTTGAATTTTATAAATAAAATCATCTTCTATTCTATTATAGAGTATTTGAAAAACAAATGGATTGTATTTAAACCAATGGGTTAATTATATTTACATATTTACTACTCTTGATGAATTTAATAGTCAAATAGTGGGATATATTGATAGTTAATGAAGGTATTATAAGTAATGTATATCTTTTCAAAAAAATGAGTAGCTTTTTTGTATCCTAGTGGGGTCATAACATTGTGGAATCAGAGTTAGGTTAAATGCTCAAACCTAATGAGTCCACTAAAATAAAGTTATTTATCCTATTTTTAGTAAGAATAAAGGTGTGAGTTAGATCAAATGTTGAGGGGACCTCTAATGAAAACCCTCAATCTGATCCTAATTATCTACCATCTAAACAAGATGCAAAGCTTGATCAAGTATTCATTGTCATGAATGAAACTAGACATAAATTAATGGCACTAGAGTAAGAAGTTCATGGAGCATAGAAATAAAATGAACAAAATATTCTAGAGGAATAATTAACTATTAAAGAAGAGCCACATTATTAGGGGCATGAGGAGGGACAATAGGTATCAAAAGCTCAATTAGCTTCATAACTTGCATGAGATATGAAGAAAGTGGATCCACCCAAATTTGATGTTATGGTGTTCAGTGATGGAGTTGAAGCCCAAATTATAGAAATGGAAAGATTTTTTGAGATTCAAAATTATTTTGAGGTAACCAAGGCTATTTTGGGAGCCTACTAATTGGTTGGTGAAGCAATAAATTATTGGTTTAGTAATAATCTATAAATGATCCTTGATTCTAACACCACTACTTGGGAACAATTTTTAATTCTCTTTAGAGCATGATGGCTACCCAAATTGTATTTTTATCAGAAGCTAGAATATTTCCAAAACTTGAAATAAGAGTGTTAATCAATAAATGAGTATTTGTAAAAATTCACAAAGCTCTTGAAGTATGTTCCATAGTATCAAAAGGATGAACATTTTTAGATTACGAAGTTCATAATGGGCTTAAAACCCCAAATTAGATGTGTAGTGGATGTTCATGGGCCAAACACCATGGACTAGGTGTTTAAGAAAGTAGTGAAGTATAAAACAAATTGAAATCAGTTGTTGAGGTCAAGGAAAATTTTAAAAACAATTTTGGAAGCTCAAATACAACCTTTAAAAAAATAACTAGAAATATAATGGGAATTCCAAGAATATATTCAATAATTAGAAAGCAAGGTTTAGTAATTCATCAAGAAACAAGAAAATTGTACATGGTTTTAAATAAGGATTTAAGGGAGGTAGTCAATCTAAGATGAAAGGTTCACTTGGTAGATTCTTTACACGTGGAGGAGACCATTATGGTAAGGACTATCCTCAATGGAAGGAATATGGTAGAAATAAGGATTCACCTACCTCTACATCACATAAATGAACCTTCCAACAATAATTTCACACAAAATTTGACAACCATAAAATATATTTCAAGACTCTCCCATTGAAGTATAATGTACTTTATTTGTACATCCTATTTATATTTTAATTGATACACAATCCACTAAATGTTTTATCTCTCATAGAATGTTATGTAAATTATCTACGAAAGATGGTTTTATGGAAAATGATTGGTTAGTTTAGTATGGGAATGAATCCAAGGTCAATATTGATAATGGTATTGTGGAGGATGAGGTAAAATTTCCATAATTCACTATGATTTTTCATGTTTATTTAGCACCACTGGGATCGTATGATGTAATCCTTGGAATGAATAGACTCTCTAAGAACAAATCCAAGGTTGATTATTTTCTTAATAAATTTGAGTGTTTAGATGATTTGGTAAATCAAAACCAAATTCAAGGATAAAAGAGAGTTGAAACTAAGGAAAAATTAAGCCATCTAATTGAAAAAGGCTCAGTGAAAGGGTGTCAATTGTTCTTATTCAAAGTAGATGAAAATAAAGAAACCAAGGAACCCTCTATAGAAGACTATATTTTTTTAAGAATTTTAGGATGTTTTTACTAAATAATTATGGGTGTAACACCCAATAGGTAATTTGAATACACTATTGATATAATTATAGGATAAGAACCTAAATCCAAATATCCATATAGAATGACAACAATTGAATTAGTTGAGTTAAAATCCCAAATATAAGTTATGTTGGCTAAAAGTTTGATTTGACCAAGTGTTCCACCATTGGGTGCACCTATATTTTTAATTAAGAATAAGAACATAACCCTTCATTTATGTATAGATTATATAATTTATAATAAGGAAAAAATGAATAACATGTATCATGTACCCTAAATTGATGATAGTTTTGATTAGATACATGGTGAAATATTATTTTCCAAGATTGATCTTCATGTTGGATACCATAAATTGAGAATTAGAGAGGAAGATATTTAGACAATATATTTTAAGTCTCGATACGAGCATTACATGTTTATAGTGCCTATTTTCATGCTAAATAATGTACTTAAAACATTCATGAATCTCATGAATAATGTGTAAAGATATTACCTTGATCACTTTATGTTAGTCTTTCTCTATTATATCCTCATCTATTTAAAAAGTCAATAAGAGAAGATTGATCATATGTAACTAGTTTTTTAATAGTTATGAAAGCATAATCTCCATGGTAAATTATCTAGGTGTGCCTTATTTCAAAGAAGAGTCTAATAATTAGGACACATTATCTCTATAAAAGTGATTTTTTGGATCCATCCAATACTAGAGACATTATGGATTGGACAAGACCCAAAAATGCACATGATCTATGAATATTTATGGGTTTATATGGGTACTACATGAAGTTTGCACCAATTGTTTTTAAGATATCAAATCTGATCACCTCTCTTTAGTATAAAGAGAGACATTTTGTCTGGTTTGATAAGTGTGAAGAAGCCTTTTAAATTATAAAAATGAGTCTTATTTCAGCACAAATGTTATGAATTATGGATCCAAATGGTCATTTTGTAGTAATAATTGATACTTCAAGAGATTTTATAGGATTAGTTCTCATGTATAATGCTTCAGTTGTAGCTTATTAATCAAGGAATTTGAATCCTTATGAGGTAAATTATGCTCCACATGACCTAGAATTATTTTCCATAGTGCATGATTTAAAAGTATGGAGGCACTATTTTCCATAAAAACATTTTGAGTTTAAAAATGATAATTTAGGACTCAAGCATATAATTACCCAACCTAACCTTAATGCTTGTCAAAGGTGATGGTTAGAATTTTTTTCAAACTATGATTTTAACATTAACTAAACAATGGAAAAGAAAAAAGACTTATAGATGCCATTAGTCATAAAATATATATTGTAACATTATCTACTATGAGGAATATTTTTTGAGATCAAGTAGTGAAATTACCACTAGGATATGAATTATATGATTAGGTAAAGAAATCATTAGCTAATAATTTATGGGATATTAGATACAAAGGATTCCAATTTAAAAATGATGGTATTTTGAGATATAATGGAATAATTTATGTGTCTAATAGATAAATTATGAGAAGTATTGTACTAAAAGAGTTACATAATGATCCTTATTTAAGACAACTTGGTTTGACTGATCTTTTAAAAAAACTAAGACCGATGTATTTCTATGAAGGAATCAAAAAAGATATGAAATATTTTGTGTCTAGATACTTGGAAGGTTAGTAAGTATGAACATGTGAATCCTAATAGGATTTTATACCCACATTAAATACCATAATGGAAGTGGTAATTAATTATCATGGACATAATCTAGGGATTTCCTATGTCTAGGAATAATTATGACAATATATTGGTGGTTGTGGATACATTCTCCAAAGTAACACACATAATTCTAGGTAATCTAATAGATGATACACCAATTCATGACAAAAGTTTGATAAAGGAGGTGTATATATTATGGGGCTTTACAAAATATATCATTTTTGATAGGGATCCTAGAATGACATTAAAGTTTTGGTCGAATCTCAATATAAAATTGAGTACATAATTGAGCTTTAGTTAAGCTTACCATTTAGAAATAGATGAACAATTAAAGAGAGTGAATAAGATATTAGAATATTTTATGAGGATGTATTGCATGGACCAAAAATAATAATAGCTACCATTGGTTTAGTTTGCTTATAAAAACTCATCCCAATCAATGCTGAAGATGACTCCCTTTAAGGCATTATATGGAAGGAGGTATAAAACACCAATCAAATATGATAAGATAGAGGATTGAGTGGTATTTAGACCTGACATGTTATCTAAAATTAAGGATAAATTAAAGTTAATAAGGTAGATATTGGCAAAAAAAAATGATATCTAAAAAATTCATGTTGATCTAAAAAGGACAACAAAATTCCTAGTTGGAGATAAGGTTTTTATATGGGTCAAACCCAAAAAGAGTTCTATTACGTTTAGGAAATCAAAATAATTGTCACTGATATATGTGGAACCCTTAGAGTCTATATAATTGATAAATCCTATATCATATATACTTGCTTTGACACCATATTTATCTCAATACATAATGTCTTTCATGTGTCTTATGTTAAGAAATACATAACTAATCGTTCACATGTTTTAGATGGTAATGCATTACATGTTCTATATCTAGGGATGGTCATAGTATAACCAATAAAAATAATTAATATTTTTAATTTTAACTTACATAATAGGTAATTATCATAATGCAAGGTCCAGTGGGACCAATATTATATAGACAATGCTACATGGGAGTATTATGAGCAATTATATAGGTTATTTCCTCATCTATTTAAATAATTTTCTATTGAACATTATTATTTATTTCTATAAATGTTTTTCTGAAATAAAATTCATCAAGAGGATGACCTATTTTAGTAGGGAAGGATGTACATCATATCCCACTCTTAAAATATTTCATTAGCTTTAATAAAGGAAGCGAAGCTAATAATTAGTAGTTTCTAATTTTTATAGTATGTCTAAACATTTACACTATATAGTTTATAGTTGTAATATTTCCTTTCATGACCAATTATGTTTATAGGACATTTTCATACAATTATGGCTATACTATGTTTCTATGTATTGGAATATTGTATGGTTTTTATTTAATTTATATATTTGAATTACATTACAACAATTCATTGAATCGCATACATTCTAATTATATTATTATTTTGTTGTTAGCATAGACTAACTACCTTTTCTTTTACCAAGGTAATTGTAGGACTATCACAACCTCACAAAGTGGAACAAAGGGAGAGTATCATAGGGGAGGATGATTAAAATATTGACATTTGGGATAGAAAGAATGAAACCTTACCTTAAGACATAAACAAACACTATAATATTGATTGCTTAACTGAAATTAATATTAATAGTGTTCTATAAAAATTATGAGTGTTTGTTTTTCATTTGTTGTCTCTATGGTTAAATATAGGTGATCATATTAATTTTGAATTGTTTATTTATCTTAGATGTTTTTGATTATCATAATACATTAATTTTGTGTATTTATTATTTGCATTTCCATGAAAACTCTATATGGACTAAACCATACTAAATTATGTTTGTGGTAGACTACTTGATGCATTTTAATTTATAAGAGTATTGGATACTTAGTGAATATTATGTAAGTTTATAAACTTATTTAGGACTTTAGATGACCTAGGGAGGTGAAATAGGATAAAAATAACCAAAATAAATTATATTAAAAGAGTTTAATAACTTGGGAAAATTGAGATTTGATTTTCTAAAGGTTTTAATAGTTATATTTCCATGCACTATTAGAATAAAAATGAATTAGGTTTCTATTGATATGATTTTGTGTTTAATATACCATTTTTTAAGATGATGATATCTTACATGTGGTTACCATGCTAAAAAATAAAGTCATGGACTATAAGTGAAAGGCAAAAAGAGTAGATCATGTATTAATGAATTTGTGTTTATAATAATAAACTCATAGTATTATAGGAGAACTTGGATGCCATGAAAAACATGTAGGTGGAGAGGAATTAAAATAGGAGGAAGGAAAATAAAAATAATGGAGGAGAATAATGAAACATTAGTATTAATTAGGGTAATATACCAAAAAATACATTCAAATGACATCCATTGTAGAACTAGGCAAGTCAACATTTGAATTTATAAATTGAAAAAGTATGGATTTTACTTTGCAGACCTAGTTTCTTTAAGCTGGGTTAATGTATATATTTTTTTTAATGTATTTGATGGTAGATATACTTATAAAAATTTAGGGTTTCATATTTATAGACCCAGGGAGGGATCTTGGTTATATCCATAGGCCAATAAAAATAATATTAAGCCATTTTTTTAGAAGAACTGAAGGTTAAGTGGTTGTCAAACCACATGTATGAAATTCATTCATTTAAAATATTTGAACTATGTATGACTTTGGAGGATCATAAATGGTGTATTTTATTATAGTGTGACTTTATCTTTGTGTTTAACAAACCCTATATCTTTAAATTCACTCTCGATGAGTAGGGACCTTGGCAAGTCTTTAATTGATTAAGATTTGGAATGAATAGTGACTAAGATGTTCTTGTTAAACCTATAGAATTGATACATATTTTTCAAAATTTATCTTATGTTTTCACTTATTATAGTATATATTTCATAAGATCATTTAATGAGATAATGATTGTATAGTCTTGTGTGTATAAAATATTAACCAAAATGAATTAAATTTGAGTATTTTAAGCTTACGCAAGCCATTGTGATGTATATATATATATATATATATATATATATATATATATATATATATATATATATATATATATATATATATGTATGTATATATATAATGATAAATAAAAAACATAAACACACACACACACACACACACACATGTTTATATCTATTTAAAAAAGGCTAATTTCATAAGTATAGTCTATATTCATCCTGAATACATTTATCATAAGATTTATTGACCAAAAAAAATACAACTACAATCTTAAGATGGTGATGTGTGTTGATATTTAATCATATTTGGAATGGTTAATTTGGTCTTAATTAAGTTCACATGTATTAATATCGATTCATTGATAGTTATAAAATACTAATATAAAATTTACAATTGAACCTGTTAGTATTTTGTCAGATCTTATGCTCAATTTATTTTGTATTAAAATGGAAATTATTATATATCTAAATGGTAATTGAGATAAAGGAAAACAATGTGATTTTATGTGAAATTTGTTTTCTTTTACCTTATATTACATATAACATGTACTGATCTATTTATATTTGGTAGTATGATGCAAACCTATATTTATTATGCTTGAAATTATTTTATGAGATATCAATATGTATGCTTCATTTGATAATAAGTGATATGTATATAATATTTATATCATGAAATATATATACCTATCAAATAGTATCATTTTATACATTGAAGATTCATTATCATAGAGAATTTATGCGTGGAAATGACTCATATCCATGAGAGATCTAAAAATTTATAATAAAATGTTTGGCCAAAGTAATGTTATAGTTGGGAAATTATCATTACAATATAGTTTTTAGCTTACATGTGTATTCATGATTTCATATTAGATAGAGGATTCGTTTTTCATAGTCTATATAATTATTTCATGCATTAGTGAGTGTACAAGACATGCTTTTTAATTGAAATTATTGATATACACATTGATATTTTTCCCTCCATGAAGTTAAGGGTCATTCCCAGTGGGGAGGTATGTGGGAGACTAATAATATATGGTTGAAGTAAAATCAAACTGATAATTCTCTCCCTCTCATCATTTGTTCAACCATATGGGAATCATACTCATGGATATTTGTCCAAAACATTGAGCTATTTTGAGGTTTAATTATACTAATGTACATTATATCATGTATATTTTATTTAATGGTGAAATGTAATGTACTGTACATTTTGATTTATGACTTTTTAGTACAATAATTCCAATGAAACTTGTACATAATCTTGAATATTATAAATAATAGAGGCTATATATTAATGTATAGCTATAAATGAGGAATATTTCAATATATTAGTGTATTTATCACTTTTATATGCATTTAATGAGGAAACTTATCTTTTATTACATTCTAAACTATTTAAAAATTAAATGGATAGTATTTAAAATAGTGGGTTAATTATATTTCTACATTTACTACATTTGATGCATTTATTAGTCAAATAATGAGATCTATGTATAGTTATTTGAGATGTTATAAGTAGAGTATGAATTTTTAAAAAAATAGTAAATTTTTTGTATCCCAATAGGTTATAAAAATTTCTCCCTTTTACACCTCATGTTGGGAACTTTCCAAGGAGAATTCTCCACCCTCCATCTTGGAGTCAAGATGGAGTGCCCTTATTCCACATTTTAAAATATTGTTTAGAATAATTATTCACCCTAAATCTTGGAAATAAGGTGAAGGGATCTCATTTTAGACCTCAAGATATTTTGGAGGGGAAATCTACACCCTCCATCTTGCATGCAATTTTTAAGCCTCATATTAATCCACCTTGGGATATTTTATGGAATATCCTCCACCCTTAATATTGGAAAAAATGAAGGGCTCATAATGGTGACTAGGTGGAGTGGAAATAGATTAAGAGGAAGTAAAAAATAATAATAAAGGAGAATAAGAAAGCATCAATAGGAAGGAGGGGAATCTACTAACAACTACATTCAAGTGACATCCATTGTAGAATCAGGTAGGTCAAGATTTGAATTTTTAAATCGAAAAATTATAGGTTTAACTTTACAAATCTAGTTTATATTAGGGAATAAAAAAATTAAAATTTATTTGACCTAGGTTAATGTATTTATTCTATTCAAATTTATATGATAGTATATCTCCTTATAAAAATTTAGGGATTTATATTTATATATGAGGGGATGAAACTCAGTTCCATCCACAAGCCTATACAAATAATATTGAGGTATTTATTTTAGAACAACTAAAGGGTTAGTGGTTGTCAAACCACCTATATGAAATTCATTCACTGAAAATATTTGACTTGTGCATGACTTAGGAGGATAATGACCGACCTATTGTAGTATAGTGTGAATTTATCTTTGTATTTAATAAACCCTATGTCTTTAAATTTTCCATCAATGAGTAGGTACTTGGAAATGTTTTTAATCAGCTAATATTTGTAATGAATAATGACTGAGATGTTCTTGTTAAACCTACAAAACTGATACATAATTTTTAAACTTTATCTTAAGTTTTCATTTATTGTAGTATATATTACATAACCTCATTTAATATGTTTTTTTATGGAATGATTGTACAGTCATGTGTGTATTAAATATGAACCAAAATAAATATTTAAATCCTATGAAAACTATTTTAATATATATATATATATATATATATAGTTTTCAAAAGATTTAGATATATATATATATATATATATAGACACACACACACACACACACACAAATATATACATACATTAACATGATTTATTTATAATTTGTTATGATAAATCCATGTTAAGAGGATGGTTAGTAAGAATAAATATTTATATCCTATGAAAACTATTTTTATACACACACACATAGAGATAC